>JAOQGH010000015.1:453966-471196 GCA_025769975.1 Gallinago jamesoni | reverse complement strand
AACCTGGGCCAGGCTCTCACCACCCTCACAGCAAACAAGTTCTTCCCCACATCTCAGCTCCATCTCCCCTCTTTCAGGGTCAAACCCTTCCCTCTCCTCCTAGGGCTCCCCTCCCTCATCCGGAGTCCCTCCCCATGTTAAGATGCCTTACGTGTTTTCCCTGGACAAGCACTGCCTCAGCCAGTGAGTTTCTATCGTATTTCCATGAAGGCATGAACATGTGTGTGCCTTACAAGCCCCCCGTAGCTGGGCAGTTGTAGCTCTGGTTTTTTTTCCATCCCCTAGAGCTGGGTTCCAGCCAAATTACAGAGCCGCGAAGTAAGATAAAGCTACGTAGAAGCAGATATTAATTAAGAAGAAAAAAAAAAATGAAAGCTACTCATTTCCTCCTCAGAACTATATATATGCTAATTGAAGTAAGCACATTAAATGAAATTTAGGTTTGATAATACATTTAAGGCTGCTGGAAGCAATGGTGTAGCAGTTCATAGCCTGCAGCTTGTGGGAAGGAGGGTTCGGGCTGTACCACAAATAATATACAGCTTCCACAAGGGTGTTAGGAGTTTCCCTGCCTGAATGTCTCTCCACGGAGCTGACAAATGCCCTAAGGCCTGGAGCTTAAATTATATCAATTAGTCTTGATAGTGGGGGTTTGTTTAAGACAGTTATTATATTGTACAAGCTGTAATGTGGATGTGGTTATAGTGGTCTAGCCCATCTCTTTGCCCCTAATGCCAATAGCTGTACCACGAGAAGGAGTAGAATTCCGATTGCGCTGCATCCATGCTAGGTGATGTCTTCCCAGCAGGTAAAGGGGATGGATTATCAAGGCCCTGGATCATAGAATCATAGAATCACATGGGGTTGGAAGGGACCTCTGGAGATCACCCAGTCCAACTCCCCCACCAAAGCGGGTCCACCCAGAGCATGTTGCACAGAAACATGTCCAGGTGGGCTTTGAACATATCCAGAGAAGGGGATTCCACCACCTCTCTGGGCATCTTGTTCCAGTGCTCAACCACTCTCACAGTAAAGAAGTTCCTCCTCACGTTTAGGTGGAACTTCTTATACTCAAGTTTGTGCCCATTTCCTCTTGTCCTGTCCCTGGGCACCACTGAGAAAAGACCAGTCCCGTCCTCCTGACACCCTCCCTTTAAGTATTTGTAAGCATTGATTAGATCCCCCCCAAGTCTTCTCTTCTCAAGACTAAAAGACCCAAGTCCTTCAGCCTCTCCTCATAAGAGATATGCTCCAGGCCCCTCATCATCTTTGTGGCCCTTTGCTGTCCCCTCTCCAGCAGTTCCCTGTCCTTCTTGAACTGAGGAGTCCAGAACTGGACTCCCCCCCAGATAGGGTCTCACCAGAGCAGAGCAGAGGGCAGTATAACCTCCCTCTACCTGCTGGCCACACTCTTCTTGGTGCACCCCAGGATGCCATCATCCCAGGATCATGTGAAGACACCTTCTCCGACACCTGCAGCCTGTCCCTTAAGCTCTGTTAAAGCAGACCTGTATTCCCCCACTCCGTTTGAACAGTGGAAGATGAGACAACACAAGCAACACAGATCAAGAGCAAATGACAATTTGTGTGACCGCAAAGGGGCTCTTTTGGAGGTCGCAATGTTGCCCCACAAGTGCCGACCCGTCTTCCCAACCCCACCACAGAGGTGGGCCAACAAACCTGTCAACCAACCGATGGCCCAGGACTGTTTGCCTTCCCTGTGGTTTACAGCTTTAGTTAATAAAAGAAAACAGCAGACTGGGCCCCTGGCCAAGTACAGCCTTGAGCTTCTATGTAAGAGAAAGGCAAAGTGTGGGTATTTCTGAGACAGTGTCAATGCAGCATATGCTGTGGGACAACAGTGTGGAAAGCACCGAGTGTGGTCGCATCCAAGACACTGCTTGAGTAGTTGCTGTTATAAATTGTAATATCATCCAGGATCTCCTCTTGTGTTCCTGTCTGCAGAACATACAAGCATCCCTGTCTGAAAAGCCTTGTTAATTGAAGCACACTTGAAATGGGGAGTTTGACTTCTGGTTTTTCATACGGCTGCTCATTGCTCTCTCCCCTTAGAGCTTATTTTCTAAGGTGTGTAGACCACCGTGTCTAAGCGGTCTCTTGTTTTAAAGGCACTTTAGGTTAGAGGGATTTTTGCTAATCAGGTCTGCTCTCCGGTTCCTTTGTGGCCTTATGTGACATGTCTGTTTATGCAACCAACCTGGGTCTCTGCAGAGAGCCCTTGGCTGGCCGAGCAGCGCCGCTACGCTGTGCTCAGGGCTTTGGGAGTCCTGTCTGAGTCGCTGAGAGATGGAGGGCTGCACATTCCCCTGCTAATACTGCCTGTGTAAAACCAGTGTTTCTGATGTTTATGGTAAGTAATGAAGAGCTAAGAGCACTTTCATTTCTCAAGTGAATTGGAATATTTCAGTCTTCCCACCTCAAACAGACAGTGCTTGCCTATTTTTGGGAGCATGTTTGTCACTTTCCCTCCTCTCTTGGTGCTAAAAGGGCTTCACTCAAATAACAGAACAAAAGCTTCAGGCTGGCTCTTCCCAGGGTCTTCCCCAAAACACGACTCTTTCTGTACCAAGGCTACTCTGCTTTGTGGAATCAGACATTTCATCTCATACAGTGCAGAACTGGAGGAGGTAAGGAGACATCCTTGCTCTAAGTGTCAAAAGTACCCCAATGTCTCTGCAGCAAGTCCTAGTACCTGCAGTTAACTTTGTGATTAATCTGTTATTACACGCAGAATGTGAGAATGCTTTACCCTCTCACAAGCACATGAAAATCATTACTTTAGAAAAGCAAGCGCTGGTTTTCAGCCTCCAGCCCAACCTGGGCTCCCCGCTGCTATGGAGACAGCAGCGTGAGCTGCAGCATCGCAGCACGGCTCTGACGGCGCTGCTGCAACAGCCCAAGAACCACGAAGAACCAAACTGCTGGTGCTCAGGTTTAAAAATGAGCATTCCCTTATGAACTTCCGGAAAACACCTGCCTGGTCCCCAAAGACCCAAATTCTGGCCCCCACTTAAATGTGTGGGAGATTGTCTAATGGCTTCATTAGTGCCAGAGTTTGGACCTCAGTAAGTGAGATAAGGCTGTTTCCCTAAAGGTAACGGTAGGTACCTGCTAATCCAATGACACGCTGAAAAGCTCTCCCTCCAGCACCAGGCTCCTCTAACTCTTCAAGGCACAAATTTAAAAGGCAAATTTTAGGGCAAAACCAGAAACGCTGACATGTTTTTGAGAAGTTCAGCTTTGTTCTCATTGTGGGACCTAGAATAAATACCTCCTGCTTAATAGGCTGGCTGCTTGAGCTCAGTTTATTTACTTAATGCACACTGCCCTGTCTTTCCATCACCTTTGATTTTTAATGTGTCTTTTATAGAGAGATGGAAGAACTGCAGGATGGAGTAGGAATACAGAGCAGGTATGCAACCGAGTAAAGTCTGGGGATTTGGAGAGCTTTATAACAGGGGTAGTTTAAAATAATCAATGGGACAAACAGGAAATATCCGTGAAAAGCAAAGCAATGTACTTTGTCACTTACTACAGTGATAGGAGATAAGGGCTTGTCCACTACTGTCCCTTGTTTGATGTGAGGACGGTGCTTCAGGCTGGAGATATTTAAGGATAGCCATCACCCTTCCATCCTTTAGGAGATGAAGACTAACTAAAAGCTGAGCAGACCCTATATGACAGGCTCCTGGAGAGATGAAGCTTTGTCTCCTGAACCTTATACAGGAGATTTCTCCTACAGCAACAACCCCTCACCTTCCTGAAGGGAGCAGGTACAACAGCAAGGTACAACAAGGTAGAGACAACTATTGCCTTAAACCCCCTGTCCTTCTATCCACCCTCCAGAGAAGCTCAGCTAACTCTTAGCATGGTCAGAAGCTTATGTATTTTGTACTTTTTTTTTCCCCTTTCTGGTCCAAATAATTGTGATTGTCTGAATCAGGTGGCTACAGAGGCAACCAGCCAAGATTATAGGGAACTTGGCCGTGTGCTGGGTCAGGATCTGGCATCCTTACGTGAATAATTCTGGATGGCCAAAAAAATCCACACAAACACTTTGCATCTTCAGGTACTCCTCCCTACTTAGAGCCTCTCCCGGGGGAAAGAAAACATTAAATTTTGCAAATTGTGAATGGCAGGATTGGTACAATATTTAAAGGATAAATAACTTCCAAAGAAAAAGGGATAACTTGTGGTCTACAATAATTACTGTGGCATATACCATTAACTTCAGTGTCAGAGCCACCCAGACCTTGGCCTTGAAGAGGCTGGAAAACAAACAGGAGGAGGAAACTTTTGAAAATACACAGGCTAAAAAAATCAGAGGCAGCATAAGATGGAGAACCATAGCAGTTCTCCTTCTGTTGGATTGAAGCGAGTGGGTAGGGGCCCAGAGAGGAGACAGATGACGTGAGGGGAATGAGAGGGTGAGAATGGAAACTTTAACAGATGTAGGGAAGAGAAGAGTTTCTCCATAGTGACTGTTGACGATATGGACTAGTCCACTCCGAATCCTGGTTGGGGTAACGTGCCGGATTTTGTAAGGAGAAAGACTCTGCAATGGAAAAGGAGAGTGCCTGTGGTTTGCACCCCTGTTTTTCTGTTACCCCGCATCCGCTGGGAGTGGGTAGATGCCAGCTAGTCTCTGTGGGGTTGTTTTCGGGAGTCTAAGCTGCAGTGGGAGCTATAATAAACCAGCGGCGCAGACATGCTCACTGGAGCACAGCCTGCATTTATCCCAGCTGCTAAATTTAGGTCTCTTCCAGCAAAAGAGCATGTGCAGAGGCACAGAAATGAGAGAAAATTATCGTTATGAGCTGGAAAAAAATAACCTGAGAGGGCTGATTTACCTGTTATAATAACTGTACTTCTGGCATCACAAGAGACTAATGTCTCTGAGGATAATGCAGGGAAGACAAGACACGTAGTATTGCAAGGCTGACTTCCCTCTGTCAGCCTCCTGATCTTGTCCAAGGCTGATCCTGGCAGTGTCACATCGGGGTAAAACAGAAGTACTGAAGTGTTCTGACTTGAGGCCGGTGCCATTTATTGGGGCAAAAAGAATCATCTTTATGAAAATAATAACTCTTAGAGAAATCATGTCTGTTTGTGATGCAAAGTTCTTAGCTAAGGGGGAATAATGCTTAAAACCTGGAGAGGTGCCGTGGGGAGCAAAGGAGTCACGGCAGAGGGAAGAAATGCCCACACAAGAGCGGGGGGGGAAGAACAAGCCTTCTCGCTCGAGCCTGAGTGCTCGGCGCTGTCGTCCCCCGCGCTCCCCCCTTGGGGAAGCCCTTTTACTCAACAGCATCGAGCCAGTCATCGGACGCTGAGCGTGGCTCAGGCTGCAGTCAGACAGACCCTCTCTTCCCTGGGATTTTTACTGGCCATGCTGGGGAGCGTGGAAGCCATCCCAGCCTGCCAGGCCACCTTTGCTTGCAGAGCTTCCTTTTGTAACCCCAAATGTGCCTTTCCTAAGCGGGCAGGAGGCTCCCTGGGGAATCTCTCTCCCTGCTCTGGGTTACAACGGAAGGGCAGAGGAGGGGAGCAGGGCTGGATTGCATTCCTGGCAGGCGCTGGGGGAAAGCTGCTCTGAGCTGGCGCCTCCCACCCCCCTCCAGGGCGGGGACTTTGCCATCCAGGGCACGGCGACCAAAGCTCTCCCCATCCCTGCCAAGGCACCCGCTTGGGACAGCAGGTGAGTGCCAAACTAGCCGGGGCCCGGGTCCCCTCGGGCATGGGGAAGGGGTTGCGTGGCCAGAGGTGCCTTGGAAGATGCCAAGCGCCGACCCCTCCTGCCAGACCACGGTGGCCGGCGGCGCGGCTGTGCTCGGTTGGGTGGATGCCAAGATGCCAGGGCATCGGGGCACCGGGGCAGCCCTGGAGGGCACGGGCCTGGGGTGAGGAAGGACGGGGAGGCAGGTTGTGAGGAGGAGGAAGATGGCTGACTCTTCCCAGGCACGGGGAGTGCAGGTTTTGCTTCCTATTTCTGCCGTGCCCCAAACTGGCACGTCCTCCCCTCTGGATGCTGGAGCCTGGGGGACATGCCAGGGGGCTTGTGAAGAGGCTTTGGGGGGGTGCACAGGCTGAAGTGGGGAGCCTAAGGCTCTGCTAACTCAGTAGTATATTTTTATTCCTTTTGAGGGCAGTGGCCGGGCAAAGGTGGTTGTGTGGGAGGCGCTGGGATATTTTGGCTGGCTCGTGAGCAGAAGGGCCCTGAGGCACAGTGGTGGGCTGGGATGAGGGTCAGTCACCCCTGCTTTGAGCCCCAGACCTGCCCCCGGGGGCACTCTGGCCCCCTGAAGCACAGAGTCAGCGGAGGGAGCCGGCTGGATCCAGCACACCGGGAACGGCCGGCCGGTGCTGGCAGAGCCATGGAAAAGCTGATCCGGCGCTGGGCGTGGGTCTGTGTTCCAGTAAACGTGCTCTGAATGAGAGAACTAGTCAAACAAGTCCGGTGTTTGCCTTGCAAGGGGACAGGTCACAAAACATCCACCCTGGATCCTACGTGTAGGACCAGGAACATGGCGATGAGCTCAAACTTGGAGGAAAAAAGCCCCGTGTTTGTATCTGGTTACGCTGCTGGGAGCTTTGCTTGCAGGGTGTGTGCTGTGCAGAGTCAGGGAAACTCGATGGAGAGCAAGCCTAGGTTTGAACTGGGCAGCACACGCAGTCATTTCAGCTGTTTTCTGATAAATGAACTTTATTCTGCATTCAGCTGTTAGATGTGGACTTATAACCCTCTGATTAGCTGATAGAGCCTGCCAGGAAGAGGTAATCCATGGAAAAAATTGAATAATGTGAGGGATGCCTCCTATACCTGCGCTCTGTGAGCTGGGCACAGTGTTTTGAGCTTGTTCTAAGGCAGTCTCACTGCATCAGCTAGCTCCGGCCTTTGTTCTGGGATGAAGCAACATCTGGATTTAGACAGAGCACCTTACGCTTGCTGGCTGACTCTTTGCGTGCATAGTTTAATTCTTCTAAACACGGAATTAAGTGTTGCTCCTGTCCCGGTTTTCCCTGTCTGAGCTGCAGGCCAGGAATCTGACTGAACAATCCCTTTCTGTACGCCCAGAGGAGGTGGCTGGGAGAGCTTTATTCATCTAATGCCCTGGCCAGAGCAGTTCCTGGAGGCATCTTCACCTGTGAAAGGGAGAAAGAGATTACAGGGGTAGGGACCATTGCTGGAGAACATGGCTGAACCGCCCAGCACCTCCACCTGTAACTTCAGTGGCTCATTTCTTGTGGCACCACACACAGAAGTGTACTGGGAACAAACCGGCATTTGGGTTAGCACCACGGCCTTTTGCACTCTTTATATTCCCAGTGATGGTTAAGACGGATGAAGAAATTGGAATATTACAGTCAGTGTTCAATGTGACATTTCTGTTGTAATTTAATATTACAGGAGCATCTGCCCCGAATCCAGTACAGCCATCCTTTCCTCATGTTTTGGTTTCCTTCTCCCACCTTGTTTGCACTCAGAATTTTCCTGCCTCCTACCCTCTTTTCCTTGATTTTTGACATTTCCTTTGTCTTCTAATTGACTTAATAAACCAGACTGTCTGATACTCCTGCTTCTGCATACAAATCAACTCAATGGTAAAACTGCATCAGAAAAACATCTGTGAAATTCAAAGCCATTATTCAATGTCTGGCTAATGAAAATTAAAAAGGTGGCTTTATATTTCTGTAAAAGATTAGAGAAGAGCAAAGATGAGTTTTCTGAGGTCTAGGTCATGTTTTGACCACTGAAATCTACCATCATAGGAAGGAAAGCAAACTCAACACTAATAATTTTCTATGTGCTGCCTGATTACGCAGGGTGTAATAGCGTAGGGATGACCTGCAGAGCACGAAGGAGTGCCTGTGCGTAACGCAACTGCGGCAAATGTCATCCTGAGAGTTAACTTGCCCGACCAGCACCCTCCCACGGTATTCCAGATTTGCAAGAGTCATATGAAGCATGAGCAAAGACACCCCTGTTCTTGCACAACTGTCTGGGCTCCTTGATAGCAGCTATTAAGCACTATGAGTAGGGCCAAGGAGCGATGGCGTCAGCCGCTGGTATCGCTTCTCCTGAAGGGCTTTAAGGGGAGAAGCTTGGAGCGTGCTGTGTTAGACTCCAGTTGCAGGGAAGGAAACCCTCTCCTAGGACTTGACATCCTGTCAACTGACCAGGAATATGGGAAAATACTTCGGGCGTGTTCGTGTGGCCCTATGCATGAAAACAAAATCATGAGCAGAAAAAATAAACCCTGGGGAGACGGCAAATAAGCTATGTACAGATATATTTTTTTAAGGGTTTTAATAGTCACTTAAAACTGCAGTCCTACAAGGAATTATACATTGCACCAAACTGAGATGTTGAATACAGCAGATTTTAAGTAAGAGGGAAAATAATTGCCCTGTCCCAGTCCTCAAGTGAGGTTATTTTTTGCAAGCTCATCTCCACCTCGCTGTCGTCTCTGCCTCCCAGGAGGATCTGCAGGCTCTAAGGGCTGTGCGGGCACCCTCACCTTAACTCACCCTCAGGCTCTCACCTGGCAGGGTCAAAGCCATGCGCTTTGAAGGGCACGGGCAGCAAATTTATTTTCTTTGCCCCCGGGGCAACAACAGCGTGCTTCTCCTTGTAGCCCCAGCCAGGCTGTCAGGCTAGCAATAGAAAAAAAAAAAAATCATAAAATACTAGTGCTAGTCATCTGCCTGTGCACCACGTCCCTCTTTCAGGCAGACAAACGCCCTGGCCCTGTGCTGTCACAAGCCAGCCTTTGTTTTTTCTGAACAAAGCAGGACTGGGAACTCAGGGGTGCTGCTGTAAGTGCTCAGTAGGGCTCTTCAAGTGTTGCTTTTAGCCCTCAGAGAAATTATATTGTTACTTAACTAGGCCTATTAACTGGCAAGGGTAGGTCTAATCTATTAATTATTTGCTAGAAAACGTAACACTCCCTCTGTTTTTTTATTACAGCTGTCTAACAGCCGGAGGACCCAGACAATAACAGATTGGCCAAGTAGGAGAGTGATGGTGAGTTTCCTGTACCACCCTGTGCCAGGCGTTTGCTCTGATCA
Source organism: Gallinago jamesoni (assembly GCA_025769975.1). Classification (NCBI taxonomy): domain Eukaryota; kingdom Metazoa; phylum Chordata; class Aves; order Charadriiformes; family Scolopacidae; genus Gallinago; species Gallinago jamesoni. The sequence continues at coordinate 462,106 of JAOQGH010000015.1, read as the reverse complement.
GATAAAAGTGGGGCGTGTAGCTCAGATAAGGAGCCAGCAGGAAGAACACTCTCGCTGTCTGTCCCTTTATGGGGGGTGACTTTATCGATTCTCTCTGCTTCCTCATACTAGAGAAGAATGACCCACACATACAGGGTTTTCCATTCTGGGAGTTAATGGAAAATCCAGACAGATGTTTCAAAGAGCACAAATTTCTCCAGATAAACTTCCTTATTCTTTCCAGACTCCATCTGCAAGGTGGGCATCTCTATGGTGGCTGTCCCTCTGCCTCTTGCAGAAAGCCTGACCTCCGGGAACGTTAAGCAGTGTTTTGCTGGTGATTTTCATGGGAACAAAAAGACAGTGTAGTCCCACAGAAATGGCACTGGACAGGAGGCAGGAGAGAATCACTGTTTTGAGTGAAACACTGCACTTCCTGATGGTATTTTACAGAATGATGGTACTTGGCTGTTCTTACAGAAGTCAGGAACAGGGCTTTAGGAACAGCTTCTTCTGTGGTTTACATGGAAAATTCCTGGATAGAAGCCCCAGCTGGACTAAACAGAGATGTTGGGATGCCTCCTGTTATTTAATTGGAAAGCAGATACTCCATGGGCAGCTGTATGAAGACATTTTCTCCTTTCAGTTGTGTCCCTGTGGCTTATTTCTTATGTGGCTGGGAAGTCCCTCTAGAACAAACTCTTTCTCTTTAGGGTACGACGAAAACCTGGTATAAAATCACTCATGTTTTGTGGGTGGACTTCCATTGCTATCACTGTTTGCATCTTTTATTTCTTTTTCTTTAAATTAAACTCTGCTGTATGTATGTATCACTGAGTCTGCATTTGATAACTCCTCTCCTGTGGGTGCAGGCAACCATCAAGGGGGTCTCAAGCTTCAGTGCTGAGCAAGAAGCACACGCACTAAGGAAGGCTATGAAAGGACTTGGTAAGTTGTTTCCCTCCACTATTGAACCATCTTTTTTGCCACTGAGCATTGGGAATGTTTTTTTCTGGTGTTTTGGTAGAGGGGAAGTGTAGCCATTTGCATTGCCCCACTGCCCTGTGAGCACTGAAAGGAATTGAGTGTCTTGATCAGGCTGAGACTTGAACCCAACTTGAATTCTTGGCCACACAAACACCCTCAGTCAGGCTCTTCCCTCTCCTGTGGGATGGTGCTGCCATGGCGCTGGCTGGGCTGAGGCACTTCTGTACATTGATCTAGTTCCCAGTGCTGTTGAGAACCAGGTTGTGTAAGGAGCAGAAGATGCTGAGAACCCGGTTGTGTAAGGAACAGAAGATAGCTAATGGCACACTCTTGGCAAGAACCAGAGCCTGCTTCTGATTCCTGTGCAAGCAGCCTGACTGGTTTCCATTATTTTTTTTTCCAGGCACGGATGAAGATGCCATCATTGAGATCCTGACCAAACTAAACGTTTCCCAACGTCAGCAAGTTCTGATAACCTATAAAAGCAGTATTGGCAGGGTAGGTTGTCTTCAGAGATTAGTGACTGTGGCTTTAACTGGGAGATGCAGATGATTTTTCATCTGTATCACTTGGGTGAAATGTGAACAACATCCCGTTTTCCATGACAGCAAGGTCAGCACGAGCTTTCCCTGGCCAAGTTTATTTTGGTCTTGTTCACTTCAAAGCAACTGTTCATCCAAGGAGGGCTAGAGCATGAAGAGAAGTGGTGAATGAGTCCTTTCTGTTTTCAAAGGCTGTGTCTTCTCCCAACTCCTTTCTCCTCTCTCTGTCTTCCAGGATTTGATTGATGACTTGAAGTCTGAGCTGAGTGGGAATTTTGAAAGGGTGATCATTGGTATGATGACTCCTACCACCATGTACGACGTGCATGAACTGAGGAGGGCTGTGAAGGTTTGGAGATCTTCCTTTTATGTTGCTTAAGTTCTGGTCAATTTAGTATGAGGTCAATTTAGTATGGCATTGGATAATTATATTTCTATTACTAATTTCTTATTAATAATTTATATATCATTAAAAAGAGAACCCTAGATGCACATCAAAACAGTTGTTGTTATAATCTTGGATCTTATCTTCACAATTCCCTAGGGAGCAGGAACAGATGAAGGTTGCCTGATTGAAATTCTGGCTTCTCGCACAAACGAAGAGATTCGGCGCATTAACGAGAACTACAAATGTCGTATGTAGTACAAACTGCAAGCCATTCTCATACTGCCTGAAAAGCTGTGTGTATGCGTGGACACATGAAGAGGAAGGAAAGGGGTCTGTTAGCCTTTAAATGTGACAAATCGGCCAGTACAACTATTGCCGTTTGTCCGGACAGAACCTCTGAGTTAAAGAGGTGTCACCAGCAGGACTGCCAACAGCCTCAAGGATTAGAATTTCACCCAGAAACTGAATCAGTGTAAATAAAACTGGGTGGGGTGGTTGTGTCTATCGGTTGGATGTCTGTCCATGTGTGGATCTATTGCCAGCTTTATACTACCAGTGCTTCTTAATTTTGGATTGTAGCACAACATGGGATGGCTAGGCTGCTGTGATGATATGTAGAGCACTGTTATATATTTACCAGCTTACAGCTGGCAAATGTCATAGACAGTGTCCAAGTGATGGACCTGTTACAGATGTCCTATGTGTGTGTCCTCTTGCTAGAATATGACTGTACCCTTGAGGAGGACATTGTCTCTGACACATCTTCCATGTTTCGAAGAGTCCTTGTGTCCCTCGCGACGGTAAGTTGGGCTATAGGAAATGGGGGGGAGTCTTCCTGTTGCAGATGGATACGCGTCTCAATTCAGTGATGAGTTGTTTCAGGCTGGTTGTTAATTCACTTCCCTTGCATTTTGCCTTGCCTGCATTTCATACCCGGCTTCTGCAGGGTGAGGAGTCTGTCTTGGGGTGTGTGTTAATGCCATGTGCTCTTTTTAAAATGGCCCAGTTAAAGTGAGCTGCTGCTTGTCTCAAAAGGAAGTACAAATCCCGTCTGAGCCATATTTTGCTGTATTTGTAAGCTACTGCTCAATATTAAGGATCTTATTATGCATCTCCAGTAACTTGTTTTGGATGGGGAATTTGCAGGACTTGCTTCCACTAGTTGCTCTGGTGAAATGAGTTTTTCATCCTTGTATCTCTGCAGGGAAACAGAGATGAGAGAACGTACGTGGATGAAGCCCTTGCTCAACAAGATGCTCAGGTGTGTAGCAATTTCCTTCCTTGCAAGAATTGTCTGTTCTTGTATATGTGATTTGTGAATGCCTCCTTCTGGTAGACCTAATTTTTTTCAAGGTAGAACAGTAAGCCTTAAGCTACACTGGAGAGCAGCTCCCCAGGTGGAGTCTTGGGCTCCAGTCGCAGTTTTGACCCGTAGAGAAGCCTCTTCACTCTTCTGACTCAGCCAGTGAAATGTGGATAATGGTTCTAGCCTCCTCTGCAACTCTGTGGTGAGAGGTCTTTAGAAAGGCAGGGTATTTGGGAGGGGGGCATGCTTGGTTAGTATTTATTGGAAAACAGCTATAATCTAGACAAGCCACAGGCCAGCAGTGCTCAAGCATCAAAGAAAAAAAAATCTTGCGTTATGTACACCTGGTCTTCTCAATTAGCCTTACTTTGTCTATTCATAATGTCTTCAAGTGCCTGTATGAAGCTGGGGAGAAGAAATGGGGAACAGACGAGGTACAATTTATGGCCATCCTTTGTACACGGAACAGATACCACCTACTGAGAGGTAGGACCCTCCACAGTGCCCTGGATTTTTTTCCTTGTTTTAGGATGATACTTTTGTAGGAGCTTTGTCCTTGTTCATGAACTGATTGTGAACTCTTCCTGAGATAGCAGGTATCCTGCAGCCCAGTCCCATTCAATTCCTTAAGACCATTTTACTCCTTCCTGAGACAAAAGGGGATTTCAGAAAAACATCACTACAACTGGCTTCAGCCTGTAAATTGGATGAAATGCGACTCCCAATGGGGTAGAACTAAGCATTTAAACTGCCATCATTAACTAGTTCTTGAAAATGCTAGCAGCAGTGGTAGGACAATTAGCAAGACAGTTGATAATTAAAATTAATTATATCTGTGGGACAGTCGTGATTTACCTTACAATGTCACAATAATGTAGAATGTTCATGCAGAGTATGAGGAGCTTGATCTTGCAAAGTGATCCGTGGTGGTTTACACACCATAAACCTCTCACTGACTCTTTTTATCACTGACTCTTCCTCCTAGTTTTTGATGTATACAGAGGGATCGCTGGTAAGGACATAACGGACAGCATTAAATCGGAGATGTCAGGAGACCTCGAGGATGCTTTGTTAGCTGTGGGTGAGTTCCCTGCCTTTAAACTTTGTCTGCAAAGTAAATAAATAATTGGAGATATTGTATCTTACCCCAGCTGGCTGTTTACATAGCTTCAAGAGGCAGATACTGTTTGTCTCTTTTGCAAGCCACAATGGTTTACTCTTTGCAGATACAATGGAGTGAGAAATACTGTTTGCTTTCCCAAGTGACGCTTTGGTAGCTGACATTTGCTGTCAGGAAGCATTAAAGCCTTAAGGAAAATATTACTGGTCACGGAGACATCGATTTACAGCAGGTCACTGACTATGGGTGTCTGCATTGTACTTGCTGCTTGTTGGCCCTGAATTGCATTTTTACAGAATAAACACCTTCACTGACAAAGTGCTATGAAGGTTTGGGAGAACTTCTCCCTCAGTTTTTATTGACCTTAATTCTCTTGTTCTTGTCTCCCTCACAGTAAAGTGTCTGCGAAATAAACCTGCGTATTTTGCTGAAAGACTATATAAATCCATGAAGGTGAGGAGCTTTTGGTGTGAGATTGCTATTTCCCCCCTACCTTGTTTTTTTGTGCTTGAGTCAGTAGCACAACAGCAATCATTCCATAAAGAGAAACTCTGCTGTTAACTAAAAAAAAAAAGAAAAAAAAAAGTCTAAGCTTTTATATGGACCTCTTTTCCCTCATGAAACTCAGAGCAATATCCTTACCTGGCAGTGAGCTGCTTGTGGATCACCCCACTAACACAAAAATGCTCTGATTTGGAACAGATCCCAAGTGCTAAAACTTCTGTGTGTCTCGCTGATTTATCCCAAAGGCTTTGCAGTTGTACACGGTTGGTTTCTTTCTTTAGGGCTTGGGAACAGATGACAACACACTGATTCGAGTGATGGTGTCCCGCTCTGAAATAGATATGCTGCATATCAGAAGGGAATTCCTGACCATGTACGGGAAATCTCTCTACTCTTTCATTAAGGTAAGCTTTTCAGTGTTAGAAACAAAGAGCTGGATTTGCAAAGCAGCTTAAAGGTAACAGGTGCCCACTTGATACCTATTGGGTATTTCACAGGAGCTAGAATTAAGACGGCTTTACATTTATGTACTGAAAGTGGTCCTAGTTCTTAAATTGTCAAAGAGGATACAAACCTTACAACAAATTGTATGTGCTAGAAAGAATCCAGCCTTGCATGGAGCAGTACAACTAATTGCGTCCCCTTTTTCTTTCTAGGGAGACTGCTCAGGAGACTACAGGAAAGTTCTGCTCAGGCTCTGCGGTGGGGAGGATTAGAGGATGCCGGCTGTACTGCCTGGGTGATGGGAAGCATTTGATCATAAGGATTTCGTTCTTTTTAATTTTACCAAATATCTTATTAAGTGCTAAGAGCATTGACTTAGGTTAGTTAATGCTCTGGTTAGACGATGGCCATTTTGATTGACTGTTTTGATAGGCTTTTATGCTTGGAACACCCATTCGTCTACTAATTGGGCCAGCAAAGACCATCTTGAACAGAATGCTGTTATAATACAGCATTACAATACAGCAGTACAAATAGATAAAAGTTAAATTGTTCCCTGACAAGCTGTCCCTTTTCCATTGCATTCACCAGCAAAATTTACCAACTGAAGCAAACTGGGATGCAGAATATGAGAGGCTGCACAGGGAAAAAAATTAACCTCATCAATACATGCAAGAATACAGAACGCAGGCCTGCTTTATCTTTTTTGCAAGATAATTAAAACACAAATCAATCTTCTAAAATACAAGCATGTTGATCTTCACTTGCCTTCTGTTAGTGTGGAGCATTAACAGCCTTGCTGCACTTTATATATATAATACTGCCTATAGATCTGCAGGTAGGGAAGAGGTCACTGGTGACGTACGAAACAACTCTTGCTGTCCTGGTTCACAGGTCAGCCCTGTGTCCTCGGCCCATCTTCACTGACTTGTGGGAGGATAAATCATCAGGGTTATTACGAACCCTTCCTCTTGATAAAGTGATGTCACTGAATGGTGCCTTTTAAAGAATTGCCTGTCCCCAAAAATATGTCTCCTCAGCACCGCCTGGTGCCTTGGGCTGGGGGAGCTCTTCCTCCTCACTGGGTGGGAGCCCTGTGGGACACTACCCCGAGAGCCCCACGCTTGTGCCTCTGCCTCACCTGGACTTCCACGCCGACCTCTGGAACAGACTTTTCCCCCAGATCCTACACACCTGCCTGTTAAGCTGAGTGTTGTTTTCACTGCAAAAAATGTGGTTCTTTTGGTTTAGAAAAAAAAATATTTTTTCAGCTGTTGGGATCAGACTGAGGGTAGAATTGGAAGGCACAAATACTGAAACAGCTGACACCCCCTTCTGCTGCTCACTTTCTTCTAAATTAGGCTGCTGTTGGCATGAATAAGAGATACTTCTGTAGCCTCAAATAAAATGTTTTTTCTTTTTCGCTCTCTGTGCTGTAATGGGAGATACATTCCTTAGTTTTGGTGGAAGAGGGGGCAGAGTTTTTTCCAGTTCTACCAAAGTGTTCTGCTCAGTGAAAGAAAAATCATCTTCCCTGGTACAACAGATGCACTCAGGCTTTGGTTTGTGTTTAAACACCTCGTGTTATGTTGCTGAGTTTTAAAAAACTAATAAAACAATTCATTTCGTTACTTTCTGCCATGATTGTGTGTTCTGAGAGAGGTAATGGTGAAATAACTGTCTCCTTGGGGTTTTCCAACAACTTCTGTGTGACGCTCTGCTCGTGGAGCTCCATACACCAGCAGAGCAGGGAAAGGCTGCAGGGAGACATCGGCCTCCTGCTCGTTAGGAAGAAGCAAAACCAGTGTGCCCACCACAGGGGGATGCTGTAAGTCTGGGATGCCCTGGGGCATGGTTTATAAAACACCATGCTGTGTCTGGTGGGGAATTGCCAGGGGCGGGGGGCAGGTTTGGGGCTGCAGGCCTGCATGCTGATGTCAAAAGAATATGGCTTAAAAGTTAAACACTTTGTATAAAATTGTAATAAAACTTTGAACTTTAGCTGAACTCCTGAAATGAAAACTTAATTGGGCCTTTTGCACCTGGACTAAGTGCAGAAACAATTAAACTTAATTGTGTCCTTGCACATCCACCTGGACTAGATGTAAAAAACAATTAACTGCAACTTAGATCAAAGAAAGTGAATTGTTGGAAGATCACCATCCTGAGAGTTTATTGAAGACGAACAAGGGCTCCAAGGGAATATGCTCCCGGCCCCGAATCTGACTGTAGGATGACAAAATACATCATCTTTGGAATGGAGTCTGGGCAAGAGTGTGTCCGAGAGGAGCCTCAGGAGATTTTAATACTAAAACACAAAACCACACACCCTCTTGTAAATGAAAAACACTAATTAAGGGGATATCCCAAAATGTTTAAAACATTCTGTTTAACGCATACGTATGATGAGGGACGGTAAAGGAACTGTAGCTTCACCAATCCGCTGTTTCTCATCACTATGAATACTGGCCTGTCAGAAAGGTGTGCTGTGCTGGCTGTTGTTAAACATCTGGCACCTGATTCCACAGAACTGAAATAAAAACAGGTTTCTTGCCTCAGTGTGTTGACTAGGTGTTTTTTTGCACACCAAGTGAAGAACCCTCATTTTGGGACAACATGGAGGGCAAATCACAGAATCATCTGGAAGGGACCTTTCAGATCAAGTCCAACCATTAACCTCACACTGCCAGAACCACCCCTAACCCATGTCCCTCAGCACCATGTCCGTCTGTCTTTTAAATACGACCATGAACGGTGACTCCACCACTGCCCTGGGCAGCCTGTTCCAATGCTTGATAACCCTTGCAGTAAATAAATTTTTCCTCTTGTTCCATCACCTCTTCCTTGGGAGAAGAGACCAACCCCCCCCC
>JAOQGH010000015.1:412795-453856 GCA_025769975.1 Gallinago jamesoni | reverse complement strand
AGGTCTCCCCTCAGCCTCCTTTTCTCCAGGCTGAACACCCCCAGCTCCCTCAGAAGTTCTCCAGACCCTTCTCCTTGAGCTCCAGATCCCTCACCAGCTCCGTTGCCCTTCTCTGGACACGCTCCAGCCCCTCAAGGTCTTTCTTGGCGTGAGGGGCCCAAAATTGGACATAGCCCTCAAGGTGGGGCCTCACCGGTGCCCAGTACAGGGGGACAGTCACTGCCCCAGTCCTACTGGCCACATTGGTCCTGACACAGGCCAGGATTATGGTGGCCACTTTAGCCACCAGGACACTGCTGGCTCATGTCCAGCCAGCTCTTGACCAACACCCCCAGGTCCTTTTCCAGCCACTCTTCCCCAGCCTGGAGTGTCTATGAGATTGGTGGGACCCACGGGCAGGACACAGCACTGGGCCGTTGGCCTTGGCCCATGGATCCGGCCTCTCCAGCCTCCTCTGTGGAGCCTTCCCGCCCTCAGGCAGACGACTGCTGCTCCCACTTGCAGCTCGATGAGCCGGACGATTCCTCTCGCTCATCCACCGCCAAGCAAAGAACTACGATGACGCCAGGACACTGAATTGGGCGCTATTACGCCTTTTTCTTCCAGGCGCCCTTGTCCCCTCAGCTGTTGCCCCGAGGCCCCCGCGCGGAGCCCGCTCGGCGCACGCGCAACCGGTGGGGGCCACAGCGCATGCGCAGAGGGCGCGGTGGCGATGGCCGCCGCCGGCCGTTGGTGAGGAGCCCTCGTCCACCCGCCCTCGTCCTCCTCCTCCCCGCTCCGCTCCGGGCGGCCCCATGAGGAGACGGCGGCGGCGACGGCGGAGCGGCGATGGGCTCGCTGAGCAGCCGGGTGTTGAGGAGGCGGCCGGGCCTCCCGCGCTGCGATGGGGCGGCCGGGGGGGACGGTGGCGGCGGCGGCCGGGGCGGCAAGAGGAAGCGCGGTGGGGCCGAGGGGCCCGGTGACAGCGACAGCGACGGCGAGGCCGAGCGGGAGGAGCGGCTCCTCAACACCCCCCGCAGGTCTGGGCTGCGCCCTGGCTGAGGGCCCGGCTCGGGAGGCGGGGAGGGGGGGTTGGTGGTCGGTGGCTCTGAGGGGTTGTGGGCCTCAGTTTTGGTGGTGGGTCGGGCCGGGGGTGGAGGGAAAGGGCTGTGGGGTCGGAGGCTGTGGGGCGGCGAAGCGAGGGGAAGGGGCTGAGGGGCCTGGCAGGGTTGGGTTATGGTTGGGGGACACAGGGACCGAGCTCGGGGGCCTGTCGTTAAGGAGGGAGGGTGATGGAGGGAAGAGGGTTTTGGTGGCGGGCCTGGGGCAGGGGTCGTTTCTTTGCTTTGGACAGGTCCCAGCTATGAACCAAAAGCGGAGAAGGCGTGGGAGCGACAGCGCAGGGGGGCAGTCAGTCCATCGGTGGGAGTTAAAACCAGCTACCGGGTACTTTGTACCCACTGTCGCTTCTGTAACAGAAAAAAAATACGATGGAGTGTATTTCTGCTTTCTTTTTTTGTTTAGGAAAAAATTGAAAAGCACTTCAAAGTATATTTATCAGACTCTGTTTTTGAATGGGGAGAACAGTGATATCAAAATTTGTGCTCTGGGGGAAGAGTGGAATTTGCATAAGATATATTTGTGTCAGGTAAGTGGCTTCTTCACAGTAGAAACTGTATGTTTAATAAAAGAGTATCTGCTAAATGTTAAGTGTGGTGAGATTTTTAAATTTTTTTTTCCTTATACTTCAGACTTGGCATTCCTTCTGTGGTTGCAAACAGTGAAACAACTTGTGTTGTGCTTTTAATAGTAATGTTAGGAAGCGTAGCTGTACCTTTGTGTTTGAAAAGTTTCTTTGTTTCTGTCTCTTCCTATTTAATTTTTCTAATCTACTTGTCTTACTGCATCCTTTGTGAAACGTTACGGAAATTGTGTTTTGATGTCCTGAGAATTCATTCTTGTTTGCTAAATAAATGGCTGAGAGTCTCCTGTGATGTTAAGATTATTGCAGAGCAAAGAAAGCGCTTCCAGGATGGATTTGTAAAGCACATGGTAACCTGGTTCAATTTTACTCTTTGTTGGGACTCAACTGTAGGCACCTGAACTGAAATGGCTGGAGCTAGGTCTCTGTTATATAGCCTTCATACTTGGTGAGGGCTTTCTTGATGCTGCATGAGGAAGGTATGCACAGAAGCTCTAAAAAGGAAGAAATCTAAGTACAAAAGATGTGCACCACAAAAAAAAAAATGCTGTTTCTACAAGCGTTTTATTTTGGGCGTGTATTGAGGTGAAGTCCTTCCTGTTACTTTTTGTGTTTTGGAAGTGAAGAGGTACTGTTATCTTTACTGTCTGTTCTCTTTAGTACTTTTCCTGTGACAGAAGTGGGGAGGCACCATGGCTTTGTCTTGAAATGTCTAATTCAGTTATGCTGTTAACTTTAAAGTGAGAATCTAACCGTGGAAGCGGTTTATGTGAAGGGAGAAGAGAAACTAATGTCAGGTAATACACTTGAAAATGTGTGCACATCTTTGTTAGCTGTGGTCAAAGCAGTTTTACATGTCAGAAGATGAAGATGTCACTGTGAGATGCTCAGCAGGATGAGTGCAGTTACTCTGGCGTAACAAGTGACGGTAGAAGTGAATTTGTGATTTATTTTTGTTGTTGTTGTGTTCATGCTATGATTCCAGCGCAGGTACGGCAATTACCTGGATTGGGCACAGCAAAGGAAATTGTGTTGTTTTCTTGTAGGAAAGAGACTTCTCTTTTCCGTGCATTAGAACCTTTTAATAAACATAAAATGAAGGTGGGAAAGTTACTTGTGTACAGCCAAAGATTGAGCAGTGGCAGCCATCTCTGGATAGAGCAGTGGGGGTGGTGGGCCAGGGAGGACGGCTGGCAGACACAGCTTTACTTGTCCTCTCACTTGTGACCCTGTGTAATACAGGGAGGGTGTAAGTGGGTTGGACAGTTACGTTGTGCAGTGTAAACAGGGTGGGCATGTTGTAGGTTCATCCTTAGGCTGTTGTTGGCAAATATGTTTGTAATTGTCGTTGTGATTCTGTTGTTGCTATGTCTCAAGTTCATGCAGCTAGTCCTTAAAACTCAGTGTGGCTTGACGACTACAATTGAATATTAAATTGCTTTCGTGGATGCTTTTTAACAGAAATTTGAAAATTGTTCTGTAGAGACTTGGTCGTACAAGTGATGTTCTTCTGAGATGAACATTTTGGTTAAAATAACTATCTTCATAAGTCAGGTTTCTATTTCAATTCATGCTCTGTCATTGGAATAATGTTACTATAGATAAAATATTTTTGGAGGTTAAAAATAACTCATTGAAATTAGGGCTCCTTCTCTGCCTTATTGAGCAGACTGTCTCAGTCCGAATGTTTCTGTTTCCCTGGTCCCTCGAGTTACTGCATTTAGTTTGATAAATTGACAGCAAGGTGCTGCTGTTCCTGTGAACAGCAGATCTGAGAAATGGAGGATTTCCTTTTTCTGATGCTGCTTACTTAAATGATAAATTCTCATGAAAATGAGGAGTTATCTATGTGGCAAAGCTAAGGTAGCCTCACGAGGACTGGTAAGATGTATAAGGTGCTGGTTTTGAGAGCCGTGTGTTGTATGTCATGGTAGTTAGGGGATGTGCTGAAAGTATAGAAATACGTAACCAATAAAATCAAAATTGGATTTTATGTCATCTTTCTGCCCTGAGATATTTGCTGAGTTAAGAGGTCAGGGAATATGGTACTGTACAAATAGACTTTATTTTTTTGATCTCTCAGGTAAACTTCAGTGAGTGATAGCATCTCATAATGGGCACATCTGCTGCTGAGAAGGAAAATCATGAATCCTAGTAGAGCAGTATATTTCACTTCATTTGGATGGAAACCCATCAAATTCTAGTTTTATATGCCTTACACTTTAAAATAAAAGGTATCTTTGCATAAATGGTGTATGTGTATGTGTCCTTGGTATGAGACTACAACCTTGTACATTAATTTGTATGTCTTGCATGCTCTTTTCTTTTTTTTTTTTTTTTCTTCCAATACCCAAACTGGCATTCCCTAATGCCTGCAGGATTTGTTGTCCACTGGCAGCATTAAGGACTTAGTTCTTGGACTAATTATATCCCCATTGGTGGTGTATTTTCTAGGAAAAGAGCTTATGTGGCTTTTCTGGCCCTTTAAAGCTCTTTACTTACTCTGATTACAGACACGTAGTCTGAATTTTCTATACACATTTTCACTTTCAGTAATAGAGTAACTCCCTTCTTAAGTGTGTCAGAATGTTTTAGCTTGTGAAAAGTTCCGTTAACACATTTTGTTCTTCATAAAGGTAAATATTAACAATTTTTCATTCCATGTGCTGCATTTGACGGTTCTGATTTGAATGAAATCTCTTACTTGAGTTCTTTTTCTCTCCTCTTCCCTCATACAGTCAGGCTACTTTTCCAGTATGTTCAGTGGTTCTTGGAAAGAGTCTAGCATGAATGTCATAGAGTTGGAGATTCCTGACCAAAATATTGATATAGAAGGTAAGTGGGAACCTTTTATTTTATATAAGCTCTGAAGGTAAATGTTAAGGTGAACCTGACAACAAGTAACTGATATTTTTTTTTAAGTCATTTTCAAACTAGTGAGTAGGAAACTTGAGAGAATGAGTTCTGTGCTTGTTCAGTTTTGAGCTTAACTTGGGTCACCAGTAGAGTTGAATTAATTGTTGTTCCTCTGAGTTGTGACGGGCACCTGAGAAGCATCCCCTTGTCCTGTTGTCTCAGCCATGGGGCTGTTGTGATCAATGTGTGCAAGTCTTGTGGAGACCCAAGTGTTAGAGCCTGAATCACATCTTCATCTGTCTGCTCCTGAAAAGCTACTGAGTGGAGTGCTTGCAGGGGACCGATGTGAGTTGACAGAATGTTTTGCTCTGGTTCCAGCCACCACAGAGTGAAAAAATAGTGCTTTTCAGAAGATTCACAGAGAAACTTGTAGCATCATAGTAGTGATCGATTGCAGAGAAGGATCATGAAGTTTAGCTTCCTTTACTCTTGTTTTACTTCTCTCTACATTGCTCTGTGGTGTGACTTGGTGGCTGGTTTAAGATGAATATTTTGTTTAAATAGTGAAAAGGACTATTTTATTGGTTAATGTCATGTTTTGTGTTTATGTATGTGCTTGGGCTGGTAAATACTCGCTTTTATTCAGGGCAAATAAGGTTGTAAAGAATGCTGGCACTAAATGGTTTGGTTATATTTAAAGACTCTTTTAGTTATCTGTGCTGAATGTCCTGTCCTGTCTTTGTTTGACACTTGTAATCTTTTCAGCTCTACAGGTGGCTTTTGGCTCGCTGTACAGAGATGATGTGTTAATAAAACCCAGTCGAGTAGTTGCACTTTTAGCAGCAGCCTGCATGCTGCAGCTTGTAAGTAATAAATATGCAATATTTTTATGGTTTCCTTTCAGATAAAGATAGCAGTCCATGATATACTGACATGCATGTATGATTTCACCCGGAGAAGTGAATCATCTTTCCACACTAAGTGGGGAAAACCCCCAAACATAATGCAGTGGTTTTATTTAAAAATGCTATGTCTAAGTTTCAGTTGTAATATTAAGTGCCGCTTTGCAAATCATACCTATAAGTAAATTAAAATGTGTTTTAAGAGCTCATTTGTTCCACCCTGAAGGTTTTTATTAGGCTTTTCTTTCACATGATATATTCTTAAGAAAAATGTATTTTTCTGAGGAGTGTTGGTTTTAATTTTCTGGAAGGCACCCTGAGGTTGCTGTAGCATGTGTGATGTGGATAATTGTTCAGGCATGAAAACTTGTATGAACTGCACAATCTTTGATGCTTCCTGTTGGGAAACTACTTTGGATATTTGTGTTTTTTTTCTGTTCCCCGCAGGATGGCTTAATCCAACAATGCGGTGAAACAATGAAGGAAACCATTAATGCAAAAACTGTGTGTGGTTATTATAATTCAGCGGGGACTTATGGGTTAGACTCCGTGAAGAAAAAGTAAGAATTGCTTTCTCCAAGCTGCTTTGTACATTGCTAATTAAAAGAATGAATTTACAAACAGTAAAATAATGCCCAAGTTATTTTTTTCTTTAAAGCTGACTTAGGCTGTTTGTCCTATTTAATTTTTGAATTTCTACTGTAATCAATTATCTTAAAATTGGTGTAGACTATAGTAGATAGATTGACCTGTGCTTTGAATTAATTGTTACAGTATGTTTTTAATGACAATATGTTTAGTCTTCAGTGTGACAGTGAAATAATACTTGTGATCGTTTACTGTTTTATCACAAAACTGATTTAATATTAAAAAGCTTATTTAATAATAAGCTTAACTTTATCTTAATTAGGAGGGATAATTACACATTTGGGAGCAGAATGCTGAGGTTAGTGCTAACTGCTTCCTTTGCCTGTGAATTAGTGTATTCTCAGCTTTTTGTGGCATTAATAGTACTTTGAATTCAGCTTTCACTGTACCCTGAGAGAAACTAAATACATATTTAAGAGTTACAGAAAATTTTGGAAAATGTTATGGTAAACTTCATGGGTTTGAAATAAATCTTTTCATGTTTTTATGCGTTCATGTCTCAGGTTAAAGTGATATTTCAAAATCATGCAGTACATAATCAGGCTTTGTGAGCCTGAGCAACTGTTGCAGGAATGTTGACATATATAAGAAAAAAATAAAGGTATTCATTCCTTGCTTTTCATCTAGGTGCCTTGAGTGGCTCCTGAATAACCTGATGACTCACCAGAGTGTTGAACTCTTCAAAGAACTCAGGTACAGGCTTCAATTAATGTTGAGTTGTAAATTACAATTTCTTCCAAAATATGTAGCTCACTGCAAATAACTTCCTAGGCTGTTGACGGGTGCTTGATACCTCGCTTGCTTTCTTGTTTTGGTCTGTCCTATCTTGTAGAACTGTTATGATATTTTTTTTATTTTTTTTTTTCCCCAGCATAAACCTCATGAAACAGCTGATCAGCTCTTCTAACCTATTTGTAATGCAAGTGGAGATGGATGTCTATACTGCTCTCAAAAAGGTATTTGGCAAAGGGGCTTTATGAAGTTGAACTCCTGCCTAGTAGTTGATGTGTAACGTGATGAGAATTTTAGCCTTTTTGGTATTTACTGAAAGTATTTAATAGAATATAAATCTTTGTAGGAATGAATGCATTATGAAAATGTGCCTTTAGTAATGCACGTATTACTTGTTTGAAAACGTCTTCGATTAACTCACTAGAGTTTCCTTATTTTACCTAGTGGATGTTCCTTCAGCTAGTGCCTTCTTGGAATGGGTCTTTGAAACAACTCTTAAACGAAGCTGATGCCTGGTTTGCCAAGCGTAGGAAAGGTAGGATTAATTGGTGTGGCCTTGGGTTGCAGAAGATGTGGATTAGAAGTAAATCATAGAATCATTTTGGTAGTCTTCTTCCTCTTCCAGACTGTCACCTGTTCTCTGTGGGAAGGCTTACCTCTGCCATCAGTCCCTGGCCTCTGATTCTCAACAATGATAGCTTTTTCACTCTTTTGCCCATGTGTTTTCAAGTGGGCAGGCATGGGCACTGTTTTTGCTGTGTTGCTTTTGTTGTTGGTCAGTTAGGTTGAGCTTTTGTTGCCTTCTCACGAGGAGGCAGTAGTGTTTTTCCAAAGAGGAAGAGATTGGTCTAACATTTCTGCTGAAAGGATTTCAAAGTAAGTAATTGCTTAATTTTACTTGCAAAACATGATTTGCCTGGCTATAATAACTTTCCCTGATCAATAAGTTAGAACTCAATCCCAAATATAAATAGGATCAGGAAAATATTTATGAACATAAGTTGTAATACAGGTGCTCTGTCTTGCAGATTTTGAGGGTGACATTGCATTCCTGGAGTCGGAACAGGGGAATGCGTTCCTACCAGTGTTCACACACTTGAGACTACAGTATATCATCAGTGACTTGGCATCAGCCAGAATTGTTGAGAAAGATTCCCTAATACCCTCAGGTGAGTGAATTCTGTGTGCCTTTCCCAGTCTGTCTTACCTTAGAGTAATTGGGGAAGATGTAGGTGCATTTACTGGTCTTAGCGCTTTCATGTTTATCTCCCACGTCAGAATTGTGGCTGAAAACTCAGCAGAAGTTGAATATTAAATTTACACACATAGGTCTTACACATAGGTGTGTTAAGCATTTTGTTAATCAGGCAGTTTATCAAAATACTCTATAATCAATACACAGTACATTATCAGTGTTTAATTGACCCCAGACATGCAAAAAACATTTTCATTTTAAGAGAGCAAAACTTGATGGGACTCGACTGTTTTCTAGCTGTTAGCTTTCTAAAAGGAGCTGGGTAGTTTTTGATAAGATTTGGAATGATACCTGAAAGTGAAAACCAAAAGCACAAGATGCTGTGGCCTTTTGCATTTTCAAAGACAAGTGTTACTTACAGATATTTAGGGTTTTTTTTTGGAGGAGATAAGATATTTAAGTATTCCACTCTTGTCCTTTTATTTGCATTTTGACTTGTATAAAAATGCATCCTCATTCTGGCTCCTGGTCCTTTTTGAAGCTCATAAAGTAAAATGTCGTTTAATGGAATTAACATTACATTGTCAATGAAAAATAAAAAGCTCCATTCTCATCTTGCTGCTGGAGTCCGAGTTCACAGAGGTAGGCTTTGTTCTTTGCTTGGGAGCTGTGCAAACCTGTATGCTGCTAGATGAAAAAGACTGGAAATAAGTTGCCAAGTTGGGCTCTCACTGGAAAATGTTTTTCCACTGTCATTCGTATCTTTTATCATATGAAACACCTGAAAAACTTTCTTTTTCTCCCTCCCCAGAATTAGTTGTGTTCCTTGTAGCAGTGTTTGGACTTCTCATGCTCTGCCTTTGAGTTTGGCTCTTGGTATCCCTGCTCCATATTTCACTCTGTTCGGTGTTCCCTTATTGTAGTTGAATCTTAGCATCGGATTTTGCTTCTTAACTCGCCAACAGCTTTTTTTTTTTCTTGGCTCTCACGTACACAGCTTTGATATTATTTTTATTTAATATCTTTCCAGGGTATAACCTTGTGTCTGTGATGTCTATTTATGTGTATTTGCCAAATGTCAAGACTGCTTCTATTGAGCTGTTATCACCTTTATTTGTCACTTCTTGACATCTGTGTTCTTGTCATCTGTCCATACTTGTAGCCTTGGGGGTTGCTTTGGACTCTTGCCATATACAAACATATAACCTATCTTTGAGTTACACTACTACCTTCCTATAGAATTAAAATTTTCATTTTTAATGAAAAAAGTTTCATTTTCATAACTTCAATTTTTAAATTTTCCATCTTGTATTGGCTTTTTCTTTCTTGCTGCCATAGATGTCACACAGTGATGATACAATGCCAGAACAGACCTGTCGGGATATTACTTTTGAAACCTCCTAGCCTGAGCAGATTTTTAGATGCTTTTATAATGCATTGAAGATGATGTAGTGAGCATCACTGCTCAGTTTACCTTTCTTGTACTGCTCTATCCTTTCTCTGCCAGAAAGAATGATTTAGTTGCTTTTTGTCACTGGACAACCTTGAGTGCTTCCTTCTCACACTTTGAAATGTTTGAAGAATTAAGCTGTCAGGAGCTGAGCTGTGACCCTCTGTCATACAGGATTCCTGTGGGGAGGGGTAGGGTCCTTTCCTCACTAGAAAACTTTCGATCTCTTGAGTGGGCAATTACTGCTGCTTAAACGTACTGGCTTTACTGGTTTAAACTTGTAGAGACTGTCCTCTGCAGTAGTTCTGACAAAGTAAAATATGAAGGCACCGTGCTCAAAATGTCTGTTCAAAAGTGTTCTTGCAACAGCAGGTGGAGGCAGTGCATTAGAGAGAGCAGCGTGGAGCCGAGGTGTGCTTTGGGTGAATGGTCTGCTCGGTTATGTCCAGTAGATGGGGCAGTTTTTGACCTTGAGTAAGTGATAAAATTTTATGTCCTGCATAAGAATCCCGGAAGAACAGATCTGATCCTTGATATGTGCTATTTTGTATGGTTAAGTGATGTATAAAGTAAATAAAATCCATATTATTTAAGATTAATGTTGGTACAGATTATAATTAAAGTGCAAAGGCACCTTCATTGTGTAATAAAAAATAAGGTAACTTTGGGTGAATGACCCTTTAGATCCTTAATTTAATGATGACACAGGAG
This sequence comes from Gallinago jamesoni, assembly GCA_025769975.1. Lineage (NCBI taxonomy): Eukaryota > Metazoa > Chordata > Aves > Charadriiformes > Scolopacidae > Gallinago > Gallinago jamesoni. Next base: position 443,681 of record JAOQGH010000015.1, on the reverse strand, counting down.
AACTGTGGATTATTTCCTTGTGAAGTGACTTTGTCAGCATGTGAGTAAGATGTTGTAAACTAGAAATTTGCCGGTATTGCGCTTCATTTTCCTCTCTTAATGTTGCTGCTGTTATCGCTTACCAAAACTGTGATGGGCAGCCTTTCCTTAGTGTTCTTCAGTGGATAAATTTTGTGTCCATGCTGAAACCCAGAAGTCTTCTATCTATGTATGACAGAGGAAGAATTTTTCTTAAATTGTTACGAGAATATTTGCAACTTTGAAGCCTATTTGCTTGTGCTTATTGGAAAAGAATGTATAATTTTCTCATAGCTCACAAGATATTAGAGAGCGAAACGTTTATTCTTTCATAGTTAAACATCTCATAAACCGTGATAAACGTTGGAATAGGCTTGGCTGCTTTGTAGTCATGCAGTGGGAAAGGGAGTGTGATAACAATTTTTGAGCGTGTGGTTAGTGCAGGAAAAGCATCTGATGTTTATGCTCTACCACTGATTATTAATTAAAAAATAAATAAAAGGCTTGCTTTCCAAGAGAACTGGAAGAAGACTGTGTGTGTGTAATGAAGTGTTGTTAGAGCTTAATACTTGAGAGCCCTTGTGATCTCTTGATTTCAATTTGTTTCCAAAAGATCTGTGTTTAAGATCAGGAAGTTTTGCTCCTCCTTTAAAAGGAGGCTTAGATAAATATTATTGGTGCACTTCTGAACAGATTATTGGCTGCCAGCATCCAGTATTTGAGGTGATTGCGTCATCCCTGAGAGAGTCTACAAATGTGAAAATTACTGGGTAGTTTGTATCAAAGTTTGTGTAAGCCTTTTAGATTGTTATAGATTAAATTGTTTTCAGGGAGGTAAAGAAGGAAATCGTGTTGAACAGTTGAAAGAGTGGAAAAATTAATTTTTTTTTAATGCCCTGTATGTGTAAAGGACCTGCAGGAGAAAACTGAAATATCATATTAAGAGTTAACAACATAGAGTCTGTTCTTGTTTGCATAGAGACAGAAATACATAATGTGTCTGTCTGTAAGTGAAATGTTTATTGTTCTGCTTTACATCTCCTGAGTTATTTTCTTTTTTTTCCTTCTAGCACATCCATTTTCTATTCCTTACCTGCATAGTTTTCCTTAAATCATTTTTCTACTTTGGTTCATTCCCATGTTGGTCCTATTGCAGTCAGAATCTGAACTCTAGAGTTAGTAGGACACGGACTGGTACTAAGTTTTGCATCTGGGACATCTAAGGCAATCTCAGCACCGTGATCTCGCTGCTTCTCCCTTCTGTTGTCTTCATCAACTACCTCTCCTGTTTTCCTGGTAACTGTTTCTCACTGTCCCTTCCATCCCGGTACATTCCTCCACAGTTTGTTCTCATATGTGACCTTGTGTTCTTGCCCTGGTTCGTTATTGTGATTAAGAAGAGCATACAAGCTGTGTCTGTGATCCCTTTTGTGTACTTACGAGCTATTAGCTTTTGTTCTTCTTCATCTCTTGGCTGCAACTATTAAATTAATACAGCTGATAATATCTTTATGGTGTTCACAGAAGAACACATGATTTATGTTTATTCCTGGTAGGGGACAATTTCTGTTTGTTTTTATCATATCCATGATAACTCCCTGTTTCCTTTATTCTTTGATTCTGTTTTCTTCTTGTGTAACTTGTGTAGAATTCTGTTGGGGGTTTCAGAAAGTAGCATCTTCTCCCAAGGGCTTGTTAATGAGCTTCTTGGCTTAACAGAACTTTGCACACCGAGGAAATGTGTTGAGCTGCATCACTTCTGGCAATTGTGAATGCTTGATAAGATGAATATAGTCCTGAACTACTTAGTGTTGGTTGTTGATTTTTACCTGTACCGCTGCTTCTGTAGTCGAGGCCTGGAGATGAATAACACAAATGTGTTATCAGGTGGGGTGTTTGCGTAGGTCGTCCGGTTAATAAGTTTAACCTTATTAATTCAATGTAATTTTATTTTTTATAATTCAAATGTTTATGAAGCATCCCCATTCCCCGCTCCAAAGACAACACCAAGCTTTTTTTTTTTTTTTTTTTTAATTTTAGAATGGCTGTCCTCTGTTTACAAACAGCAGTGGTTTGCCATGCTCAGAGCAGAACAAGACAATGATATTGGGTAGGTATATTACAGGCTTTCCTTTATTTCTTTCTGAAATTAGAAACCTTCCTCTTATATAAACATTATTAAATTTTGAAGTTCACATTAAGAAGAGCGGGGGTAAAACATACTTCAGTGATTTTAAACTCTGTTGCTCTCAGCAGAGCTGTGGGTTCCCTCGGGCTGGCTGATCTCCTACTGTTTAAACAATAGAACTCTAGAAAACCTTGTACAATGTGACCAGAGGTGAACATTGGGGAGGGGTGTTCTGTATGTTCTTATATATTGGTTAATGCTTCTCACTGGTGCTTTTTCTAGGGATATGTGTTGGGGCTGTGAAAGAGTAACTCAGCCTTCCATTTTAAGGACCACTATAGGCAAAGTCCAGCAGATGGAAAAAAACCCTTTTCTGTCCTGCTTCCTTCCTCCTGGGCTAGGTGGGTGAGAGGTTGTGGTGTGATGGAACTAAATATTAGTAAAGAAGGCAGATAGTAGTTTTTTGTGTGTGCAGGGATACCCACATGCTAACCATTGTTCCTGCCTCTCCTGGGCAGCGAGCAAGGGCCCAGCACCCAGCAGGGCTTGGCGTCCTGTGACCTGTTCGCTTCATTCCCTTCTACTTTCCCAGCCTTTCCCCACCCAGTGTTTATGTTTGATAGTTCTCTCCACTGCTAGTACCTCCATCTTTTCCCAGGCAGGGCATCCTTCTCCACTGCTAAGACGCTGTTGTCTCCATAATACTCCTATTTTTATATCCTATCTTTCCTTCTTCCTATATCGTGTGCTGTGTTGGCATTTCATTGCAATTGAGGAAATTCCACGACGACTGCCATGTTTCTGTGTGCTTTCAGAGATCTGCATGTAGCTGTACCTTGTGTAGCGCCCTGACCGCTGGCTGTGTGGGTACTGCAGAGTCGGGTTCCTTTAGCCCGTGCCTAATGAGGGCTGTCAGTGGTGGTGGCTTGGGCAGTGAGGTGTGTGGGTTTAGTGTATGTTACATGTATGTGTGTGATCACAAACTTCCTTCTGCTTGCTTTTTGCCACGTTGCGTTAAGCCAGGTCCCTTAATCTCTTTCCAAATACTGAAACTATGACAAAATGTGACTGGGGAAGTTGTTCCTGCCTTTGTGTTCTCTCCTAGTCCCTGGTGTGCTTTGTGGAGAATAAATGTCAGGTCAGGAAGCTGCGGAATGTTTGTTTTGTTTTAAAAGACAATAAAACAACAGCTTTATTTTCTTCTGTTGTTTCTGCTAGCCCAGCATTTGCTGTTCTGAAGATGGCCACGTTCAGTTGCAATGGTAGGCTTCATTAAGCTTTTCAGACTGCAATTACTAAGAACTGCTATCCTGATTTGAACCACGGGCCATGCAGTCTGTGATACAAATACCCCGTCTTCCTTTAAAGTGAAGAGCGAATGTTCTCTTGATGTACTTCTCTGGCAGTGAGTAGTTAAGGATTTTCCAGTGGGAGGTTTTGGCTGGATCATTATTGAATGACCAACCACCAATAGACCTGTTCTCAGATGTGTACAGTTCTGTTTAGAATCAGCTTGTGCTTTAGCCCCAACACGCTGTGCCAGTGGCTTCCATGGTTTAATTGTGTTTTATATAGGAAATATTTCCTTAATTACTTCCTTTTGATATTGTCATGTAATAACGTGGAAAATCCCCCAAAATATGATGTTGATCTTAAAAGTCAAGATCTATAAGAAGTGGTTCTTTTAGTCAGTAGCAGTGCTTTAGAAACGGGTAGAAGTAAAGCACGTAATTGTGTTTCTCATCATTTCAGCTCCTAAAGATTAGCACCAGGTGGATGTAGCTTGTTTCTGATACTGTTGTTTTCTTGGGAAGACTTCTGTTGTAATGCTGTCACTGATGTATCTAACAGTAGATCATACATCGTGTGTTACCTTCTAGCTCGTATGGGAAACACAGTTAACGTGAAAGTGAGTATTAACATAGCCATCAAAATTCTGACACAAGATAAGACCATGTGTTTGCTTATTTTTGATGTCTTTTGGTTGCTCGCTGTAACGCAGTGAGAGCATTTTAGTTGTCAGCCAGCGGATGTGCACGCTCCTGAAAAAGTAAGCACTCATACAGAACAGAAGTGAAGACGGTGGGGATCATACCAGCTTCTAAAATAAGCCTCTTTCATGTTCAGCTACAGTGCTGGTGGTTTCAGTGACTCTTGGAATGAGCAGAGTATTTTTCCACCTTTTTCTTGTCTAGTTTTCTCTTTTGCAGTATGGCTTTTTTTTTTTTTTTTTTGAGGCAGCTAAACCTGGAAATCTCAGGCAGAGAAAGCTTTACCTTACAATAGACTTCTGTTTGCCTGAATCTCTTATTCTGGCATTCATTGCCAAGGTCTTTCATTAAGGACAATGGTAAGAAGCAGGTGAGATGTAGTGTTTCTTCTCAGTATGTTTTAGCTTCTGACTTTAGTAGTTTACACACTTCATGGTTCGAGGTGGCATCCAGGTTACTGTTTGTTCAGTAGTCAATAATGGACTAATTGTCTTTGAACGTCGTGTTCTCCAGAGTTGTGTGGGAGGGAGATGGGGGGTACGCATGCGTGTGTGGAGTGCTTCCCTGTTGTTCTGTGCAGTTGTGATGTCACTAGTCCATAGCGCGATCTCTTAAGACAAATGTTATTATTTGAAGTCCTGAGATCATTTCTCTGCCTTCTACTGGAAAGCTGCAGTGCTGCTCCCCAGTGAGATGCCTGTGGTTTGTAACTCATGTCTCAGAAGGGAAAACATGCAACTATTCCTTTGTATTAAATCAAATATTTTGGACGTTTCATGGAATTGTCAGAGTTGGAAGGGACCTCTAGAGATCATCTAGTCCAACTCCCCTGCTAAAGCAGGAACACCCAGATCTTGAAGATCTCCAGAGAAGGGGACTCCACGACCTCTCTGGGCAGCCTCTTCCAGTGCTCTGCCACCCTCACCGTAAAGAAGTTTTTCCTCATTTGAATGGAACTTCCCATGTTCCAGCTTGTGCCCGTTGCCCCTCATCCTGTCACTGGAAAGCACTGAAAAGAGTCTGGCTCAGCATCCTTCAACCCACCGTTTAGATACTTGGAATCATTAATAAGGTCTCCCCTCAGCATTCTCTTCTCCAGGCTCAAGAGTCCCAGCTCTCTCAGCCTTTCCTCATCAGGGAGGTGCTCTCAATCCCTCCAGTATCTTTGTTGCCCTACACTGGACTCTCTCCAGTAGTTCCCTGTCCCTCTTGAACTGGGGAGCCCAGAACTGGGTGCAGGATTCTGGTTGTGGCCTCACCAGTGCAGAGCAGAGGGGGAGAATGACCCCCTTGACGTACTGGCCACACTCTTCCCTACGCAGCCCAGTATCCCATTGGCCCTCTTGGCCACAAGGGCACATTGCTGGTGCATGGAAAGTGTGCTATCTACCAGGACTCCCAGATCCTTCTCCTCAGTAGTGCTTCCCAGAAGATCCATCCCTAACCTGTATTGGTGCCTGGGATTCTTCTTCCCCAGGTGCAGGACCCTACATTTGTCCTTGTTGAACCTCATGAGGTTCTTCTCTGCCCAGCTCTCCAGCCTGTCCAGGTCACTCTGGAGTGTCAGCCAGCCCTCCCAGTTTGGTATCATCAGCAAAATTGCTGAGGATGCACTCTGTCCCCTCGCCCAGGTCGTTTATGAATATGTTGAACGGAACTGGGCCTAGTATTGACCCCTGAGGGACACCACTGGTCGCAGGCCTCCAACTTGACCCTGCTCCATTAATGACAACCCTCTGAGTCTTGTCACACAACCAGGACTCAATCCATCTCACTGCCCCCTCATCTAGCCCACACTTCCTTAATTTTCTAATGAGGATGTTATGGGAGAGAGTGTCAAAAGCCTTGCTGAAGTCAAGGTAGATGACATCTGCTACTCTCCCTTCATCTAACCAGCCAGTTACAACATCATAGAAGGCTATCAGATTGGTCAAGCATGATTTACCCTTGGTAAATCCATGTTGACCAATACCGATAACTTCTTTTATCTTCAGTGTGTTTGGAGATGATGTCCATTATTTTCTCTGGGACAGAGGTGAGACTAATTGGCCTATAGTTCCCTGGGTCCTCCTCCTTGCCCTTTTTGTGGACTGGTGTGATATTTGCCTTTCTCCAGTCCTCAGGTACTTCTGTTCTCCAAGATATCTCAAAAATGATGGAGAGCAGCTCAGCAATAACATCCACCAGTTCTCTCAGCACTCGTGGGTGCATCCCATCAGGGCCCATGGACTTATGGATGTCTTGTTTGGCCAAGTAGTCTCTAACCCAGTCCTCCCCAACAGAGGGGAAGTCTTCCTCTCTCCAGACCCTCTCCCTTGTCTCCAGTGTCTGGGATTCATGAGGGGCAGCTTTGGCAGGGAAGTCCGAAGCAAAGAAGGCACTCAGCAACTCCACCTTCTCTGTGTCTTCCACCACCAAGGCATTCATTAGCGGGCCCACATCTTCCCTAGCCTTCCTTTTTTTATTGATATATTGAAAAAAGCTCTTCTTATTATCTTTAACTGTTCTTGCCAAATTAAGTTCTCCTTGGACTTCTGCCCTTCTAATTTTTCCACGGCATACCTCTGCTACACCTTGATATTGTTCTTAAGTAGCCAACCCCCTTTTCCAGAGACTGTAGACCTTCCTTTTCTCCCTGAGGTCCAGCCAAAGCTCTCTATTTAGCCAGGCTGGCCTTCTTCCCCATCGGTTTGTTTTACGGGACCTGGGGATGGCTTTATCCTGTGTTTTTGAGAGTTCCTTCTTGAAGTATGACCAGCCTTCCTGGGCACCTTTGCCCTTCAGGACTGTCTCCCAAAGGACACTCTCAACCATTCTCCTACACAGGCCAAAGTCTGCTTTAAGGAAGTCAAAGGTGGCCATTCTGCTGTCTCTCTGTCTTGTTTCTGCAAGAATTGAAAACTATGTGATTTCATGGTCACCCTGCCCAAGATGACCTTGAACCTTTACACCCCCCACGAGACCTTCTCTGTTAACAAGCAGCAGATCTAGTAGAGCGCTTTCCCTTGTTGGCTCACTCACCAGCTGTGTTAGGAAGTTGTCTCCCACACACTCTAGGAACCTCCAGGACTGTTCCTTCTCTGCTGTGTTGTATTTCCAGCAAATATCTGTGAAGTTGAAGTCCCCCACAAGGGTGAGTGATTGTGAGAGCTCTGCCAGTTGCTGATAGAATATTTCATCAGCTACTATATCCTGGTTTGGGGGTCTTTAATAAACTCCCTCCATGATATCTGCCTTGCTGGCCTTCCCCTTGATTCTAACCCATAAACATTCTACCTTGTCATTTCCATTATTAAGTTCTATGTATTCAAATGTGCCTCTAACATAGAGGGCCATCCCACCACCTCTCCTTCCTTGTCTATCCCTTCTGAAGAGTTGGTAGCCATCGATAACAGCACTCGAGTTGTGTAGGTCTTCCCACCACGTTTCTGTGATGGCAACAGTATTGTAGTTCTCCTGCTGTACAATGGCCTCCAGCTCCTCCTGTTTGTTGCGCATGCTGCGTGCTGGGTTAATTTTCCTGCCACTTTTGGGGGAGGCTGAGTCCCAACACCCTCCTGACCATTTGACCCTCCCAACGCCTCCATTTGACCAACCTGTAGCTGAAAGAGAAGAATTAAGGTTTTATAAGATCATCCTTTTATCCAGATTTGCTGCCCTTCCTCTCACTTAGTGCCCCTATCAGTATTTTAACACATTTTCTCCCTTGGAGATAAGGATGCAAACTTAGTAAGCTGAATGAAATGTGAAGTCTGTCTCCCAAGGAGCTGATGTAAGGCTCTATTTTCATATCCCACCTGGTGCACACCATAATTGCATCTGCTTATTCTAGCACTGCCAACATGGAAATGATATTGCTTTGAAATGTGTGATGTGGTTTGTTCTTTGGGTAACTTTAGAGAGGAGAAGAAAGTGTTTCTCTTCTATTTTATGTAGTTTGCATTTAAAAGATCTGAAGAGTTTTATTACTCTCCAGAATTTTTTAGTGTAGTACTGGAGTTTATGACTTTGAACCGTAGCTGCTCAAGCTTTACTTGTGCTGAAGTGGATGACTTTTTTTTTTTAATTAAATAATTCTTCAGTGACAGATGCAAGACAGATCTTTTGAATCCATGAATGGAATCGTTTCTACTCTAATAGTCTCTTTGGCAGTGTTTAAGAACAAAACAGAATAACTTGACTGTTCACTAAGCATATGCCAGGCCAGTGTAAGTGGTTAAAGGTGGAAGTTTTGCATCTTCTGAGGCTGCTTGAGGAATTGAGAAGTGGGAATACTAATGTCTGTCTGAACACTATGTACTAATGTTTGTGAAATTTGTCACTAATGAAACAGAAATGAATCTTCTATCGCATTCCTGAATTTAGGTCAGCTACATAACCAGTTCAGCTAGAAAGTGTGGAAAAAGCACACAGGAGGTTCTTGGATGAGTTTGGTTAGAATGGTTAGCTTATTTGCTTAACTTATTCATAAAATACTTAATCTTCCAGGATTGGTTGTTACAGAAACAGGGTGGAAAGACCACAGTCTGTTTGTTCGTAAAAGCTACAGCCACAAGTTCTTGTGGTGTGTGCACAGTAGGAACAGAGAAGATGCTGCATTTCTTTTTGCTTGTAGCATATTGTTTGATATTGCAGGTTTATAATTTAACTGGGGGGGCATAGGGGGGCTGCCTTTCATTGTGATTTATAATATAAGCATTTTTCCTCAGTGTAACTCAAAGACTTTCTGGCAACGGTTGCTTATTTGCTTAATGATGCAATTGTGTCTAAAGTTAAGTGAATAATACACTTCTGGAAGGCTGGGACTGATTTTACTTGCGCTGGCTCTGCAAGGTTTTTCTACGTGTCGAAGTGCCAGTGGAAACTGTTGGGTGAAACAAGTTCACGTTGGTATAGGATGACAGAATCAAGAAGCTTGTGGCACTTCATGATCACTGCGGGTAAACTTTTTTTTTTAGACAAGTTGCATAACCAGCCTCTTGAGAAATCTTTCACCGCGTCTCTGCAGGCGCGTCTCCGTCGCCCAGCTGTTCCTCAGCAGTAACACTCACTTATGTTTATGACTAGTGAGTTGGAATCACTGTGTTTGAAAAGCATTTAGGTTTATTAGGAGGATTAGAGAGTGTATTTCATTGCAATGGCTATTATTTTCTTATCTGGAAAGGTTCTTCTGTAAGAACCTACCTACCTGAGGTTTATATTGCAGTTTTGTAAAGTAGTTGGATGTTCATGAGATAATTTGGGTGGGAAGGAGTCCTGGGAGGTCATCTAGCCTAACCTCTGTTCCAGGAAGGGTCAGTTGTGTGGTCACGCCAGTGTACTCTTGGCTGTTCATCTTTCCCACCTTAAAGTACCACACAAAGCTGTTTAAGTGTCCTTAGAGATCCACCTTTTTTTTTTTTTTTTTTTTTTTGTAGGCCTCAAGAAATAAATAAAGAGGAACTGGAAGCAAGCAGCATGAGGTGTGGTCGAAAACTTGCAAAGGATGGTGATGTAAGTATGGCACGTGGCTAAGTCTGTGCATAGCTGATGTGGCTTAGACATGTTAGGTATTTTCAAAACATCTAGGTCTTAATTGTCAAACTGCATGAAAAAGGAGATGGAACGTTAAAGTTATTTCATTCTCCCTAGAAGGTTGAAAACACTTGCTGTCTTTACGATGAATAAGGAATTAAGTGTTTTAATTGTACTCATACTCTGCAAACAACTCCATGTTTGGAAAAACAGTGTGTGAAAGGAGGGAATGTAGCCAGGACTTGTCATTTAAGACTTGTAAAATACTTGCAGTTAAAATACAGCTCTGATCACTGATGTCTTTTAACTGGAAAAGGAAGCTTTCTAGATAAAATGTGTAATAGTCACAGCCAGGCTCTTGTGAAAAAAGAGGAAACATGAATGTTTTCATGCTTCATGCTTTCATGTTTTATGCTACTGGAGTAGCTTAACCCAAGGATGTTGCGTTCCAAGGAGTGCTTTGTGCATGAACAGGACCTGTAGTTAGGTGCTACTCAGAAATACAGTACCAGTAACCAGAAGGCAGAAGTATTTCAAATGCAGAAGTATTTTAAATCTACTGGTGTTAATGTGTTTCTGTGTATTTGGAAAGCAGCTGATACTAAGCTTGTCTCATGTCATCTGTCTGCAAGGGCTGGCCCCCAAAAGTGTGTGGTTGCTTACCAAGGTATCTTATGTTTCAGAGAGGTTGATGAGGGTCCTTGAATCCACCATCTATCTCTGTAGCTGAGAATCCCATTCCCAAATTTGACTTGTTGGAGAAGTGGTGCCTTTCATGTTGTAGCCAATACTCAGGCTGGTTTGTTTGTTTTTTGTTTTGTTTTGGTTTTTTTTTGTTGTTGTTTTTTGTTTTTTTTACTGATGTTCTTCAGTACTGCTGGCGCTGGACTGGGTTCAACTTTGGCTTTGACCTTCTTGTTACGTATACAAATCGTTACATCATTTTCAAACGGAATACGCTGAATCAGCCGTGCAGTGGATCGGTCAGTCTGCAGCCTCGGAGAAACATAGCCTTCAGGTAAAGGGTAGCCAAGAGACAGGCCCTGTGGCGTATGCAAAAACGTCTTACTGTAACTAAGTCTTTCTGTCTGTGCGTTAAATTTTGTTGCCACCAAATTAGTTATGTTTGAAAATATTATTCTGTCTCCCTGGGAGAAGCTCTTTATGCTAGGATAACTAAGTTATGGGATACTAATTTAACTGTTTTTATATCCTTAGGTTACGTCTAGCCTCTTTTGATAGCAGTGGGAAAATTATTTGCAGTAGAACAACAGGATATCGGATCCTAACCCTTGAGAAGGACCAGGTATGTTTGTGGAATTCTGAGCTGTTGAACTTGAGTTGTGGAGTCCAAGGTATGAAAAAAATGCTGAGAAGTCAACGATGCTTTTGAAGAGCAGTTGTTGTTCTTGTTGTTATTGCTTATGTGGAATTTCAAGCATTCCTTTTATAGGCAGTGGGAGATTAATTTCTCAACTGTAACTAGAGTAGGATAGCATGGATTTCATTAATGTTGACAATGGTGAAGTTAGTTCCCATGATGCTGCAGAAGCTCTCTGTTTGTGGACTGTCTGCTGGGCAACTGCTTCCAAGGCTGGTGAGATTAGCCTTCTGAATAATATGTCCATCAGATTCCTGCTTATTTAAAGGCAAATTTGGAGGTTTTTTTAAAGACTCTTGCTGACAAGTTAAAAGAATGTCTGCTTGTTGTTCAAGGGTGGTATTTATTACTCTATTAAAAAATAAATTAAAACCTCCAGAGAGGAACAGTTTTCTGAAGAGAACGTGTCCATTTCCACCCTTCTGCCACAGCAGAATTTAGTAAGGAATGCGAAAGACTTGATCATCAAGTTTCTCAAATCCTAATCAGCAGTGATATGTAGATGGTGAGTACATGGAAAACTTTTCCCTGTAAATGCCATCCTTGCTGTAGGATAACGTTTCAGTTTTGCTACCCCAAAGTCCATTCCTGGAATAAAACTGCAAAATTCCTGCCAACAAACTGTAATTTGCTTTGACTGTTACAGATTGCCTGGTTGGTTACGTCTGAAACTGGTAGTGGCAGAAGCATTTCCCTTTCTCTCCAACAGGCTTGAAGGGAAAGTTAGCTCAGCTGCTTCTTAAGGTTCTGTTCTCTTTGGTGCAGGAGGGTTGTCAGCGCTGGGTCAAAGGGTTAAAGCATTTTGAGAATATCTCATCATTGTTAAGATTATAAAACTTCTTCATTAGGTGAAGGTAAATTACTATCTTGGCTTTTTTATCTTCTGCTTTTTAGTACATAGTAATTAAAATTTATAGAATTATTGGTAGTGTCAGTGTTGCGTGCTTTTTGATGGACTTCCCTCCAACAGCATCACTTACTGTGGCAACGTCCCCCGTGTTTCCTTTCAGGAGGAGGTGGTGATGAATTTGGACAGTCGACTCCTGATCTTCCCACTCTACATCTGCTGTAACTTCTTGTACACGTCACCAGAGAAGAAGGCTGACAGTGAGGCACTGCCAGATAATTCGGAAGCCTGAGAGCTCTTCAGTGGAATATAGTAGCACTTCTATAACTGTACGCCTGCTTTAAGTGAAATGCCCTGCTGATGCACAGAGCTTTGACAGCAAAAGGCCTTACACTGTAGCAAATATTTATGGCCTTAGTATACTCCTATGCATATCTGAAGAGAAGATCAGAAATTATATAGGCCAAAACTAGTTATCCCATTTTTTTTATTTTATTTCTGTCCTGCGTCTTCAGAGCGCAGCCATTCCGTGTTTGAGAAGTGTTACACTTCTATTTTTCTGGGCAAAAACTGAGCCAAATTGGAAATAGGGAATTTGTGTGAATGACATCTTACGAGCTAACCTGTTAGATTCTGGGCACGCGTTGTAGGACGTGTGCCTTTTGTTAGTGTGTTTTCCGGTGTTTGTTTTTTTTCAGTAACTGATCTGTAAATACCAGATCCATATTCTGCCCATTTTTGTGGCCCTTTTCCATTAGGGCCAAGTACATCCATGTAAATGTTGCCCGTGAACTTTTCTTAGTTATTTAACTGTACAGACTTTGCTTGTTTTTAAACCTTTGTTGCATCAGATCCATATACATTTCTTTCTTGTTCTTGGGCTTTTTTTTTAGCATTGCAGAAAATATTTCTCTTTTTTTAGCACATGAATTTGCTAATAAGGATGCTTGTAAATTAATTCTTTTTTTTCCACGTACTGAAAATACTCCAATATACTAACTAACCATCATTTCAGTCTGTTATACATCAGCAGCTTTCAGCTGGATTCTCCTGAATGCTTACTGTACTGACGTGAACCAAATACCAGTTTTTAAACATTGGGTTTTTTTGTGACTTGTTTTAACTGTTACATTGGGAATATATCCCCTTTTAGCTCAGGAACTTGTGACCTTTGAGTGCCTTTTGAGTTGTACATGTTAACACAAACTTCACGTCAGTTTAAGCAAGGTCACAGGATCCAAAGGAAGAGCTGGGAACAAGGGATTCCTTTTCAGTTGGTGAAAGGAACGAGTCCAGTGTCAGAGGTACACTGTATTCCTTCTGTCTGTCTGTTGGGTTTTATGTTTGTCTATTGCAATTTTGAATTCTTACAGCAGGATTTTTGGACTCAAAGTGGAAATTTTGCCTCTTTAGTAGCCTATTTTTTTAATGTTGTCAGAAAAGTATAAAACCATTTGTACTTTATAACAAGGATAAAAATGTGTCAGGCAAGATGGAAAAAACACGGCAACTTGTCAATAAATGATTTCAAGTGGAATTCTCACCAGTGTCTCTTCTTTTCTGCCATGAAAAGCTCTTTCTATTGGATTCAGCCTGTGGATGTGCTCTCTATCATCTTGTGTTGTGTTACACTTCTTTGGACACAGAAAGCAGAAGTGTTTTAAGGTGTTCATCTGCTACAGCATCGAACTTGCCGTTTAGATACTTAAGTAAGCAGTTTTTATTTTTAACTAGAAATACCAAGATTTTGTTACTGGTTCAGTGGAAAGAAACCGGGGCTGCTTGTTAATGGCCGAAGAGAAGAGGTACGTTAAAATACCTGGGGTTTAGGTAATGCCAGAGCTGAAATGCAGTCTTTAGTGGTGGGTTTTGCTGCTGCAGGGCTCAGCAACTCCCATTGGAGTCCAGATCCTGCTCTGCCCTTGCACCCCCTGGCTCCCGGTGCCATCCCCAGCCCCTGCTCAACCCAGGCAAACCATTGCTGTGTGTCCTGGCTGCACACCCCCGTGCGCCTCTGCTGCTGGGGAACTGCCACCCCAGGATGAGGATGTGGGATATGGAGCTAAGAGCTTACAGGAAATGCATCTTGAGATTTTTTTTTTTTTTTTTCCAGTCATTAAGGACTCCTTTCTGTGACCTATGCGTGTCCCGGTCCTTCCCTCCCCCTCCTTGTTGTGGGGACTCTCTCAGTGCAAAGAAACAAATCCTTTCCCAGCTTTGGTCCTTCTTCCCAGTGGACAGGATCAGGGATTCGGGATAGGGCAGTGATGCAGGTGCCCTTGCTAAGGGATTGCAAAAGAGAGGAGCACAGAAATCCAAAAAGTCACAATTTTACCCCAGAAAATGGGTGGTGGTTTGTGTTTTTTTTTTCTCTTTTATTTGTCACTGACTAGGAGCAGCAATTGTGGCAAAGGGGAGCTGAGAAGTACAACACCACACTCGGGAAAACGGTATGAAAAGTACAAAAATAAGGAAGCCTATATATAATATAATTGCAGTCAATTACTAAAAATAAATATTGTAAACACGAAACAACAACATCAGGTGAATCTACAGTCACTCATTTCTGCTAGCAGCTGAACAGTCTTTGGCTTTATTTCCCTCCCCCTGCCCCGCGCGGAGCCAACACCAGCATTAAGATGCATTTTCTTTGCTTTGGGCCAGAAAGACTCCGGACTCCTCAGGGATGTCACAAAGTAAATAATTTGACTCACTCCAAATGACTTTGTGACCAGGAAATCGCCTCTTTTGCCTTCAGTGATCACTTTTCTACTGGAGCAAGTGAAATGATCTGTCAAAAAGATGGTATTTTCCACTCTCTATCTGCCGGAGGGGAGGAGGCTGTGGCGAGGTTGGGGGCCACCAAGGCTCCCCCCGTTCCAGTGTTTTGTTATAGTCTGGGACCTTGCCATCCCTTGTGCTGGGGACTTGTGGCTTTTGTTGCTGTCTCTTACACCTGTTCCTACTTCCCTCCCACGCACAGGGACCTTTTCACCCTCTTACCTGGGTCAGACACCCTGGGCACGTTTGCCTGATAAGAGACAGCACAGCATGGGGACGTTGACCTGTCTCGGGTCAAACCATCTCCCGACTGCTGCCTGGGCAGAGATCTCTGCAGCTCCCCTGCTCAGAGATGCTCCTCAAACGTCCTGGGTGACTGAGCGTGATGCCCAGCCTTTAACTCCAAGAAGGGAAGAGGGACTTCCTCTTGCAAGGCTCGATAATTTTCTCCTTGTGTATATATATACATATATGTATTTATTTATTTTTGTTTTATAAAGCAGTAGCAATAAAATCCTGTCCAAAGAACCAACAAGGAGGGAATTACCAGGGAGGAAAGGTCAATGTCCCCAGCAGTTGACACTGGAAGACCTGGTCTCCTGCTGCCGCTGTGGCCAAAGAACGTGCCAGCACCAGGAGTGTGCAAAGAAAATGCATCCTAATGGGAACAGCCCAACAAAACAAAAGCCATCCTAAATCCACAAAGCAGCACTTCTTACTGGAAGAAAGAGATAGACTGGGCAAAGCGAGGGGCTCAGTCTGTCCATCTCTTCCTACATCGAATAGATTTTTGTCTTCCCTTCATATCAATAGTTGTGATTTAATCTTCCCTTCTTCATTTTAAACACATTCACAGAACGTGCCATGGCAACGTTTTGGTGTGAGGTTACAGTCCCACTGACGTGACAATCTGACCATACAGCAAACATCTCCCGTGCTCTTCCCCTCTGAGACAAAAAGGAGCACAAGCTTCTCAAAGTTTGTGGAAGAAGACCCTTTCTTAGGGCCGGGGCCGTACCCGTGGTCAAGGTTAACACAGGTCTCTTGGAACGCTTCAAGTATTGCTGCTTTCACCCGGAGCATTTCAGACCCTGCTTTATTCTGAATCAAAGCAAAGGGGAAGCAAATGCTTTCAGGCTTTACAGGAGCCTGGTGGCTATCCAGGTGGGCATCCATCTGACCGAGCCCAGCCAAAAATCCCCCACCTCACCGAACCTTTCAATCCGTAGCCTCGAGCTTCGGCATGTGGCTCCCTGGCTTCGCTAGCCCCACAGAGCTGCTGCTACCACCACCCCCGAGACCATGGGACAGACCAAAAGCAGCTGTAGCTCCAGGTGACTCGTGCTGCCTTTATTTCCTCTCCTCCAGAAGAGAAAGAGCTCAGCGACTGAATCCAGCTCCTGCAGCCCTAAAGACACAGCCCATCCTCTGCAGTAAAGAAAGGAGGGGGAGCAAGGTCACCCTGCTCCCCCCCAGCCCCAGCCTCGCTAACCAGGGACGTCACTCCCCACCCTCCCTTCTCACCCTCTGCATCACCTGCTCCAACAATTTGCTGAACTGGAGCCTGAACCAGCTCCAAAAGTGGGGCTGCCCCACAGTCCTGATCTTTCCCCGCTCTCTCCCCAAAAGCTACAGTTGTGTACAATTTAGCTCGCTAACTGCTCAACAGGCTAGATTTCAAAAGAGGTACAGCTGGATAAGAGTTTTAAAATGCAGCCACTACTGCAACCTTCTGCGTGGGGCAGCAGGTAAAAACACGTCTCTCTCTCTCTCAATTTTTCAGTAGGCAAGATGCTGGTCTTCTCAGGAAAGAATCACACACAACTGCTTGGTACCACGTGAGAGCATTTCTGTATCATCTTTCCAAAATTTATTTATCATCTTCTAAAACTTCCACTAAACTTGGTTGCTTACATCATTTCTATACACAGTCAGATTTTATTTGTTATAATTGTCTTGAGGCTTATAAAAAAATAAGCATTTAAAATGCCCAAAGAGTAATTTTGCTTTAAAATTGTGCTACTGAACTCGACCCCCAACATAGAAGAGATACTTTTGGTAATGCGGTTACCCCAAGCAGTATAAAAATATACATAAAAATAGACAAAAACTCTATCCTCCAAACTGAAGGTCTGTTCATGGGAATTATTAATTATTTTTTCTTTTGTACATCACTGGGATTTCATTATCTTCTGCTAAATATTTACAGAAACGTATACCCACCTCCCTCCACCTGCCTCTGCTGGCTCAGGCAGAGAACTGCCCCACTTGGTTCATCCATGGGCTTTTCTGCTGGCAAAAAATACTGGCTGCTTCTCGCCCACGGCACCCAAAGTGATGCTGCGGGCACCCTCACCCCCTGCCCCAAGGATGCCAGGTGGAAATGAGGTGACACCGATTAGTGCCGTGAACTTCATCCAACGAGCTGAGATCACCCGTGCCTGGCTCCCAGCCCCCGTGCCCTCCCCACGGGGGACAGTGAGGTGGGGGATTCGGGCTCAGCCACAGGTCTCTGCACAGCCCTGGGTTATTTCACCACGTGCCCCAGTAGGAAGCGACGTGACCTTCCAGAGCAAAACAGGCTGGGGAGGGCGGGAGGGGGGGGGGGGCAAAATAAAACCTCTCCTTAGGTTCAAAGCAGCCTAACCCTGGGAGCTTTGCTGCGGCACCCCGCTGCTTCCCACGCGGCGTGTCCCTGGTTTTCCTTTTGTTCTGGTGATAAATTCAGAATGCCCGAACCTCTTGTACAACTGCCCTCAGGAATTTGGGTCTTTCTCCAGTTTACCCCAAGAAAATTTTAAATTAAAAAAAAATAACACAAGAAAAAAAAAAAAGAAAATAAGTACTCTGTACCATTCTTAAATGACATTAAAAGGTGGAGTCAAAACTAAGCAATATAATCCCCCCAGAGACTATGTACATAAAAAGATGTAAGATCTCTTGAAACATAAATATACAGTGTATAAATCCAGGTGTCACCTAAAAGGCTGAAGATGCAGGAACTATTTCACAGACAAAAAGCAAACCCAACTCACCACGCCAAGTGCAGCCCGATAGCCACGCCGCCCCGGGGAAGGGTGCCAGTGGTTCCCGGGGTGGGACACAACCGTACGGACGCGCCACGCTACCACACTCTGGTCAGGGTGCGGGTGAGAGGCTGGGAAATGGGATCAGACCCTGAGTCCCCAATTATTTCCAGGCACATGCTCTGCTGGAGCGGTTAAAGGGAGCCCTCTAACTGGGATCCAGCTGGTTCTTCAGTATTGCTCACCCACAGAGATACCTGGTATCTCTCCGTGCAGACCCGGAACACGCCGGTTGGAATTCTGCACCCTGTGCTTTAAGAGTTACCATGACTTTCATGGAAATAATACAGCCTTGATCAGGGTAAAAGACTAATGGAGGTCTTTAGCCCAATCTTCAAGAGGTTTGCTTTCTACAGCACAGACGCACTACAACTCCGACGCACATAAATAGGTATCAGTTACTGTAAAGTGACAATGCAGTGTCTTAATTAGTCTAGCATTATCCTTGCTGCTGTCGGGGAAGATGGGAGAGTGGTTAAGGGGACACGGGGAGGAGAGCTGGTGTTTGACAGAGGCTGTGAGTGGGACAGGTCCAGCTCTAACTGGAAGTGTAGACAGCCGAAAGACACTAGTAGTGTTACTGGATGGGTGGCTCTATGGCACGCACTAAGGCTCCTATGACAACTCTTTATACCAAGATACACAGCATCTCCAGTCCCACGGGTGGTAGCCCAAGAGAACAAGTAAAGCTAAGAGTCTGCTTGGAAGGGGGGGGGGGGCCGTGTGTGTGTGTGTACGGAGAGGGGGGGGGAGGGACCGGGGTGGGGGAAACGTCCTGTTTTGCTGAAATCAAGCTCTTCAGCAAACCTCCTTCCTTCTACCGCTGGCCGGCCTCCCGGATCCGGCAGGCCACCGCCGTGATGAGCGCGGCGCCCTTGCCGCTGCCGTCTTCCGACTGGAGAAAGGTCACTTCGCACTTTGGAGACAACTGCTTCACCGTCTCGTGCATGATGGTGGAGAAGCTGGCAGGCAGAGGCGGGGAAGGAAGAGAGATGCTGATTTCACCTGCCTGGGGCTGAAGGGGACCAGCCCCCACCCATCTGTACGGCTGCCTTCAGCAGAGACCCAAGGTGCTACAGACACCGGGGAGAAAGGTGGATGGGGGGGGGGGTGGGTGAGCGCAAGGCTCCACACTTCAGCCCCAGTTCACAGTATCGTTTGTAGACTGGTGTTCTCCTCCCACTCGGGGCCAAACCTGACCCCTCCTCTAGTCCCACCAAGCCCTGAGAGCACTAAAAACCCTTAGCAGCCCTGAGCAGCCTCCCCCGGGGGGATCTTTGGAGCTCCCCCTCCACCCATGGAGCCCTACTTGACCTCAGCTCTGTGCCTTTGGTCCCTGCCTGAGCTCCATTGTCTGGGGAGCACCAGCCATCACCTCAGGCGTAGTCACAGTTGTGCTTGGCTGTGGGCCCTCTTGATCCAGATCATGGACTGACTTCTTGATTTCGACCTGCCTCCTCCCCGCGACTTTGCCTGATGAGCTGGACTCCTGGTTGGACCTGGTCACCACTTCTGGGTCAACCAGACCTCAGGGGTTGTGGGACTGGTCCTGGCTGGTGCGAGGTCCCTGTTGTGTTATCTGTCCTGGCGCCCCATCCTTTAGGCAGCAGCTGGTTCTTGCTGTGCCTCGACAGAGTTTAGACCAGTGAGCTACTGGTGGCTCTTGAGACCCTAAAGTACCTCCTCTCCAACTACGCTGAGAAGCTTTCCACACTGGCTCTTAGCACCCCATCTGCCTGAGCTGAGCAGAGGCACCGCCATGAGCCTCCTTGGAGGACAGCCACCCTTCCACCACCCACCGCCAAGAACTCACTGAGGGTGCAGCTTGTAAAGCGTCCCATCCACGCCAACCGTGACCTTGAGGAAGTCCAGCCCACGGTTCTCCCGGATCTTGTCCACCACGGCTGCCATGCCGGCCCCGCAGAGCTGAGCTGCCCGCCGGGCCACCACCGCGCACACCTCCTTCACAATGATGCTGTCGTCGCATGTGCTCTCCAGGCCCAGATGCTGGAGGATGGAGCGAACTTGGAGCAGGGCCAGGCAGTCGCTGGGGAGGACACGGGAGACAGGGAGCATTAGAAGATGGAATGACTTGGATGTGTGGCTTCCCCTTTCTTATCTACATCCTGCAGAGCCCAGGGACTTTGGGACACTGGCTGGAAGGACTCTACAGCTCCTCTCTAAGCTCAGCTTCCAGACCCGGATATGGCTCTGATGTCACATCCTAATCAGTGAGGCTGTTTCAGGTCAAAGGCACTGATGTGGAGCATGACAACTACTGAACCCATGACCCATCTCTGTCCAAGGCAGAGGATAAAGAGGCATCTGTGCTGCCAGCCCCAGCCAGTTCTGTTGTCTCTCAACATTGGCCCTGTCAGAACCACGTGGATTTTGCTGAGTTACCTGCATTGTACCACCCTATGTCAGCCTGGTTCCAGACTGAGTTGAAGCCTGGAGGCTTCTGAGAAGCTTGGGGCTTCTCCCACAAGCCCTGGGAACACTTTCCCCAAGCTACATCTCTGCTCTGATCTGCAGCTGTAGGGCCAGAGCTGGAGCCCACCCCACCTGTTGGACCTCACCTTTCTATCTGGGACAGGAACTTGGTCTCAAAGATCCCTCTGGTCTTCAGCCTCTCCGAGATTCGTCCCCGGAAGAGCAGACCCCGCTTGGTGAAATCCATCAGGATGTTTCGAACGATCTCCCCCAGGTACATCCCGCTGATCATCTTCTCAAACCTGGAGGAAGAGGGCAAGGCTGGGCATCAGGACAAGAAGGGTCACTGGGTCTGGGTCGGGATTCCAGCTCTGCCAGATGCCTGACAACCTTGAGCAAGTCCAGCAGTGCCATCCCCACCCTGCGGGCAGGGGACAAGGGACACATTGGTGCGTCGCAGAGCTGGACTTGTCCCCTGATGATCCACCAAGAGGCTGGTGGGACTGTTCCTGGACACCCAGCCTCACTGGAGATCCCTTCCCAGCTCCCCAAAGCCACCACACACCTTTGCTTCCCAGGGTTGAGAGAGAGCTCATCCACAGCCAAGTCAAACTCTGTCCGTATGTCGTCCAAGCACCCGTTGTCACCAAATGCCCCCCACTCCATGTTGACACACATCCTGCCCTCCTCCCCTTCCACCAGCTCCACGTTCCTCATCTCCTCCATGTAACAGGCGTTGCTGCCTGTGCCTGCAGAGAGAGAAGCATCTTTCAATGGGGCTGTTGGAGAAGCAGGGGGCGTACGCAAGATAAAAGCCCTCAGACACCTTCTGCAGCCAGGAGCGCCCCATGGGAGCAGATGTGGGGCCGTGGGCAGAGGAACTCCACAAGAAAGTTTCAGTCCTCACCAACTATGAGCCCAACTTCACAGTATGGATCTTCGTACCCACAGGTCATCATGGTGCCAACTGTGTCATTTACCACCGCAACCACGTCCAGGTCAAATTCCTGCAGAGGGATGGGATTGTGTAGGTTATTCCTGGAGGACACAGCTTCCTATATCTGCTGCCACAACTGGGAAAGGCCCTGTCTGCTGAGCATGGGAATAGTCCAGGCACCCATGGACTCCCTGCAGCCTCACATGTCTGCAGGTGAACATCTAAACATCAAGACACCTCCAGCAGGACACAACTAGAGAGGAGGTGGCAACGCTGGGACAGCCCTGCCAGAAACAGCCCCCAGGGCAGGAGCTTTGGGTGGTCTGAAGAAATAAGCATGGTGCTTCCCTAACCTGCAGTGAGACAAGTCTGCTCCAGCCCTGGCCAGAAGCCAGCTCTTAGCTCCGGGGTCTGAAAATCCAACCTCTAGTGGTGACTAAGGTGGTTGTTAAAATTCAGACAGTCATTAGCCCTGCGCTCAGCCCATTAATTTGCTTTACAGGCCAATTAAAGATGCCAAAGACAGCTGGGATGTGGGAGCAAGCAACCAGCTTCTCAACAGCTACATGGACACTCACCTCTCTCCTGTGAATCGCCTCCTTCAGCAGGTTCACCACATCTTCTCCTTCGCAGCCCGTCGCCTTGAAACCTTTCGTCCACTTCAGGAGAATCCCCTGTTGTGGAAATACCCCACGGTAAATCACCCAGGCTGCTGGGTGGGAGGACCAACAACCCCACGTCCACCAGCTCTTGGTGGGCACTGCCCAGCATGTGAAGGTCTGATCGTCACGTGTGGAGGATGGCTCAACTGGGTTGTCTCTAGGGCTCAAGAGATCTGCATCTGCTTTGATGCAGCACCAGCAGCTCCACGCTCCTGCCTTCCCCCAGCCCCTTCTGATCTGCTACATGGACATTGACGCTGGTGGGTAGAGTTTCCAGTGTGCTTTGGATTTTCAGCCAGCCCTGGGTACTGGACATGTGTGCTATGAGGTGGGTTGGGGCTTACCTCATCCAGGTTGGTCTGCTGGCAAGGGAAGGAGAACGTGAATCCGAGCGGGAGTGATACACCCTTCATTCCCATGTATTCCAGGAAGTCGGAGATGCAGTGGACAATGTGGTCAAAGAGCTGGGTGCACAAAGCCAAAAGGAGAAGTTACCATCACAGCAAGAAACTCAGCTGGATGCCAGTATGCCCAACCTACTGGAGATGCTGATCCACTCCTAAGCCAACAGGGCTTTGAAGAGACCAGGATGCTTCTCTGGTGCGCTGCACAAGGTGAGCAAGCCCAAAACACCTCCTCTTTCATCCTCTCCCCCACTGATAGTGCAGTCGCATCACTGAGATACCTCCACCTTGCAGGTCCTGTACTGCACCCAGAAGGGATGGAAGACCTAGCGGGGAGGTGACCAGCTTCCCAGGGGTGACATGGGAACCCAGTCCCTCTGTGAGGTATCCCAGCGCCTGTCTGCTAGAAACACTCCCAGGCCCTAAGCACTGCCTGGAGTGGTTCACAAAACTCTTTCTATCTGCAAATAAGACTCTGGAGACATCTACTGCTTGTGTTGTGGTTTATCTCTCTGGGAAACTGGGATGATGCTTATCTGCCCTTGTGGAGTGTGTGGGATCCAGGGTAGGGTTCAGTGATTTCTGGGAATAACACAATTTCTAACCTAAAGAACAAGCTCAAGCTTCCTAAAGTACAAACTTGGGAGCCTTGGGCAGAACTGGCTGCTCTTGAGGCAGGAGAGCAGCAGCCTCTCCACCTTCCTGGGGTCTGCACCCTGGTAAGCAGAGCACGACAAGAAGAGCTCCTGTGGTCAGCCAGCACTGGCTGTCTGATCCACTGCCTGCCACTTCTGCTGCCACACCGGGGAAGATGCCCCAGTTTGCCACCTCCAGCTGCCCATCCTCACCTCCTCTCCCGTCCCCTGCATGATCTCCACTGGGATGGAGTAGATCTTGTTGTGCATCTCCACGCCACGCCTCATGCCGTTCCTCACACGCACCAGCAGCACACGGAAATTGGTACCTCCCAAGTCCAGGGCGAGGAAATCTCCTTTTTCTGAAACCCAAGAGAGAACCATTAGGAGAGAGATCCTGACAAGGGGTATTGTGAGTGTGGCACAAAGCTGAGCCCCATGTGCCCTCTTCCTGAGAGAGGACCAGAAACCCAGACGTGGCTGGGAATGGAGGTGCAGGTGCAGGCAGGAAGGTGATGGAGAGTTTTGCTACAGACTTGGGGAAAGCTCAGGATTTCAAGCCAAGGGGCAGGTGCACACCCAAGCCACAGAGAACTGGGAGCACAACCCAGGACAATGGTGGTGAGACACCTGCAGTGGCAAAAACCACAGCGAAAGCCAGGCTTTGTCTTAAGTCAAGTGCAGAACGTCCTGGAGGTTCAGCCGCTTTTACCAGTATCATCCTGGTGGTTAAAAAGCTTTGTGCCACTCCCACCACAAAGAGGGAACTGGCCATGGCAAAGGTCCCAGCCCTTCCCTAAGGAGGGCTGATGCTGGGAGCAGCCATGCTGGCTCTTTGCCCTACACAGGACACATGTGGGCTTAGGGTGCATCACCTGTGCCATCTGGAGTTGAGCACACATAGGTGGGCAGCATTTTCACCGTTGCCTCTTCATGCGTCTCCTTGCCCAACCCTTTCTCCATCTCTATCCTCATCCTTTGCTTCACCTCCAGGAGCTGGTCATGGCTCAGCTTGAGCGCCTCCAAAATCTTTTGCCGTGCCTTGTGCTGGGCATCCAGCCTGTAGGCCACCGCCGTCACCATGGCTGCCCCTTTGCCACTTCCATCTTCTGACCTCACGAAACGGATCTCGCAGTCTGGCAGCAGCTTCCGCACTGTCTTGTGGAGGCGCCGGGCAAAGCTACGGAGGAGGAAAGAGGCCCTGAGTATTGTCACCACGGATGGCGTGACCCTCTGGGGGTTGTAAGTGACCCTTTGGGATCCAAATGGAGGTGCCCAGGGAAATATTTGGAGATGCTCTGCTTGTGCCAAGCTCTATCCGCTGCTGGCAGGAACAGATTTGTGCTCTCTCACGCTCTCTCCCCACCTCCATCCCCGAGGACTCACTGAGGATGCTTCTTGTAGACGGAGCCATCCACGCCGACTGTGGACCGCAGCCGGTCCACCCCCTTGTTCTCCTTGATGCGTCGCAGCACGGCTGCCAGGGTGGCCCCGCACAGGTTAGCTGAGCGGGTGGAGACAATCTGGCAGATGCGGTGGGTAGCTATACAGTCTTCATGAGATGGCTCCAGGCCCAGCTTGGTGAGGATCTCATGGGCTTTCTGCAGCCCTTCTTTCTCCCTGCACACCAAAGAACAAAAAAGGATTCATGCCTAGAAATCCAACTTTTGCCATCTGAAGGGTCCTAGTTCGCTCAGTGGATAGCCCTGTGGTGGGTCCTGTTTTCCCCCAGCACAGATGATGGGCTGGGTCCTGAGGAAACCATCCAGGTCGTACTTACTTCTCAATAGCAGAGACAAATCTGGTCTCAAAGTGGCCAGTAGTGAGCAGATCTGGTGTGAGCTTTCCTCCAAACAAGAGCCCTTCCTTGGCCATCTTCACCAGGATGAGTCTGACCAGCTCTCCCATGTACATCCCGCTGATCATCTTCTCAAACCTGCCGACGGTGGAAGAACAAAATGCATTTGTTTGGCTGCGTGTGCTGTGAGGTGGTCACAGTCTGATCTTAAAACCACTTGGCAGCCTTCCAGGCCCAAAAGCCATCTCGGTAATCACTTTCCAGAGTAGTTTATCCCATCAATGAGAAAATAAAGCCGTGTTGACATAACCATAATTCTGCAAGGAGAATTTATGGCTACTTGAAGGGGGTCTGTTGGTTTGCAGAAAGCCCCCCCTGATCCCACCCATGCTGCCACCTGGGGAACAGGAGATCTGTGGATTTGGATGTGGACATTAGGTGGTGGTGTTTGCCTTGGCTGGTAGGTAATTCCATTGGCAGGGCAAAAAAACAGGGATCAACTCATTCAAGTGAAAAGCTCATGAGGGAAGAGGCTGCTGAGCGGTTCAGTTGGGCACACCAACCCAAATTTGTGGTACAGCCCCTGTTTGCATTGGTGCAGCTGGCACAGAGGAGGACGCGGTGACCTAGTTAACTGGAACGACCTCTTCTGTCCCACCAACGCCAGCGCAATGCGAGGACGGACAATGCAGAGCAAACCCCAAGCCTGAGCCGAAGCCAAGAATCTGCTTACAATTGTTTGCCAGGGTTGAGTGATCCCATGTCTATCTCATGGTCAAACTCTGTCCGGATGTCGTTAAGCACACCATCATCACCGAAGGCTCCCCACTCCATGTTGATGCACATCCGACCTTCGTCCCCTTCCACCAGGTCAATGTGCCTCATCTCCTCCATGTAACAGGCGTTGGTGCCGGTACCTAAACAGGGATGCGTTGAGAGGATACTGCCTTTCCCATATTACCCATAATTAGGAACAGCCCCCCAAAAAACCCAGCTTGCTTTCCATAGATAGTGAAGATGGAAGCAAATAAACATGGGGCAATGGTGGTTTTCTAGTATCACTGTCACCTTCACCCACCACCCCCACCCCACAAAAAAAACCACCCCGAAATCTGCAAGAAATATGATCTCCTTCTGGAGTTCATGGAGAGATGAACCCCAGTTCTCCTCCGTTGCTGCAGCTCACCGACAATGAGGCCAACTTCACAGTTATGATCATCGTAGCCACAGGTCATCATGGTCCCAACGGTGTCATTCACCACGGCCACAATGTCAATGTCAAAGTCCTGAGATGGTGGAGAGGAAAGAGATTGAGTCAGCCTGGCCAAAACAGACTGAAACATCTCTGCTGTCCATGGGGAACCGAGGTGTGGAGCTGCAAGTGTCCTGTCCTGGGGAACCATGGGCCCCTGTCCCATCACCCCAGGAGGTGACAGACCTGCCCAGCCTCTTACCCCTCTTTTCTTGATGGCCTTGCGCAGCAGTGACACCACGTCTTTCCCCTCCACACTGCTGCATTTGAACCCCTTCGTCCATGTCACGAGGATGCTCTATGGAGAAACAGCAAGAGAAGGAATGCTCGGAGGACAGACCCACCAAGCCATGTGTCTCCAGGGCTCCCCAGTGCAGGGAAGGGCTGGGTGGACACATGGCACCACAGGTGAGTCCCTCCCCGTTATCAGCTTGCAAGCTGCGGTATCGGCAATGATTTCTGCGTCTCTGAGCAGATAAAGTTTATGGCCACGAAACAGCAGGTGAATTGCTCCTTGCTCCCTCCAGAGGGAGGGAACACGATTCCTGTAACTGGGTTTTATGGAGCCCTGGAGCAAAACCTGTTCCCAAGCCTACAAAGAGCTCCTTGGCCCACCCCTCCAGGATGGGGGTCTCACCGTCTCCTGTGGCCGGAGGTACCAGCTGCGTCCCCACCCAGCACAGCCACCACTGTCACCCAGCCGGAGGCTGCACTGAGCCTTGGGGGAAGGGAAAGGACTTGATGGCATTTGAAATCTCCAGCCCTAGGGTCCCAGAAGCCTTACTGAGGGAAACACCTGCCCTACCTTATGGATGGGGAAACTGAGGCACAGAGGGAAGCAATCTGACAAGGTCACTGGGAAGAGATGCTTCCTCTCCCACCTTCTTTAGGCTTTTTCTTTTATAACCCTCACCCCTACCACGAGGCAAGCGTTAAACTTCTTCCTCATTGTGTCTGCTGGATTGCTCAGGCACGAGAGCATGACTCGCCCCATCCCTAGTACAAAATGCCACCGCATTCCCATCAGGGGAGGACGTGCTGGATCGTCAGCGCGCCATGGAGCTGCCCTCCTTTCCAATCCTGCCCGGGAAGCCGGGTGAGATAAGGGCAAGGAAAGTAACAGCCCCCCCCACCCCCCCCTCCCTGCCACCACGAGCGAGAGCCCGGCTGAGGCCGTGGGTGGCAGGAGAGGGGCCACGTGCCTCCGCCGGGCTCTGCTTGCCGGGATGTTTAGTCTCCCAGCGAGGTCACTGGCTCCCGGCGGAGAGCCGGCACGGCTGAGCGGAGCTGACAGCCATCCATTCCCTGGAGCGTGGCGAGCGGCCGGGGAGGGTGACCTCCCTCCCTCCTTCCCTCCCTCCCTCCCTCTTCTCCCCGCACGCATGACGGGGGGATGTGATGCTCGGCACGTCTGGGCTGCTCTCTGGCTGCTGGAGCTGCTCTCCCGCTGCAGCCGCGCTCCTGCAGCTCTGTCTGCAGAGGGGGGGGAAAGTGCTTTCCGAGGAGGCACCCCCCCCGCCACGCAAAGGGGAAGCACAGAGCAACCCCCACGTTAAACATCACCTCCCAGACCCCCGCACGCCCCAGGGCACTTCCTACGCTCCCAGCAGCACCAAGACCTTGCACGCTACCCAAACTCAACCAGTCTAATTAAAAGCACAAACTTAATTGGTGTATTGGCCCCAGCAAGAGCTTGACCCCACCCCGCTGCATCCGAGCCACGATCCTCGGCAGGCGAGACCATCACTCACCTCATCCAGCTTGGTCTGGTGGCACGGGAAGGAGAAGGTGAACCCAAGGGGGAGTTTCTTGTCTTTGATTTTCAGCTTCTCCATGAAGTTGGCCAAGCACTCAGCGATGTGGTCAAAGAGCTAGAAAATAAGGCAGAGAGTGAACCCTCGCCTGGCTGCCCGCTTGAGGGGCTGGTGGTCTGTCATCCACATGATACCTCCATGGTCCTCACCCATCACGGTTACTTGGTGTAAGGAATTATTAGCTCCAGGCAATGGAAGTTGAGGATCTCCCCAGATCCTGCTGGGCAAGGCAGCAGCAAGATGCTGCTCCAATCCCATTACGCACCTTGGGGCCTCCTGGTGACACCAGCCCTCCCTCCAGGCAGGAGAACTGTCCCAAGATGGGTGGTTTCCCCCATGGAAGGAAGCCCTGCAGTTGGAAGGTTGCCCAGGAGAGCAGGGACGGAGGGGAGAGGGGTTGAACCCACCTGCATCCCACTGCCTCGCATGAGTTCCTCAGGGATGGCGTAGATCTGATTCTCCATTTCAACCTTCTGGAGGCCGTTGTCGGACACCCTCACCCTCAGCACACGGAAATTGGTGCCACCGAGGTCCAGCGCCAAGAAGTCCCCATCCTCTGAAGAAGCCCAGAGACAAGAACAATCATTAATCCAGCAGGTCACTTTTGGCAGCACCAGTTCCCATGCCAGACAGTCCCGGAGCAGGCAAGGAAGTAACCAGCCACCTCAAACTATGAGAGTAAAGCATTATTTTTTACTATTTTGTCATTGTTTTATTTATTATTATTGTATTTTATAATTTTTTTTTGTAATTTATCAGAGCTGTGGCTATATTTCCTGCCCCTCCTCTGCACCCCTGGCACCCCCAGCACCCCTGTAGCTGATGGGGGATCAAAGCAACATCTTTGAGATGTATCCTGATGCGCTGGGCAGGGTGTGCAGAGGCACTGGCCAAGCTGGGAGCACATCTGCTGGCAGGAGGACATGTCCTGCTGGCCCCATCTAGACAAGTGCTCAAACCGACAGCGCTCCCAGGGGAGAGGAGCTCCAGCCTTAGGCTCCATTAGGGAGAAGGCAGCAGAGCCATTCCTGACCCTATCGATGCTGGTGAAAGCACCTACATCTCCAGCCCAGGTGGTTAAAACCTGTTGAAACAAGGTGCTGAGACACTAGAGTTTGGCTAAATATTTGATATATGATAAAAACCTGCAGGTTGAGGGTTGGGTGCCACGGCGCAGGACAACCACCCCTGCCCTGCACCGGGAATCCTGCGCGTTCCTGGCATGTGGCTTCTTGCTGAAGACAAGATTGAAAGGTGTAAGCAGGAAACCAGGGAGGAAAAAGAAATCCAAAAGCCCTTGAGGGACTCATTGCTGCCTTCCCCGGCCAGACATGGGGCGCAGAGCACTGGCCGAGAGGAGCCCCACGTCCTGCTGCCTCCGAGACCCAAGGGCTCAGCCCAGCGGGTTTCACCTCCCGTTTCTTTTTAGTGGAGAAGCCACTAAGGCTGAATTTCAGACCAAATCAGACCTGGGATGTGGGAAAAGTGCCAAGCTGGCCGTTTTAAATACCTAGTGGTGTGGGGAGAGGGATGGGGGAAAGCCCTCTATCAGCACTGTTTGATTTCTGAATACATTAAATGTGCTGCGCTGGCTCCCCCGGGCAGATTACAGCGCCCGGGGGCCGCATTGTGCCCGACGAGGCTTTTACAAAGGGGCTACAGTTGAAACAAAATGTGTGGTTTATTAGTATTCAAATGACACCGGGCCAGCCAGCATCTCCAGTGACTCCAGCTGAAAAGGCAGCTCGCCGTCCAAGCCTGCGGGGCGTCCATCTGTCTTGGCGTCTTTTCTGGGGCTGACCCTCCGAGGACTCGGGGCAAGGGAACTGCAGATGGTGACCGACTCAGGGCCTGGGCTGCGAGCAGCTTTATAAAGTCCCTCCGCTGCTAAAAAGGTCTATTAAAAGCAGTCCTTGTGCTCTGAGGGAATAAGATGAGGAATAAGAGGGACTTGGAGGTCTTCAGCAGGGTCCAACAACAGCCTTGCTGCTCAGGATGGAGAATGGGGCGACCACTGGGGAGTGCATCACTCCAGGGGGGTCAGCGCATCACCCCAGGGGTGATGTAGAGTAGATTGGGTCCCAGCTCTTGCCCATGCCAAACTGTGCCGTCACAGGCTACGCTGCCCTGGCTGCAGTCCTGGGGGCTAAGGTAACACCCCAAGATCAACCACTAACCCAGAACCACGGAGGAGCCCAAACCTGGACCTCATCAAAGCTTTGTAACTCATTCTTCTTTGAATGACACCCTCAGAGTGGCTCTGAGCAAGGCCATGTGGCCAAGGGATGTTCAACTCAGCGCCTGCAGGGCTGGAGAAGGGCAGGGGAGCCGGTGGAGTGCCGGAGCTCCTGTGCCGGGGCAGTCAAACGCCGGGTGCTCGTTCCTCCTCGCCTCACGCCCGCACTGACCCTTTGCAGGGATGAGGTTTAAACCAGTTTGGCAGCTGGTTTTGCAGCCTGTCTGCCAGCCACAGGGCACGCCTCGGCCACGGCTCTTTACATGGATGCCAAAAAATGTGCCAGGAAAACCCTCAGTGAAGCTCCTCACTGTCCTGGTGTCACCTGTAAGCCCACTGTGGGGATTTAGCTTTGGACACGATGACTGGCTGGGCACCACTGGTGTCATGTTCTGGCCCAAAGAGGGGTCAAACCATACTCCTGCTTCCCTTGCCTTCAGCACAGATGCAGTTCTGCTTGCTAGAAGAGCAGGAAAAACACCACAGGGGGTGATAACTACGCCAGAGGTAAAGATGCTGGAGCCAAGAGGGTCACAGGTTGCTCAGATCCTTGGAGATAATATGGAGGAACAGACACGGTCCCAAGAAAAAAGGCCAAGGACCTTCACCACAAAGCAGCAGCAGGACCCAACTTAAGTATCAAAAATTCCCCTTACGAGCTGCTCTACAGCCACGGGAGAGGTACAAGTGGTTCAAGTGGCAACTGCTGAAGTCAGAGGGTGCCAAGACAAGGCCAAGTGCAAGGTCCTGCACATGGGTTGGCACAATCCCAGGCACAAATACAGGTTGGGTAGAGAATGGCTGGAGAGCAGCCCTGAGGAGAAGGACTTGGGGGTGATGGTGGATGAGAAACTCAATATGATCCATGAACATGCACTGAAAGCCCAGAAAGCCCCCCACACCCTGGGCTGCATCCCCAGCAGCGTGGCCAGCAGGGCTGGGGAGGGATTCTGCCCCTCTGCTCTGCTC
>JAOQGH010000015.1:399368-412356 GCA_025769975.1 Gallinago jamesoni | reverse complement strand
GGCAGGTTGGAGGGGGCTTGGAGCCACCTGGTGTGGTGGGAGGTGTCCCTGCCCAGGGCAGGGGGTGGCACTGGATGAGCTTTGAGGTCCCTTCCAAACCATCTATGATTCCTGGGTGGATCAGCTTTGCAGGAGGAAAAAGGCAGCAAAATCTCCCTTAGAAAATTCCCAGGCTGGAGCAACACGGCTGCATGACAGGCCCCGCTGGTCGCTCTGGGTCCTCCCTTTGATTCAGGCTCCCTCCTCTCAAGATAAGGTAGAGGCTGTGGTGCTGAGCCCACAAACCAAACAGTGAGGGCAAACATGGAGCTCTGATTCAAGGGCCTGTCTGCTCGCAGCCAACCACCTAAGAGTGAGTGTTTCGTGGCTTCAAAAAATGCCTGTGCTCCCTGGAAGAACGCATGGGGCACAGCGGGCAGCTCTGCCATCCCTAGGAATACAGCCCGTGCCAGGGGACCAGAGCAGGATCATGCCTCAGCATCTCGGAGGTCGCCCACCCAACACCTCCCACCTCAAATCTCAAGGCTTCCAACCGACAGCGATCCCATTTTGTAGGGATCCTTGGTTAATAGGCTTAATAAGAACAACAACAAAAAAAAAGAATTAAAAAAAAAAAAAAAAAGAAAGAAGTTGGAGTAGGTCCAGGCTCTGACCCCTAGGGAGGTGCAGGATGAGGTGGAGGTGCACACCCCAGCAGTTCCCACTCCATCCCTGTCTGCAGACACCCTTGCCATCCCTACCCTGGCTCCTTCCAGCCAGCTGAGAGGATTCGAGCAGAAGGAGGAACAGAAAAGCCCTGGTGCTTGCATCAGCATCTCCACCAAATTAGCACTGGAGAGCAGCAAAGGGCCTTATGATGTATTGGGTGTGAAATACCAGGTTTGCAGCACCAAAAAATCCAGGATTAATCTGGTGGGTTGATTTGGACAGAAGTGGGTCCAGCAAAGAGCAACTCACAGTGACCACAGCAAGAGTAGCTCGGCAGAGACTCCCCAATGCCATTCCTTGCTGGGGAGTGCAGTAAATCACCAGGAGGGGGGCTCTGGGCAGGAAAATGGCTTTTTCTTTAAAGCCTTCCAAGATCATGGGCCATGGTAGCTGGTTTTCTTGCAGAGGCCGCTGGTTATCAGCAAGAATAACACCAGCCAAGGGAAAAGTGTTGTAAAGACGCTTCAAGATGTCCAGCTTAGAACCACCGTTTGAATTCCCAGGAATTTGAGCACCAAAGTCCTGCAGCATCCTCCTGAAAACCCCAGGCCATGGATATCAGCTGCTGGGGCTTACTGGAGGATGCACCAGAAGATCCTTGTGTCAGCACCAGCATGGAGGAGGAACCGTGGCAGTGCCAGTAAAGCCTGGAAACACCAGGAAAGGAGCAGGGAGGAAGGTGATGTTTGCACTAAGCAAGGAGATCCCTTGCTCAGAGTCACTGGGGCTTCAAGAAAAAGCTGATTGGGGATCTGTTTTCCCCCATCAGCCTGTGGCAGGATGCCCACTGCCTCACTGCAAGCACAGCGCAGCACATTTTGGTGGGTGCTGCAGCCGAACAGAGCAAGAAAAGTTGCTTTTAGGAGGTATCACGCTTCGGAAGCAGAAATCCCACCCCTTCCACGTTGCCTCAAGAATGGCAAAGCCACCAAGAGCGCAGAGGAGGGGCGGGGAGGTCGGGAGCCGTGTCTGTGTTTTGACTTCAACCTGCAGATGTGACCTTGTATTCCTATAAGCGGCTCTCATCCGCCTGGATCCGCGTTGGACAGGGCGTAATCCCAAAGCAGAGACAACTTAGGCTGTAGCAAGGAGGGGTAGGAAGGGCAGAGATGCTCCAGAGGAGGAAGGTGTGGAGCCCCCAAAGCTGGTATGGCACCAGCCTTGGGTTAGAGCTGGCATGGCTGTAAGCAGGGCTGGAGCAGAGGAATAACCTGTCCCGCAGGTGGGAGGCAGCCACGGACACCTGGAGCGGGTGGGAAGGGGATGCTGTGCCATTCCGAAGTCAGACTTTGCCCAGAAGCTTCATAAAAAGTGGAAGAAAGGAGGAGGCACGCCTGGACGTTGAACTCTTCCCGAGCCGTTGTCACACCGGCTTGTCGCAAAGTGACAAGCCAGGGGAGCTGGCAGTGAACCCCACAGGCTGGCCTCGGCTCACCCCCCCCCCGGCACTGACCTTCCAGCCCCCCCCCCGAAACCCAATAGCGGAGACACTGAGGCCACTCACAGCCCAGAGCCATACAGGGAATCCCAGCTCTTGGCTGCCTGGGACTTGCTCAAAAACCTCCCCTTTTCCAGTCCCTGGGCAGCTGCAGCCCCATGACTACCCCAGCATCCCTTTGGCGTGACATTTTTCCATACTGCAGTGCCCCTTTTCCCCCCCTGCACCGAGAAGCTGCTTTGGGTGGGAAATGCTGGCTGGGATACCCGAGAAGCTGCAAATGGGGAGGATCTGGTGAAGGAAGCCAAAGCTGGCTCTTGTAAGGGCGAGGAGAGGGATTGCACCTTCTCCCCACCACAGGTCAGCTCTGCTCCTGCCTCTCGGGAGCTCTGACACACGCTCCGCCAGCACCCAGCACCTTTGGCTGCAATAATTCCCGTGCCCAGGGGCGGCATTCCAGCTAGCCCTGTAATTAAAAATATTCTCAAATGTTTAAATAGATTGAAATCTCCGTCCCGGGGCAGGGAGCCAGGTCCAGCTTTTGGGTGTACGTGCACTGGGGGAAGGCAAGCACATGGGATGCAGCAGGCAGGATGGCTCTGGGTGCAGGGATGCTTCAATACTTAAAGAGGCTCACAGGGAAGGTGGGGACAGACTTTTTAGCAGGGCCTGCAGCGGTGGGAGAAGAGGTAATGGTTTTAAACTAAAGGAGGAGAGATTTAGACTAGAGAGACTAGATAGAAAGAAGAAACTTTTTACACTGAGGGTGGTGAGACCCTGGCCCAGGTTGCCCAAGGAATTGGTAGATGCCCCATCCCTGCAAACAGACCGGACGGGGCTCAGAGCAGCCTGATCCAGTTGAAGATGTCCCTGCTCGTGGCAGGGGGGTGGACTAGATGGCCTTCAACCCAAACCATTCTGTGATGCTCATGACTCCCAGGGGCTTCTCCCCTCAGATCTCACCAAGATGTTACCAGCCAACACCAACCCACAGCTGGCCAGTGATGCAGACCTTCAGCTCATCACCTTGGTCCTTGCCTCCAGAGAGCGGACAACAAGCAGCAGTTGGGTATTTTTTTCACTGTTTGAAGCTTCTCAGGTACACCCTATTTAACACCATCGCTGCCAGGCTCCCGCTGGCTCGGCACGCTTCTCAGGAGAGGCAACTCCAGTCTGCCCAGTTGCTGCCTGCCAAGGCCAGGTCGCTTGAGACTCCAGCCCACAGTATCTGCTGGGACCTGCTCACCTCCAGAAGCCAGGTATGAAGATACAGCAGGGGCAAAGCAGCTGGGGATGGGGAGGGAAGGGCAGGTCTGCGTCTTTCCAGCAGCTCCCTGCCTCTTTATCCCCCTTTCCTGCTGGCTGCCAGCAGTCTCTGCTGCCAAGGTTTTGCAAGGACCCCCATGAAGGTGCCAGTGCTGGAGCCAACTCCAGCCAAGGGGACCGACCAGCCTGGGGTCTTTCCCAAAGCTGCTGCCAGCCCACACACGGAGCCGGGGGCAGCTCTGGCTGCTCGGGCCTCTCTGTGCCCCCCCTGCCCTTCAGGAGCCAGCCCCGCTCCACCGGCTTCGAGCTGAGAGACTCAGCAGGTCCTGGGTGGCATCAGCATCAGAGGACAAGGGGTGATGCTGCAGGGACGTGGCAAAGCTCCTTCCCAAAGCACCGAGCTAGGAGAGGGGGCACAAGGATGCTGGAGGAAGCAGATTTTGGGGTTGAGAGGAGCAAGCCAGAGCCCGAAACAGGGATGTCCCTGGCCGGGAGCGAGCTGCAGGCAGTCCGGCCTCTGCCCAGGAAGCAGGCAGAAAGGCTGTATTGTGAGAAGCCAAGTCTGGAGAGCCTCCTTCTCCAGTGGCCCTCATGGCATTCAGAGAGCGGCTGGCACCGCCGCCTGCCTCACTGCTAATGAAACCTGATGAGCCGGACCCGTGACTGTCTCTGTCCTGCCAGGAAGAGCACACGAGGGCTGGTTCCCACCCCCACTCTGGAACTGGGAGCCCCCCCTGCCCAGAGCAGAGAACAAGAACTGTCCCCACACTAAGCTTTGCTCAGCAGAAGCAGGATGAAGCCCCCATGGAGCAGGAGTGAAGGTGGCCATGGATGCCATCCGTGTTTTGGCAGCACCCTGAGGGTGGGTGGCCCCAGCCCTGCCTCCGGGCACCTACTGAGACCTCCACACCACGCTGTCCCTCTGCTCGGTGGCAGGGAGCATCTCCTGTCCCACAGTACCTGTCCCATCCGGGGTGGATCTCACGAAGGTGGGCAGCATCTTCACCACAGCGGTGGGGTTGGTGTCTGCTCCCAGCCCCTTCTCCATCTCCTTCCCAAAACGCTGGGACACCTCCTGGAGGGTCTCCTCGGAGAGCCGCATGTGGTAGAGGTACTTGTCGATCTGAAAGGAGGAGATAAAGCCAAAACATCAGCTGGAGGGTTGGGGACATGGGCACAGCCCCTGTAACACATTCGGGACAGCATTTGGTCACCCCCATGCCTGCTGGCGCTGAGGCAAGAAGCAGGAGTAGGTCGTGACCCATCCTGAAGGGCAGGACATGGCCATGCCAGCACGTTGCCGGCATGGCACTGCTGGTGGTGCCACAGCAGCTTATCTCCAGGCATAACGCCCGCTGCTGCTCTCCCACCTCCTCCTGAGCATCCCTGAGCACCTGGAGCCACTCTCCAAAGATCTCACAAACAGCACCCTGTGCCCTCCTTGGCAGCACCCCCTTGCCCAGGCAGGTGCCGAGGTGGGAATGCTGAACCCCAAGGAGCTCCTGATGCTCCACAGCATCTTCTCCATTCATCCACCTACAGACACCCAAACAGGTTGCGACAGAAGCAGGACCCAAACTCTACAACCTGCCCTGCCCGGGCTGTGAGTCAGGAGGTCAGTGCCCGAGGTTTTTCCAGCTGCAGAGCCCTTCCTTTGCCGCGGCAGCAATGTGCCGTGACCTTGACCCCTGGGGGCCTCTTCCTACGTGAAGGATGCTCGGCAGGAATCCACTGCCCATTCATTTCTTCGCTGCTGAGATCACCCCTACAAAGGGGTGCCGAGAGCTACTCAACCCCCTTGAGCAAGCAATGCTGCGTGACACAAGTGGGTGCCGCGGCCGGAAAGGGAAGAAATCCACCCCCCTTGCTCCTGGCAATATTTTATACCCTTATGCTGGGGCGATGAAGATGCCCAGCTCTTTCTATAAAGGACATTAAAGCATGTCATCTTCCCCAGGAAAGGCAGGGAAAAAAAAAACCTCCTCCCTGACCCATCCATTAGCACCGTGCATGTCTCCGCAGCCTGGCCGGAGCAGGGAAGGGAAAGAGAGAGGTGGACAGACTGCCAGCTCCCAAACTATGCCCTGTTTCAATTAACTTCACTTAAAATTAATTAAAGGGCAGCTGCAAGCCCTGCGAAGTCAAGAGGAAAACTCCACCCAGTTAGCTCACCTGTCTGTAGGCACGTAACATAAGGTCATCAGAAATCAAGCATGATGATTTTTATTTTTTTTTTTTAATAGGGCTACGCTATAGGAAATGGGCATTTTGTGGGCGAGTAATAGCCACCCGCCCCAGCATGACCTTGCTCACGGATGCAGCCGCTCGGACCCTGGGCTCAACAAAACAGCCCTGCTGTGGTTTTGGCTGCCTGCCTTTCAGCCTTGGGATGCTCCAGCATATCCTTTATCCCCCCTCCCAGGTCTGCTGGAAATTTGGAAGCCGAGTCCCCAGTTGCTCCTCTTGCTGTGGCACCGTGGGGGGGGAGCCCAACCCAGCCCACTCCAGGAGAGATTCTTTATTCCCTGGGGAGCAGCATCCTTGCTGGTGTGACGGGTAAAATCTCCTCCCAATTTCTCTCTGGTGCTTCCAGCTCCTTCCCATTAGGCAGGAGCAGAGAGCGAGCGCCTGCCAGTCAGGAGACCAGGCGGGTGTGGGGGAAGGATAAGGATAAGGAAACCTGGAGGTTTCCCGGTGCCGCTGTTTACCAGCCCCTCCTTATCCACCCCAGCAGCAGGAAATCAAACACTCCCCTCCTTCCCTTCCTATTTGCTTTCGCTTGCTGAAAATTGCCACCCGTGTACTGAGGCTCCGGTTCCAGGCACAGGGAAAGTGGCCTCTGCCCCAGCTCACCTCCACCCTCTCCCTCCTCCTCCAGCTTTGAGAGGGGCCCCAGGTCCAGAACCCACCTCCAGCCCAGCCCCAGGGTAGGAAATCTCCCGGGTAGTTGCCCCGACGTTATCGGTCGATGCCATCAACCCAGAACAGACTTGCCAACCCCATTTCTTATCTCTCAGCCGGAGAGATAGCCTTATCGCAGCTCGCAGGGGCTTTCACAACCTCCTCAGGAGCCACCGACCCGTCCCTTGGCATGGGGAGGACCTCAGCCAGACTATGTCACCTCCCCAGCAGCAACTGACAAACCCAGCTGATACTGGCTGTCCTGCCTCCCCACTGCCTCTTGCCCCCAAGACCTTTCTCCACTGGGCTTCTTTGGCAGCCTAGGGTGGCCAGGGGTTCTGGTGAGACCATCATGAGTGGGGACGGGGTCCCAAGGAGGTGTCCCTGCCCCAGCAGTGGGGTACCACACCAGGGTGGCAGAGCTTCACCCTTGCACAAACCCCATGCTGCTGGTGTTTCTCTCCTGTCCACCACCCTGACTTTCCTTGCTTTTCCTCCTAGAGTCAGGAGGTGAAGATCTCACCCCAGAGAAGCTGGGTGCTTTGGAAGCTCAGATGCAGCAGAAGCCATTGCTGTTTGCTCCTCGATTCCTGCCCAAGGCATGGGGCTGTAAAGATGCTGCGTGCATGACCCAGCAGCCTCCACAATCCCAGCACGGGGAAATGACATGGAGGTTTCACCTCCTTTCTCCAGGACAGGCACCGTTCAGCACGTTGCCCATGTCCTCCAGGCTCCGCTGTACCAGGAATAATCAGCAGCGTGAGAAACAGGCTGACCTTCTTCTAATCTCCAAAGCCCTTTAAAACCTGGATCATCTTCTCCGTCGGACGTAGACGTCGTCCCACTTGGCAGCTAAGGCAGGTCAGGGTGTCCTGCAGAACGGCTCCAGGGGAGCAGCACCTGAGCTCCTTCCCAAGCACCTGAGCCCCACCAAGGGAGAGCCACAGCTACCTTCATGCCCAAGGCTCCCCAGCCCCATGGCCCAGTTCGTTACTCCAATTAACCCACCCACCTGCACCCAAGCGCACCTTGAATCATAGCAAAGATCTGATAAGACAGGGGAATTTAGTCCGCAGCGGCAAAGCATGAGTATCTTTCAAGACAAACAACCTTCTTGGTTGTTTAAGCTTTTCTGAGATGATTGCCAATTCCAAATAAATAAAGTCACTAGGTTAGGATCCAGAATGGGGCAATTTAATTCCTGGAAAGCTTCCACCATAAATAACAGTGTTTCCCTGAGGAAATATAAGCTGAATGGAGGAGGAACAGATCTAAGCCAAGAAGTGCTGGGTGTGCTCACAGCTGAGGACAGTTGCATGCAGGGCAGGACATTTTGTTAAAGAACCAGATTGTGAAGAGCTTTTTGAAGTAAATCTGAGAAAATCCCCATCTCTTAGCTCAGGGCTGTCTCCAAAGGTTCAGCTAGTTTCTATGCTGGGTGCTGGGGAAGTGCCCAGCTTCAAGGCCACCGCTGGGCAAGGTCCATCTACCCCAAGGCTGAAGAAACCTCAAGTTGCCCAATTTTTTCTGTCAGCTGGAAACTGGGTGAGCTGTGCCGTGCTGAGCCGAGCTTCGAGCACCCCAAAAACCAGATTTGCCTCTGCAATGATGACAACACCACACGGCTGCAGCACCAGCACCATGGCTGGCTGATGCTCCTCTGCCTGAAGCCCCCTCTTAACCCTCCCACTGGGGCAAGATCCCAAGGGAAAAGCAAATACTTTCGCTTGAGGATAACTTCATTCCAATTCAATGCTGCTATGATGGAGGGGAAAAAAAAAAAAAGAAAAAAGAAAACTCAACTTATAAATTTGCAAGATGGTCCCATCAAAGCAGCTACTTGCAGGAGTGGAAAAACCCTATCCCGTACTGCTGTCCCCCCTCGGTGGAAGGATGCAGGGGCGGTGGTCCAGCTCAAGCAGACCAAAGGAGGGAGGATGGAAGATGCTGTTCCCCTCGCAGAGATGGTGGGGACCCTTTTCCCCACCACTCGGCCGGGCCCCAGGGCAGGATTGCTGTGGGTGATGGAAATGACAGCGTGACAATGGCTTCCGGCAAAGCACAACCGCTTCCTGCCCAGCAAAGGGCAGCGGGAAGGGGAAGGACTCGGGGAGGTTTATTCGGGTTCAAAAAAGATCTTCTCCGAAAATGATCCCAGGCCCTGGGAAGGGGAAGCCTCTTCAGTCTTAGTTTCATTCTGAGTCTCTTTCCAAAGCCACGAGAACCGGACTGGGAGTAAATGTTTCCAGTCCTGCAGCATCTCCCTGCTGTAGTTTTCAGCTGGATGTGCGGAATTTCAGCAGCATTTGGGGAAAAAGCGTAACACTGAGAGAGACTGGCTGGTTTCTGGGCTGGATTCTTTTCCTTTTTGGCAACAGAAAGTCAAATATTTGTGTGCGAGAACAACAGATGGAGGTTCAAGTTTGGGGAAGGCTTGAGTGCTCCTTACCTCCCAGTGTGCACAGTCAACCCTCTCCCCAGGCTAATCTCTGCCTGAAATCATTTTTTCTTTCAATTACTTCCCTCCCTATCCCAGGTTTTTACTTAAAACATACCACTTTTTGAAAAAAAATCACTGAAGTTTTTCAGAATACCAACTCTCCCCCTGTTTCTTTCAGCGGGCAATGCTGTGCGAGCACCCAGCAGCTACCAGGACAGACCAGTAACCGTCCCCCGTCCGTCTGGCTGTGCGTCGAGACATGACAGATTCAGGGAAACTGAGGCAAAGGGAGTGCCAACAGTTCACAGGGTGAATCCGGGAAAGCATGAAGACTGGATGATTTCCTGGCTTGGGACCATAAGCAGACAAGAACTTTGCAACTTTTATTGTCGGATTGGGGATGGGCACCGCAGCAGGGGACAGACCTTGTGCCTCCGTGTCACGGTGCCGTTACCCAAACTGGGCTGACTCAATGCGGGGAACCGGCTGGTCCCCTTCTCCGACCTCCCCGCCTTGGGTGACACAGGAGTGATGCTGCGCCCACCCTCCTCCCCTCCTGACCCCGGCAGCACCCACGTCCTTGGCTGCTATTGAGGGCTCCGCGCCGAATTAAACCCCACGTGCCCTCCTCGCCACAGCCAAGCCTCTGATGACACACGCCCGCAGTCAACTTGAACCCCCAGTGAGTCAGATGGTTTCCTGCTCCGCCGGTTCCTCCCCATCCTCCCCCCCCCCCCCCCCGCCCCGGGACAGCAGCTGAACCCCTTGCCAGAGGTGGAGCCTCGTTCCAATGGCAAAGAAATCACGCTGTGGAGCATCGGTGGAGGCCAGGGACCCGTCCTCGGGTGACCCTGCAGCCCCACAAAAAGCCCAGTTTAACCAGGAAAACCATTCTGGTTTCCAGCTCAGGAGCCGGAGATGTCAAACTGCTCCCAGCTCCCACTGAGCAGCCCCAGAGGATCTTTGAGCCACCTCCCTGCCCACACAACCCTCTTTCTCTCCCACTTTAAACCCATAGGTTTCTGGGGCAGTTAGAAGGGGCAGCATCCCCCCTGGATCAGGAAGCCTCGCCGGCACCAAGCCCTTCCCCCTCAGATGCTGGCAGCCTCCCACCGTGGTTGGGGAAACTGAGGCAGCACCTGTGGCCACTCAGAGGAGACAGCGAGGGGACGCGCGGTGGCTCCCCCAAAGGTGCCCATGGTGGGAAGGGCCGTCCTCCCACTGATCTTGGCAGGTTTAAGAGAAGTTGTTAAGTTGGTTTCCAGGAATTTGCAATCAAGTGTCCCTCCCACGGGCACGGAGGAGCCGGCGAGAGGCAGCCGGGGAGGAATCAGCGAGATAAACCTAATCCCCCAGCAAAGGGAAAATAAAAAAAAAAAATCATAGGGAATCCCACTCCTGCCTGAGAACGGCTGCAAATAGAGGAAAACTAACTCAATCACCCATTTCTCCTCCTTTCAAAGAAGCAATGGGGAGGAAGAACCACCAGCCCAGTTACTGAGCTCGTTCGCCTCCCGTCGCACGATGAGGCTGAGGTTGAGGGACCAGGAAAGCCAGGGTGAGCTGGCACATCCGAAGAGAACGTGGCTCATGCGCAGCAAACTTTCAAGCCAGGATCTCAAAGGACACTGATGAGGTTAATTAAAGTTTGCCCGATCCCTTGGGGGTTAGATAAGCCAGTACGGCAACCCACTTCCCAGCTGGGCAAGCGAAGGGCAGGAGAAATTTGGGGGCATATGAGACATCCCCCGAAGCAGGCAGCAGAGCAGGTATAGCCACTCTGTCAAAAATGGGAAGAAAACATCCTATTTTGGGGGCTATTTTCGAGGCCCTGACGTGGACACAAACGACAGCTGTTGGAAAGAGCACTTTCTTCCCATGGCCGAGCTCCTTTTCTCCCTGATCCAAAGCAAAAAGATGCACGACTTGAACACGCCCGGGCTACTGCACTACAATCTTTTCCCAAATAGAGTTGCAAATTCCAGGAAAACCCTCTGGGTTTGATAAAAAAAACCAACCAAATAATAATCACAGCTTTCCAAGAATTTCAGCCTGTACTTCTCCCTGTGCTGGCAACTCCCCCCTCCCTGCCTGGGAAGATTGATTGATAAACCAGAAATAATTTTTGCATCCACGGTGGAAGCACCCAGCTCAGAAACCCCCCCTTCCCCTCTAGTGAATCCGTGCTCTCGCTGGAGGCTGCGCCGACCCCAGTTTTCCTGCACCGGGAAGATTCACAGCCACTTGTTTAAAACCATCCCAGAGAAATCCAGTGGTGGAGGTGGAATTTGGGGCTGGGAGAGCAGAGCCATCTCCCGCAGGAGCCCAGAACCCTGCCCTATGGCTCCTGGATGCTCACCCCCACACACCTCCCATCTCAGCAACCCATTCTGTTTGGGCTTGGGAGCCAGGGAGGGGGGTGGAGGGGAAACAAATCTGGTTCCCGAGGCTTTGCACACCCTTTTCCCAACGGGTATCGAAGCTGAATACGTTAAACCCAAACCCTTTCCTCTCCATTATTTCCAGCTCCCGATAAGGAACTCGAAAGCTGCCCCAGAGCCTGAGAGGCAGAGGCCGTGCCGTGCCGCCGGCCTATTTCTGCCGTCGGGTTACACAACCCCTTCCCGTGGATTTATTTGGCTGTTGCACAACCCAGGGCCGCTCGCAAGCGGAGGGAGAAGCCGAGCCCGTATTTCCTTACGGATGGCTTCGCATTGGGAAGTTATTTCTATACACTTTGCTTGAGGTTTTTTTTGGTTTGTTTTTTTTTTAATGTTCTCTCTCGTTTTCACTTCCTATTTACTGCAGGCGAAGGGCCAACGTGGCAAGATTGGTTTCTCCGTCAGCGTCCCCAGCGTTGGCCGATGGAGCGAGACGGAGCTCTCATTTTGCATTTTTTTTTTATATTTTACTTTTTTTTTTTTTTTTAAGGGGGGCATTTGCAAATCTCGACACCTCTCCCCCCACCTCCCGGCACTGTAATCCCAGCACCAGGAACCACGGCACAACCTGGGGACTCGGAGCCCAGCCCCTCTCTGATGCATCCTCAGATGCCCCAAAAGCCGGAGGAAGAGCGTGACCCTCCATGCGAACTCTCCCAGCCAGCAGGATTTTTATATTTTTTTTTTTCCAGGAATCATTTATTTCATCCTTGCTGGTTGGAGCCTAAGCCCTGTCCTGCCCAAACAAAGGCCGGCTGCTCTCTCCACCAGCCGCCGGGGAGCAGAAACACTTGCATTTTTCAAGTGCCTGAACTCGGGAATTACCGGTGACAAACGCTCCGTGCATCCCAACAGGACGCTTCCACTTCCACTTGGAGTCCAGGAACAGGCTCCGGTCCTTCAGGACCCGTAAATTAAGGCAGAGAGGAGGCAAGAACCTGTTTTCCATGGCAGGCAGTGCGGGAAAAGTGCGGGGGGGGGGGGGGGGGGGGCCACCCCCGGGGTGGCCCTGGCCTCCGAGCTCGGAGCGACTCGCCCCCCGGCACCCCCCGCCCTGCTCGCGGCCAAGCGGGGGGGCACGGCCGGAGCCGGGGTCCCGCTCCTGGCAGGGACCTCGGCTCGTCGCCCGCGGGGGGTCCCGCCGAGGGGATGCTCCGCGCCCGCGGATGCTGCGCGCCGGCGGGAGGAAGCGGCGACACGTGTTTGCGCGGGGGGCCCGGCTCACACACTCACACTCTCACACACGCACACACACACATCCCCCGCCTTCCTCCTCCTCCTCCTCCTCCTCCTCCTCCTGCTCCGCGCCGCCGGCCCGCGGGGGGCGCCCGGCCACGCGGGGTCCCGCAGGCTCCCGCCGCGGCACGTACCGCACGGCCGCCCCGCCGGGGCAGCGCGCGAGCCCGCGGGGCGACAACGGCGCTTCCCGACCGCCCCCTCCCCTGCCCGCTGCTGGCGCCCCATTCCCTTTTTGCTCTCTGGGGCTTTTTTTTCCTTTCCCCCTTTTTTTTTGCTTTTTTTTGTTTGTTTTTAATCTCACCCCCTTTTTTTTTCATTTTTTTTTTCCTTTTCCCCCCACTTTTTTTTCACTTTTTCCTTCCCCCCCTCTTTTATTTCCCTTTCTCCTTTTTCTCTATTCCTCTTTATTCTTTCCCCTCTCTTTTTTCTTTTCCTTCCCCCCCTCTTTTCTCGTGGGTTTTTTTTTCCCTTTTCTCTCTGTTTGGGGGGGGGGGGGGGGGGGGGGGGGGGGGGGGGGGGGGGGGGGGGGGGGGGGGGGGGGGGGGGGGGGGGGGG
>JAOQGH010000015.1:355340-381115 GCA_025769975.1 Gallinago jamesoni | reverse complement strand
GGGTTTGGGGAGTTTGGGGCTTTTGGGGGGCTGAGGGTACTTTGGGGGAGTTGCATCTTGGGAGGGTTGTGGGGGCTTGGATTTTTCTGTGGGGGTGGGTTGCGGGGGTGGCAGGAGTTTTGGGGGTGTTTGGGGGTTCTTTGGGAGGACTTAGGTTTTTTGGTGGCTCGTGGAGGTTTGGGAGGATTTGGGATTTTGGGGTGTGTTTTTTTGGAGGGTGTTGAGATGGGTTAGGTGGGGGTTTGGGGGGTGTGTGGGTTTTTTTGTTTTGTTTTTGGTGTGGTTGTTTTTTGGCTTGGTTTGGTTTTTAATATTTTTATACCTTTTTGGGGGGGGGTGTTTGGTTTTGTGTTGTTTTTTTTTTTCCCCGGCACAGCTGCGGGTCAGCAAGGAGCAGGAGCATTTCTTGGTGGCCCC
The DNA here is from genome assembly GCA_025769975.1 of Gallinago jamesoni. Lineage (NCBI taxonomy): Eukaryota > Metazoa > Chordata > Aves > Charadriiformes > Scolopacidae > Gallinago > Gallinago jamesoni. The sequence goes on along the minus strand of JAOQGH010000015.1, from coordinate 380,698 downwards.
GCAGGGGCTGGCGTGCAGCGAGGTGACAGCAGCCAGCCTGGTGAGCGTGCCCTCCCTGCGTCCCCATCCCTGCTCCTGGGCGGGGGGGGGGAGGATGACGGTACACCCAGCCATCTCTGAACCCCCAAATCTCACCCTCACCCCAAAAGATCAAGGTGAACGTGCTGGGGGCCGTGGTGGAGCAGGGCAGCACCAGCTTCGCCCCCGACACCCGCAGCTTCAGCCTCCACGCTGCCATCTACGCCGCCCGCCCCGATGCCCGCTGCATCGTCCGCCTGCACACCCCAGCCACCGCCGCCGTAAGATGATTCGAGGGGGGGTGGGGGTTGGATTTTTTTTGGGGGGGGAGGGGGGTATTGTCACCCTGCCTGGCTGTGCCGCAGGTGTCGGCCATGCGGTGCGGCGTGCTGCCCATCTCCCGCGCCGCCCTGCTGCTGGGGGACGTCGCCTACTTCGATTTCCGCGGCGAGGTGGAGGACGAAGCCGACCGGGTCGAGCTCCAAAAATCCCTCGGTCCCACCTGTAAGGTACGGGGGAGGGACGTGGAGGAAAAAAAAAAAGGGGGGGGGGGATAGGGGGGATATGGGGTGGCCAGGACTCTGTCCCTGTCCCCCCGTCACCCCCCCCTCCTTTGCCCCGCTGATGTCCCCGGGTGCTGCAGATCCTGGTGCTGCGCAACCACGGGGTGCTGGCGCTGGGCGACACTGCCGAGGAGGCCTTCTACAGCATCTTCCACCTGCAGGCGGCCTGTGAGATCCAGGTGAGCGCAGAGCGTGCACCGAGCTGTTTCCAGGTCTCTGCTGAGAGCGCCGCAGCCCAGGAGCATGCGCTGAGCTATGCCAGGTCTCTGCCACCACTTTGCGTGGCAGAGTGGGACAATGCACTGAGCCGTGCTGGTTCTTCACTGCCAGCCCTGTGCCCTGGGACTGTGCACTGAGCTGTGCCACGTCTCTGCTGCCAGCATGGTGTCCTGGGACCATGTGCTGAGCTGTGCCAGGTCTCTGCTGCCAGCGTGGTGCCCTGGGAGGATGCACTGAGCTGTGCCAGGTCTCTGCCACCACCGCAGTGACCGGGATGGGATTGCCCGGCACAGACGCGCTGCCGCAGGGGCCGTCGGAGGCCGTTGGGCTGCATCAGCTGTGTCTCCCCGGGCTTGCCCACAGGTGTCGGCGCTGGCGAGCGCAGGTGGCGCGGAGAACCTGATCGTGCTGGAGCGCACCAAGCACCGGCCCCACGAGGTGGGCTCCGTGCGCTGGGCCGGCAGCACCTTCGGGCCCATGCAGAAGAGCCGCTTGGGCGAGCACGAATTCGAAGCCTTGATGAGGATGCTGGACAACCTGGTGAGCACCAGCCGACGCCGAAACACGGCAGACTTCCCCAGTGTGCACAAAATGATCTCTTTTTATCCCTTCGTTACTCAAAACCAAGCGCTTTTTGCATTTCCAGGGTTACCGCACGGGCTACACCTACCGCTACCCCTTCGTGCAAGAAAAGAGCAAGCCCAAAAGTGACGTGCTGATCCCCGCCACCGTGACGGCCTTCATCTTCGAGGAGGATGCGGCCCCTGTCCCTGCGCTGCGGCAGCATGCCCAGAAGCAGCAGAAGGAGAAGACGCGGTGGCTCAACACCCCCAACACCTACATGAGGGTCAACGTGGCTGAGGAGCAGCAGGGCAGCGCCGGCAGCCAGAAGACGAAGACAACGGTGCGGGGCTCCTGTGGCATCCCAGGGCGGGGGGCATTGGGTTAATTTGGGAAGGGATCTGGGAAATGGCATCAGCTGGATGGATGGTGGGAGGATTTGGGGATATCAAAAAAAAAAACAAAAACAAAAACACAAAAGGCAGACAAAGGGGGATGTTTGGGATGTTATCCCACCAAAATTTGGTGAGCAGAACCAACCAGGAGTCCCCCAGAAGTGAGAAATTCTTCGTTTAGTGTCTTTCTTTAACAGAGGCTTTCTGTTTTGCCTCTATTCCCTACCCTGTAATAATATTTATTTTAAAATCCCACCTCCCCACCCCAGGGAGCTGAGCACCACTAGCCTTACTGGGATCTCTCCTCTACACAAGATGTGTTTATCGGGGTCTCTCCTCTCCTCACAATGTGTATTTATCGGGGTTTCATATCTGTGACGCGCAGTGGCTGAAAGCAGACGAAGTGGAAAAAGGCAGCAGCGGGACGCCCATCCGGATTGAGAACCCCAACCAGTTCGTGCCCCTCTACACAGACCCGCAGGAGGTGCTGGAGATGAGGAACAAGGTACCGGCCCATCCCAAAACCCCCCAGAGGCTTTCGGAGGCGGGTGCCGGGGTCTCGGCAAGACCCCATGGTAAGGAGGAGGCTTTTTTCCCCCCTCTTCACTTGGCATCTCCCCTGCAGATTCGGGAGCAAAATCGCCAGGACGTGAAGTCGGCTGGACCCCAGTCGCAGCTTTTGGCCAGCGTCATCGCCGAGACCAGCCGCAGCCCCGTAGGTCACCCCGTGTTGCCCCCCCGGGACCATCCAGCCCTTCCCTGGCTCCCCCGGCATGTCACCAGTGAGGGGGTGACACTACTCCCTGGGGGTGTCTCAGTCCACAGAGAGCCATCTGGGGGATGCAGAGGCCAAAGAGGCATCCCGGGAGGAGGCACCCCCCGAGCCAGAGCCCCCGAACCCCTTCAGCCAGCTCACCGACCAGGAGCTGGAGGAGTACAAGCAGGAGGTGGAGAGGAAAAAGCTGGGGCTGCTGGGTAAGAGGGGTATGGGGCCGGGGGGAGCCCCCAAATCTCCTTTGGGACCTTGGGGCCAGCACGGTCTCTCTGCTGGCAGGCGAGAAGGACGCTGCAGCCGAGGAGAGTCAGGAGCCCTCTGCCAAATCGCCCCCCAGCTCCCCCCCACAGAGCCCAGCCCCGATGCCTGCCCAGCCCTTGGAGGGTGAGTGGGCTAGTGAGCACCCGGGCTCACCAGCCGAGCGGGGATGAGGGTGGCTGTAGCCAAACCCCGCTGAAACGCAGATAAACGTTACCCACGGGACCTTTGCTTTTCCCTGGGGAGGGTCCCCACAGTGGTGGGGCCAAGCACCAACAAGGGGTTCACACTGCAAAGGCATCAAAGCCACTGCTTGCCTCCTTGGTGGGAAGACATGAGTGCCTGCTGGTGGCTTTGAGGGAAACCTCGGTCCCCTCCCAATGTGCCCACGGGTGCAATATTGTATGTCCTCAAGGGCAAATTTGTCACTGGCAAACTGTGGTGGGTCTCAGGGCATGGGAGAGTGCGGCAGAAGCGCGCGGCTTCTTGCTTTCTCATCGTGTCTCATGGTGTCTGTCTGTCTGTCTCCACAATGTCTTCCTTTTTCTTTCCTCCACGTGTGGCTTTCCCCCAAGGAGTTACTTCTGAATACTTGTCACCGTAGTAAGTACGGAGAGGCCATCCTCAAGCCCCACTGCGGGCGGAGGGACGCGGGTGACCGTGCTCTCGGCTAGCTCGCGGTGACCTTGCCCTCCATGGCCCGTTTCGGACATGCTCCCGCGAGGAGCGGCGCACTGCTCAGGGTTTTGCAGAAGGAAATGCCTTGGGTTGCCTTGTTGTCTTGTCCCACTCACTTTATTTCCAGTGGCGAGGCCGGGACGGACCCAGCTGCCCTCCCCGCCTGCCTTTCCCCAGCTCTCCATCCCACCATCGCTTGTCCTGCAGGGAAGGGGAGGGGGGAAGGCTCAGGAAAGCGGTGCCTGTGGCAGGAGTGGGTCTCTCCATCCCCAGGGGCCAAATCCTGCTCCTGCCCAGGCCAAACTGGCGAGTTGGGGGCTGGGGGTGGGGTGGGGGTGGGAATTAAACCTCCTGGTGCCCCAACCCTCACCTCTCTGCTCTCCCCCCTTACCAAGGTGACAAGGCGGCAGATGGAGGGCAAGCACCGGCCGATTCCGCTGTGGAGAAGGAGCTGCCGGCAGTGGTGAACGGGAAGGATGAGGAACAAAGCACTGAAGACAACCTGGGCAAAGGGGGGGAGCGGACAACGTCCCCTGCCAACGCTGACCCAGATGCCCCCAAGGAGAAGGAGACGGTGACCAGCAACCCCATCTCCCCTGACGGTTCACCCTCCAAATCGCCTTCCAAGAAGAAGAAGAAATTCCGGACCCCCTCTTTCCTGAAAAAAGGCAAAAAGAAGGAAAAGATCGAATCTTGAGCCTCTTCCGAGGCCTCCTGCCGCAGCGGCAGCCAGGCACCGCTCCGGAAGAGGCGCAGGTGAAAACCCTGGAGGCGAGTTGTTTTCTGGGTACTCCTGGCACGAGGCACCTCGTCCCTCCTGTCACCCGCTTTTGGAGACAGTCACCGAGGTTTCTGAAGATTGTGGCCCCTGTTTCCCGCTTGGGGAAATACCCGCTCCTCCCATGAGCTCACCCTTCTCCTTCCCACGTGGGCTGAGCGTTGTTGGTTTGTTGTTTTTTTTTTTTTCTCCCCACCTACCGCTTGCTGAGCCCTCGTGAAATGTGGGGATCCACTTGGTTTGAGGAAGAAAAGGGTGTTTTGTTGGTTTTGGGGGTTTTGGGTTTTGTTTGGTTTTGTTTGTTGTTTGTTTTGGGTTTTTTTTTAAAACCTTGTGTTTCAAGGTCTGCTGGAATGGCGCTGGCTTCACCCCCCAGGTAAAATTGTTTGCCGCTTCACCCTGGGGAATCGGATCAAGCTGAACGTGGCGGGGGGGGAGCTTGTTCTCCCCAAAGGAGAGGCCGAGGCAGTGGGCCTGGGAGCCTTTCCTTCCCGGATCGTAATCTTCCTCTCCCTGGGAGCGCAGAGCCACTTCCACTTCCCTTCTCCTGGTGCCACTGTCTCAAGTATGCACCGTCCCAGGACTTCACGCTGCCAGGAAAGCCCCTCACCGCCCTGCACAAACCACCCCTGGGAAGGGAGAAGAAAAGAGCCTCCGGGAACTGTCTGTGTTATTTAAAACTGAGCAAAACTTCACTAAGTGCTACTTCGGGATGAACACACGCTGCCAATTCACTTCAGCCAGAGGCACTGCCGACGCTACCCCCCACCACCATGGCATGGCCAAGGCTGGGCCCTGACCCCGGCTCAGCAAGTGCCCCTCCATCTGCCCCCGAGCCCAGATCGTTGCTTTTCCCCAGCTCCAGACTCCCAAGCGCAAGTTAAAATCCTCCCTGGCATTCCCTTCCCACCCAGCCTTGCCTCCCCACCTCCAGCGCTCCCTCCAGTGACACCACCATCGTTACACCCTCCCGGCCCTTCCCAAAGGGAAGAAGAAAAACCAGCGATGCCCCTTTGCCTCACAGATGCTCCAACGCTGGGATTTAGGGGAGAAAAAACAACAGGATCACCCCCTATCCTCCCACAAGCCCCAAAGGTTTCTTGTCTTCCTAGGTTCTGCACAGGTAGTGCTGCCTGCGAGGATGGGGCTTCCTCACCACAGCCCAAACGTGCACCGGGGTCCTCTCAGGCTGTAGCTGGGGACCCCCAGAGCCCCCAGTTCTGAGGACACCGAGTTCCTCACCTCAGTATGATCTTCTTACGTGACACTACCCTGTTTTCAAAGCCTTGAACTGCTGCGAGGCAACTCTTGGCTTTTGTTTTCCCCTCTGGAGAAGCTGAAAGCCTGGTGGTGATTTTGGGGGCAGCAGGGCACAGGCAGGGCATTGGGGTGCAGGCAGCTGTGGGTCAAGGAGAGGAAGGTTGTAAAGACAGGCTGGTTTTCTGTGCAGGGCTGACATATGGGGCGTGCCAGGCAAATTCCGAATCAAAAGGTAAAACGTAAGAAGCAAAAAATTGCAAAAATGCACACCTGGAACCCCAGGGCCGACCTCAGCCTGGTATTCAAGAAGAGTGTTTGTCCTGTCATAGCCATAGATCCCTGTCATACTCTTGGAAAGACCAGGGGGACCCTGAGCTCCTAAATTCACCACCTGTGACTGATGGACCAGTTCTGTTGCCTGTATTCAGTGTCCATTCAGCAGACAGCAAACGACAGCTCTGTAAGAGTTTCCCATGAGGTATTGTTTACTGCCACTGATTTTAGGGCTCTTTGAGGCCAATTTTGTCATCTGGCCCGTCCCTCTGCGCAACCCTGGCTGGGAAAGCAGGTTTGGTGCCCCAAAGGGCAGCTGTGTTGCCTCCTTCAGGCAGCACGGTTGCTCCCACAGCGATTACCTGAATTACAGCACTGCCACATGCCCCACCACCAGACCAGCTGCAGCCCGTTCTTCTCCAAGGGTCTGTCCCCAGTGGCTTCGCAGGGGAGACAGGGATTTATTTCCCCCCTCTATGGCAGTCTGGTGTGCATTAGGTGTCCAGTGCAGCGTTGGGCAGCGAGAGACACCGGTGTCTTCAGCAGGGAGGAAGGCTCAAATGGCCGCCATTGCAACGTACGTCCTTACCCCTTAGCTACAAGAAAACAGATACAGGATCAGATCCACGCCACAGCTTCCCCATCCATTAGGGCATCCCCAGGACCATCCCTCCATATAATTTTCCCCCTCTCCCTGCCAGCGTTTTGCTGCCAGCTGCTCACACTCAGTCCCTGGGCTGGCTGCTTTCCTTCTCACCCCCACGTGCCCCACGCCAGGCCCTGGGTGTGGGTTTTTGGCAGCGGGGAGGGAGGGACGTACCCCTGGCCACGAGGCAAACCATCGATCTGGTAACCCTGAGGGATGCTAATCGCTGCCCACAGGCCCGGTGCTCATCGCCCTCCACATTTACACCCTCAACTGAAGAGAGATTTCCATCTTCAACTGCAGATCCACCAACACACCGCAGGAAAGGAGGGCGATGCCGGGGTTCTAGCTGCCTTCAGCACCCATTTTGCCACGGGGGGCTGGCAGACACCCCAGCCCAGGCACAGCGGTCTCCAGCAAGGATGTGGCCGCTGAAAATCCATCAACGTAAGGCCGAGAGGAGGCTGCCCCGTCCCCAGGTCTGCCACCACGGCCCAGGGGGAGCAGGGCGGGGAGGGGGCCCGAATATCCCTCACCCTGCGGGCTTGGCAAGGGCCGGTGTCTGACAATCGTTGCTGGAAAGCGCTGTGTAACACCTGTCTGTAAATAAACCCCGTGTTTGGCACCTGCTTGTGCTGTGGAGCTTGGGGGGGGGCGATGAGAGGGTGTCGCGGCCTCCTTGGGGGGGCTGGGGTGGTCACGGCCTCACCAACCCTGTCCGCCCCCTGGCCATGGATGCAGGAGGGGGAGCCCAGGGGTCCGCACCCGGACCCTTCTCGGTGCGGAACCAAAGCGCTGCGGCGCGGATTCCGTGTATGTGTGTGAATGTAGGGACCGGAAGTGCGCCAGCCGGGCGGCCGGAAGGGCTGGCGCCGAGCGGCGGTCATGGGCCGCAGCCGTTCCCGCTCGCCGCCGCGGCGCGGTGAGGGGTGACGGGGGGCGAGAGGGAACACCGACCTGGGAGGAGAGAGGCCGGGGGGAACTGGCCCCGGGGCTGCGTTGAGGGGGGCGGCATGGGGGCCCTAAGGGGGAGGCAGGCCTGGAGCGGGCAGGCCAGGTTTGGGGTAGGAGCGGGCCCTGGGAGATCTCCTAATCCTTAGGCAAGGGGGGGAGGCCCCTCCAGGGCGGGAGGCGGTAGTGATAGGGCCTCAGTTCTTCTCTCTGGGGAGAGCACAGGCGCCCTTCCTCCTCCTCCCTCCCCACACAGGTTCCTTTCCCCCTCCAGGTTGGTCACCCCACTGCCGGGTGACTTTTCCTATCTCTCTTCTCACTTCTGCGGGTGCTGGGGGACACTCTGAGCCCAGCCATGGAGGGCAGGAGGTGGGAAGGAGTTGCTGTGGGGGTCTCTGCTTGGGAGCTGTCATAGCGTAGATGAGATTTTCATTGAAAAGTGGGAGAAATGTGAGGAAGCGGAAGCTAAATGGAGCCTTGCCTTTCTCCAAGCAGAGCGGAGGCGTTCGCGGTCCACCTCACGGGAGAGGGAGAGGAGGCGAAGAGAGCGATCCCGGTCCCGGGACAGGGACAGAAGGAGAAGCCGTTCTCGTTCCCCACACAGGAGACGATCCAGGTGAGGGTCAGAAATGACAATGCCGCAGTGGGGACAAGCTGGAGAGCCCTGGGTGAGGCACAGTATGGTCGGTACAGAGACAGCAACTCGTTAACACTGTAAAACTGGTAACGGCACAGCTGGGAAGCTGCAAACCCACCTGCGTTTCCAACATCAGGTCTCCAAGACGACACCGATCCACCTCCTCCTCCCCACCAAGGCTGAAGGAAAGGCGAGAAGAAGAGAAGAAGGAGATAAAGGACTCCAAAGGCAAAGAGCGTCAGATCACAGGTGAGGGGGGAGGAGCGGGGCAGATTTTCCTAATTAAATATGACCTGGGTACTGAATTCCCCACTTGAGTTGGGACCAGGGTGACACCCGGGTGCTTAATTTTAAATGTTTTTGGTGAAACCTGACAGCTGTGTTTGTTGAACTCTTTTTTTGTTGTTGTCTCTGTAGAGGAAGATTTGCAGGGCAAGACGGAAGAGGAAATTGAGATGATGAAGATGATGGGCTTCGCCTCTTTTGACACGACAAAAGTGAGTGCAGATTAGTGCAGTGGATCCTGCAGCTGCCTCTGACAGGCCTTTTGGGGGGATAATATGCTGAGGTTTTGGACCATTTTTCTTTATGCCTTTCAGGGGAAGAAGGTGGATGGCGCTGCAAACGCCTACGCCATCAATGTCTCCCAGAAGAGGAAGTACAGGTTTGTGTCCAGCCTTTTTTTTTTGGGGGGGGGGGAGGGGGTTAGAAAGAATTTCTTTGGTGAGATAAGACAGCACAGAGGAAGCTGTGGCTGTACATCAGAGCTTCTGTCTCTCATTGGGTGCAGGAGGGTGAACCGCCTTTGGAAAAAGGCAAAGTTTGTACTTTTTACTGTCAAACGGAGGTAAGAGGCCTCTGATTTCTCCTGGGAAAGGTGAAAGCAGAGAGATGAGGAGAAAAGGAGCACGCTGTGTGCAGGCAGGACGTCCCAAGAGTGGCCTGAGCAGATGGGAGCTGTGTAAGCAGCGCAGTTTCCCTGTTTCTTCCCCACAAGACACCTCTCAGTTTGTCAATTCTGTTTCCTTTTTGATGGAAAGTGCCATCAAAAAAGTACATTTTGATGGATGGCCGGGCTGCGCTGCTGGGCTTCAGTCAGACCAGCTCTTCAAACAGCCCATCCTGTTCATGCCTCCTGGGTGGGAGACTTGGGCAAATCCATGAGGAATTCCCTTCTGTGCGGCTGGCGTTACAGGCCTCTTTTGGGTGCTTTAGTGGGGATTTGCTGTGCGTGGGGTGGGTGCCCCCGCGGCTGATGCTGGTTCCTTCCCTCCGGCCACAGGCAGTACATGAACAGAAAAGGAGGATTCAACAGACCCCTGGATTTCATCGCTTGACACTGGGCTCGCTCGGGGGGGCAAGAAACCACCCGCCGAGACAGACTTTGCTTCCTCAGAGACCAGATTTCCCAGGAATTTGGGTTATTCCCAGCAAATCCCTGTCCCACAGTGGGTATAAATTGCCGTTTCCTGGAGATTTTGATGATGATGATGATTATTATTATTATTATTTACAATATCTTCCGAGGTTCATTCCTCGTTGCGATTTCATGGTGTTTTTCCTCTTGTTTTTTTTTGTTTTTATAAGGTGTTTGTTCCGTGTCAAACACGGTGTTAAAATAAAATGTGTGTATTTTTTCCTTTCATTTTTCTAATTTGGGAATGATGCCCAGGAGCAAAGAGGCTGCTGCAAATTTCCAGCTGTTTCCCTGAGCTGCTGTGGTGGCATGGGGGCCTGACACCCCAAAACGCTTCGATTCCCATCTCGCACAAATACATATATATTTATGTAAATAAATTTAAAAATGCATGGCAGAAGTTGCATGCATTTGGGACATTTTATTGCATAAAACGACTCTTTTTTGGGGTTTCGCTTATTCTTTGATGGCCCGGCAGGGTGTTTTGTGACAGCACGGCGTTCCCCTTGCTTCGTGGTTTCCGCCGTTTGCTAATTAGCGTTTTTCACTAATTAACGCCGGCCGGCCCCGGGTGGAGGAGCTGAGGGAAGCGCTAGGTCAAAATGGCGGCGTGGGGTGGGCGGGGCGTAGCGAGGGCGTGTTGCTCTCAGCCAATAGCTGCAGGCGAGGGGCGCGGCTTCGGGCACTGCCCCTCTGCCTCCCTCCCTCCCGTGCCGGCCTGAGGTGGCACCTCCCTGCCCCTTCCTCCAATGGGCGGTGGCGGTTGGGGGGGTGTCACCCAATGAGCGGCGGAGGGGGGCGGGGCCTGGCGGAACGGCCGGGCGAGGCGGACAGACGCGGGGGGGGGGCCGCCGGGGCCCCCCCCCCCCCCCCCGCTGCCGCCGCTCCCGGCCCGGCCCGGCCCGGCTCTCACAGTACGGCGAGATGGCGGCCTGCGGCGGCCGCCTCAACATCCAGATGCTGCTGGAGGCGGCCGAGTACCTGGAGCGGCGGGAGCGAGGTACCGGTTCACCCCCTCCCTACTCCCCGGTCCGGTGCCGCTCAGTTCCGCCCCCCCCTCCCCCCCCCCCGCCCCCCCTCAGCCGGGCCCGGCGGTGACGGGCCGCCCGCCGTTGTGTCTCCGCAGAAGCCGAGCACGGTTACGCCTCGCTGCTTCCCGGCGGTAAGGACGGGGAGGCCCTGCGGCGCCGCGCCAAGGCCAGGAAGAGCGGCGGCGGTAGCAGGTAACGGCCGGTACCGGGCGGGGGGGGACGAGGTGGGGGCCCTGGACCGGGAGCTGGGGAGGGATCGCGGGCGGACGGACCCTCCCCTCGAGGCCTGTCGGGGCCTGGCCCGGTCGTTGCGGGGTGCTCGGATCTGTCATCGTCCCGCCTGGCAGGCCTGGGGGTGGGGGGGCCACCGGGCCCGGTAAGGTCCTGCCGTCACAGGGTGTGTTAACCGGCTCGGGGGGGACCCTCCTGTCACCGGGTGAGCAAGCCTGGGAAGGTCCTGTTGTCACAGGGCACCTAGCAGGGCTGGGGAGACCCTGCTGTCACCAGGGGTGCTGTGGCTCCAGGAAGGTCCCACTGTCCCAGGGTGTGTGGCAGGGCTGGGGACCCTCCTGTCATCGGGTGACCAGATCCGGTAAGGTCCTGCCGTCGTGGGGATTGTGACAGGGGCTGTGGGGAGCCCTCGCCTCAGGGGGTGACTGGATCCGGTAAGGTCCTGCCATCATGGGTTGCCTGGCAGGGCTGTGGGGACCCTGCTGTCACCAGTGCTGCTCAGCCTCCAGGAAGGTCCCACTGTCACAGGGCGTGTGGCAGGGCTGGGGACCCTCCTGTCACCGGGTGACCAGATCCGGTAAGGTCCTGCCGTCGTGGGGACCCTCCTGTCAGGGGGTGCCTGGAATTTGGTAGGATCCTGCCGTCAACAAGGTGCTGGCAGGGCTGTGGGGGACCCTCGTGTCACCAAGGGCCTGGATCAGATAAGGTCCAGCCATCACAGGGCACCTGGCAGGGCTGGGGGACCCTCCTGTCGTGAGGTGCCCGGATCCAGTAAGGTCCTGCCATCATGGAGTGCTGGCAGGGCTGGGGGTCCCTCCTGTCACCAGGTACTTGGGCTGTGCCACCATCCTGCCAGCTCCATGGTCCCCCACCACCACCCTGCCACCCCTTTCCGCTTCACGCCTCTGCTGAGAGACTCCTGTTGGCACCCCCCAGTCCCCACATCCCCAAATTTGGACCAGCCCAGGCCAGTGTTTCTCCAGAACATCCTGGCAAGACGCGAGGGGAAAACTCCCATCTTGGGCAAACTTGGGTAGGAAATGTGCAACCGTTTGACGTGGCAGAGGAGTTTGCTTGAAGGGAATGTGGAAGTTGGGCTTTTGATTTCAGGCTTGCTTATGCCGAAGCTCGGGAAGTGAAACTGCTCTTAGTCCATGAGGATTCTCTGTAAAGAAAGCAAGATTTTTCTAATACACTTTTGGCTGAGCTCAGGGAATCGCTTGGGTTTTGTTCAGCACTTAATTTAAATCACCTGGTCCTGCTTTCCTTTGAAAAAAGGAAATTCCTTAATTATCCTCCCTGAAATCCATCCAGAGCCTTGATGCATGTTATTCCTTGCTGATGTTAAATACGCACATCCCACCAGTCTGGATTTGGTTTTGTTTTGGGGGGGAATATTTAATTACGCCTCCCCATGCCCATGGATTAATCATCTAACACTCCCGTGTCTCATTTTATTTGTCCCCTCAGAGCTGACGCTTGTGCCATGGTGCGAACCAGAGTCACCATGGGGACTTCTTTCTTTCCAGCACCTGTTGTGGTTTCTTTTCTCACTTTAATAACATTAAAATCACTCAGGTGTCGTTGAGGGGAAGTTTTCGGCTGACAGGAGGGCCAGCTCTGGAATGCCACCTCAGTTCTGGGACACTCGCATCCAGCCCCTCAAAACTGCTACAAGAGAAATTTCTTCGGGCAGAGTGAAGTCTGAGCAGGTTCATCCCGACACGTCACCGGTGGCCAATCATTTCCTTTCTGACTGGCTTATTTTAGGCTGTTTGCCCAGGGAGGAGCAAGGCGGCGATGTCACCAGATATGTCACATTTTCCTGGTTGGGAGCAAACTCATCTGCGTGACGTGGTGACGGCTGACCTTTGGTAGCTGCTGTAACAACAAATACCACCTGGAATGCCCCATAGGTTTTGTTCGTGCCCTGAGTCCCGTTGTCTCCCCGAGCTGGGGTGTTCCCGTCTCCTCCCAAGCTGGGGTTTCGGGGCTGCTGGGTCCCCATTAGGGGAGGAAAAGGCAGATGAGGTCTCTCAATCTCCTCTCAAGCAGGCTCCGAGTGAATTCATGGGTGTTTGTTGCCCCTGCACACACTCCAGATTTCCTCTTCAGAAGATTTGGAGGTTGTTCTTAAGGCAAATCGTAACAGCAGAGCAAAGGTCTGCATTGTATTAAGAAAAGAAGGAGTAGCTGCAGCACATGCTGTTACCTTCTTTGTCGTTATGGTCTGCAGAAGAAAAGACTATTTCAAAGGGAACACTGGTGACCAGCTGAAGTTTTGGGGCTTGAAGGCAAAGTTTCAGCTAGCGAGAGGCACAGTCAGAGGCTCAGGGGGCTGGAAGGTGCTCAGAACGGGCTGTGGGGGCACACAGCCAAGCGCTCTGTCAGCCCCAGGGTAAAGTTGCAGTCCCCTCTGATCCCCTCTCCCTTTTTACTTTATCCAAAATTAAAATGTGTCCACTAGGGAACCTTTTTCTAAATATTAGCAATTGTGGATGCAAACAAACAAAGAAAAAAAACCTTCAAGCTAAGAAGGATTCTGAAACAAAGCTGTGGAAGAGGGAAGGAATTTATTATTAATAAAAGTGTAGTGGTGATGGTAGCCTTCATCTCTGTCAGCACCGATGCTCAAAAGGTGTTTGGTTTATTTCTGATCAAGGGGAGAGCTCATGCTTGCTGCAATCCATCGCCTTGTGTGGGGTTTGCAAGCACTGGGGTGAAAGGTTTGGTGTGAAACACAGGATTTTCATCCAGAAAAAAAAGTTCAATAGAAAGATAGACACCATGGGAGCTGAAGACCTGAGTCCTTCCCAGCTGTTTGGAGATGCTCTGCTCGGGAGAACTCAGGACAACGCCCATCTGTTTAAGTGAGAAGCTTCTCCACTGGAATTGAATGGTTCTGGACTCTGCAATCTCCTGCGAGCGGGATGCTGGCCTTCAGGAGCAGATTGCTTCAACCAGTGCCAGCGGAAAACAAACAGGAGCTGGGCTGAGATGAGTCTCCTTAGTCTCCTTAGAAAGATGGATTGCTTCCTGAGCGATGGTGATCCATCTCAAAATGCTGCTGGCCAAGCAAAGAAGACTCCAGCAAGTGTCTTCAACCAGTGTGTCAGTGGCATCCCTTGTTTTCCTTCAGCATCAGGGCCTGGGGGTTTCCAGGTAGGCATCCTTATCTGAACACTGTGGGTTTTCCACCTCCTTAGTTTTTCAAGCACATAATGTTTCTCTTAAATTAGAGTAGGTGGCTTCTCGAGCTTTTAAGGAGAGCCCGGGCAGGGACGTGGCTCTTCCCTGAGCATCAATCCTGGTGTTGCAAGCAACATGGCCTTGGGTAGCTGTCCTGGGTTTCGATGGAGAGAAAATAAGTAGTAGCTTGTGTTTTTTGCCTTTTCTTAGCTTTGTCAAAATTAGGAGCTTGGGGGGAATTTGTAAATGGAGGTATTGCCCACCTGGGTTTTAACATCACATTTGGCATCTCCCGTTAAGAGCTGCTAACCCGTTGTTGGACACAGGGAATCTTTTCTTTACACCTTGTCTTCCTGGCAGCTCACCCTGGTTTTGCAGAGAGACGACCAGCAGAGACAGGCATGAATGTCATCAGGACACTGGGGGCTCCTTCCCAGTTGCCATCTTGTGTGGCTGGCGTGTCCTGGGCTGGTTTGGGGCTCCTGGCACGAGACACGACCTGTCGGATGCTGCGCAGCCTTCAACAAGCAGCGTGCTTTCCCCGAAGGTGGCACCAACCACCCAAACTGTCAGCCCCCATCTCTTCACTTTACATGCCACGAATTGTAGCTTCTCCTCTTGCTCTCTCTGCCCTTCTTGTGCAAGAAGTCTTTAAGAAGCTGCTTTTAAAAAAAGCTCAGCAGAGCACCTGCGCTGTCCGAAAACCCCGCTTTCTTTCCGATAGAGGCTCGGTTGCAGGTTTGTCTTGCGATGGAGCAACTTCCCTCCCCCTGCCCAGATATCAGCCCTTCTGCCCTGTGTTCTCAGGGCTGGTGCTTCCCCTTTTCCACCACAGGCCCAGCAAGTGCTCGCTGTTGGGTGGCGTACCCTCTCTTGCATCATGGTACCGATACCACTGCTTAATCCTAGTCCTTGTTGTAAAACTGGAGCCTCTCCTCATTAAAATTCCACTTTATGGTTTCACTGGCCTTTTTATTACCATTTATCTCGCGATTTCTCCGTTGCACCTGGCTGTCTGCATCCTTTCTGCCGTTATCGCTGTCCCCAGGCTACCAAGTGGCTCTGAAAGTCCCCAAGGTTGGCAACTTTTCTGGGGAGCATTTACTAAGGCCCATGTGTTAATCCTAATCACGGTGTACTTAGTCAGATGGAGGAGTTAATAAATTGTTCTTTCTTTTGCAGGTCGACACACAATGAGATGGAAAAGAATAGGTGAGTGTTGGAGGCTCGTCAGGAGCTGGGTTTGGGTGAATTGATGTTTTTCCAGGGGTTGGCAACCGGGGTTGGGGAGCTGAGGTGGCATTGAGGTGGGGAGCGGGTAGGAAGGGACAGGATGGTGGGATAAAGTGACGACCAAGGAGGTTCCTGATGTGGCCCAAGGTGAGTGCTTGAACTTGAAGTGTTCCCTGTCCTCGGCTGCTGGAGC
This sequence comes from Gallinago jamesoni, assembly GCA_025769975.1. NCBI lineage: Eukaryota > Metazoa > Chordata > Aves > Charadriiformes > Scolopacidae > Gallinago > Gallinago jamesoni. The sequence continues at coordinate 365,392 of JAOQGH010000015.1, read as the reverse complement.
AGCTGTGCAATAAGGAGGTGGGAATGATATTTCTCTCCTCTGCCAGCTCCCAGTTCACAAGTGAAACCCTTCGTCCTGCCTCTCAGCTTGCCAGGGAGAAGGGTTTCCAGCCTTCTCCCAATTCCTGGGGGCAATCCCATGCCAGGGGATGGCTAGCATCCTCTGCTTGCCCGCAGTCGGGCTGTAGGTACATGGCCGGAGCTGTGCACACAGATAACTGTGATTATTTGAGACAGATTGGTACGGTCCAGCTGAAAGATGGCTTTGTGGCCTCCGTGGGCTGCTCTTGTTCTCAGCATGGCTTGGATGCAGCTCAAACCTGGCCGTGTCCTGCTGCCAGCGGAAGATTCTTGTGAACTCGGTCAGTTTGTATCTTAAGAGGCAGTGTCCCAAGTGACACGGCTTAGAAAAGGCATGGGCCATTTATTCCTCGTTTGAAAAGACTGAGAAAGTTATAATTTGATTACTTCAGGCTCACCTTGCCTCCTTCTGGCCTTGTTTAGAGCAGAGCCATGTCGAAATCCCGCTGGTAACGTTGCACAAGCGAGTGCAGTAAATGCTCTGTCTTTTCTACCCCTTCAAACAGGGTGGCTGGAGAAATGAGCTTCTCTCTGGACAGAGATTATGCGCCTCTTCATTCCTTGTTAGAAATACCTTAAGCCAATGGTCAAGCCAACAAATCTTAACCAAAATTTGCCAGCTTTCCCCCTCCCCAGGAGGAGGAGCAGCTGGGCTTGGTATGGAGAGGGAGACCAATGAGAAGATGGATATCTCATGGAGTGTAAGGACAAGAGCACTGAAATAAACCAATGGGCTTGGAAGGTCCTTTGCCCGGGAAACAAATCCTTTGAGGGCTTTATTTTTTATTATTATTAAGAGCCAGTGGGATTTTGGGGGTGGAATTTAAGCCTGGCAGCAGTTTCAGCTGGGTGAAGCAAGGCAGAAACTTTTACATATGCTGTGCCTCTGACTTTGGAGTAGAAACCCCAGTTTGACTCCGGCACTGGCGTTGTGTAATCCAGAAACTTGCTGCACTCCCTCTCCTCTGCGTAACTTCTGCTGGGCAGGGCGGGCTGGTTTTGTGCCATTTGTTGTTTTTTTTCTGGTGTGAACAGCCAGCATGACAAGGCTTTGTTTTTTAGCAGAGGTAGCTGAGGATTTTGATTTGGCTGCCACGGCCCTCACAGAGCGTGGCTGTGCTGGCTCCTTATCAGTAGATCTCGCAGGTAAATCTCTTGGTCAGACAGGTCTGCACCGCTCCGGGCAGCTCTTCCTCCCCCTGCTCAGAAAAATCATCTTTGCAAAGGCTCATCTTTGAGCCTGTCAGAGTTTGGGATTCACCCAAAGAGTCAAAATCATGTGTTTTGTTTGAATGGTAATTCAGAAGGTACTTTGTGTAGGCAAATGCCTGTTTACTCCTAGTGTGCCCAAAACAAGATAGGCAGGTACTTGCAAAATCCCAATTTGCAGCTGCCTGTGTCGATTGGGTGTTACAAAGGTGGGTGTTGCAACCAGTGCTCAAGAATGTGACCTAAATCTTGGGGTTGGAGTGCCAAATGGAAGGGAAACCAGCCCATGCTGGGAGCATCCTGGTTATCCATGGATAAAGGGAACTTCCTCAAGGAGCCAGAGTTTCCCTTGGCAGCGGCATGCATGCAGTGATGCATTAGCCTGCAGATGAAATCCAGGTGTTATAGGGAGGGAGGGATTCCTGGCAGGCTCCTGGCAGCCAAGGAGTGTGGTACTACTTGGGGCCAGCGTTCCCTCAGGGAGCTGGTTTTGTTTTGACCTGAGCCACGCATGCCAAGGATCCAAAACCAGCCTGTCCCTACTAAAAATAGGGAAAGGAAGCGCTCCCGAGGGATGCGCTGGGTTTAAGCTGCATGGCGTCGGCCTGGATGGCTTCAGCTGTCAGCAGAGCAAAGCAGTGACCAAACAGCATCCCTGTAAAGGAAGCTCTTTGGGAGGAGAAAGGCCAAAAGTGGATACTGTCTCCCAAAAAGTCAAGCTGCCAAAAAGGCAGCTCCTCAGCAGGAAGTGTCCCAACAGCCCGGCAGGGTTTGTCAGAGTTGGCCAAAGCTGGAGTTGGGATTTTCAGAGATGTCCTTTTGTCTGGCTGCATTTTTCACCCGGTATATGGAACCCACCGGAGTGTAGGAAGGCATCTGGCTTGGCTCAGCTTCCAACCACCCTGATTATCCACGCTCACAGGGGTGAAATGCCCTTTGGGAGGCAGGTACCTGACTGCTGAGCACGTTGTGTGTTCTTACAGGCGTGCCCATCTGCGGCTCTGTTTGGAGAAGCTGAAGGGGATTGTCCCTCTCGGACCTGAAGCCAGCAGACACACCACCCTGAGTTTACTAACGAAAGCCAAATTGCACATCAAGGTGAGCGTGGGCTCATTCAGTGCCACTGAACCCACCTGTTGTGGGAGACACAAGAAATGGGGCTCCGTCCCCGTGGGGTGGGTGCTGAGCTCAGTTTGAAGAGCAGCACCACCAACCTGGGGTGCAGGGCTTTGGTCGCCTGGATCCTTGAGCCAGGATGAAGGTAACGGCCGGCTCAGGACATTGGTTTGGAAATACTGACAGAGGTTAATGCTGTCGCGGGTCAGTGTTGCCCTTCTCACAGCTGGGACAGTGAGTCCGTGTGATTCTCCTTATCACCAGGCTAACAGAGGGCTGCCACGCTGTTTTACAGCCAAATTTCTGCCTTGTACCCCACACCGCAGCGATGTCCGGAGGCCGTAGGGATGAGGCTGCAGGATTGCAGGACAGCTGGGTTTTTTTCCTTTCTTTTCTACAGCACTTCCTACTTCGCTCTTTGTCCTTTAGACTTTGATTTGTCAGGGCTCTCCTCACTGGGCATATTCAAATCTCCATGAGCTGAGAGATAACGGGGGCATCGGGCTGTGTTTGACTCCCTGGTTATCAAAGACTCTAAAAATCTATAAATAGGATGGGGCTGGGTCCTGCCTAACTGGGCATGTAAATTATTTGGAGGGGAAAGCGTCCTTTATGTGCCTTCTCCAGCGGCTTTGGGGCAGGTCCAGACCTCTCCATCTCTAGGCCAGGGGCTGCACCCTGCTTTGATGTCCCTCAGCTCCTGGGAGGATGACAGTTGCACCCACACGACTCACGTGCTCGATGTCCCAAGCGTGGTGAAGCCGGGGAGCCCCTCGGTAGCTGGCGGCAGTCGCGTTTGGGTGGCTTGGGTTGGGAAAGCGATGATTCCCGTGTGGCTGGAGGCTGGGGAGCTCAGGGTGCCTTCTCTCTCATCCTTTGCAGCAGCTTCAAGACTACGAGAGGAAAGCTGTACACCAAATAGACAAGCTGCAGCGGGAGCAGCGGCACCTGAAAAGGCAACTGGAGAAGCTGGGGATAGAGAGGATAAGGATGGACAGTATCGGATCCACTGTGTCTTCGGAGCGCTCGGACTCAGATAGAGGTGAGACCCTGCCCTCGGGAGGGAGCGGGGCCGGCCAGCAAGAGGTCTGGGCGGCTGTGCTGTAATGCTTAACCCTTAACCCTTCCTCTTGCAGAAGAGATAGATGTGGATGTGGAGAGCACGGATGATCTTCCCGCGGACCTCGATTGGAGCAGCAGCAGCCCAAGCGACTCGGACGAAAGAGGGAGCCTGCAGAGCATCTGTAGCGACGAGGGTTATTCCAGCTCCGGCATGAAGAGGTTGAAGTTGCAGACCAATCACAAGCCTTCTCTCAGTCTATAAGAAGCAACTCCCACAGCTGTTTCACCCGTCGCCGTTCCCCTTTTGGATCTCGTTAGGTAGCACACCGGACCGTCCCACCATTCTCTTGCACGTCAAAAAAAAATTCTTAATGAACTGCCGACTGAAATGAAGCTGAGCTTTGCCCAAGTCCCAGAACCCGGCGTAGGGCTGCGGTTGGCAACCTGCTCCCCGGAGCTCGCCTCCGCCTGCATCCGCCGGCGTCTCTTCCCGTCCAAAACTCCTCTCTGCCAGACCCCACATTCCAGCCACATTTTGGTGCACCCGAGAACATCGCAGCAGTAACAGCAACCTCAAAAAGCCTCCGCTGGGATTTTTGGCTTGCTGTCACTGCACAGTATTCCCAATCTACTCTGCGTATGCCTAGCAACGTCACGTACCTGATAATTGGTGGCAGGGCCCAAATGTAAGAGTTTTGGGGTGAGGATCCGAAGGCAGAGCCGACCTCTTGCGTAGTTTACGCCTGGGATAGAGCGGAGGCGAGTTGGTGATCGGCAAGTGGAGCGTTTCATCCATGTCTCATCTCAGGTGGGTGCAGGAATTGCACCGCCAGCCACCGGCACCTTGCTCAGAGGGCTCCTCTCCGCCAACTCTAAATATCAAGGGTGGCAATGCAGCCACGTGCAACCCAGCCCAGCCCTGCCGTCATCCCGGAGCCTCACCGGCACAGGGAATGCTGCTCAGGGAGGGCTGCAGGGCTTGGCACTCACCATCCCCTGTCTCACAGAGGCTGAGGTCGGACGCCTTCGGTCTGGGAAGTTTTCTGTCCTACCTAAAACCAAATGGTTCCCATCCCTATCCTGTGCGACCTCCCACCTCCTGCTTCACAGCTGCACATCACTGTTCCAGGCAAGTGCTCCTGGAATTTTTTTCACGCTTCTTGTCTCTGGGACAAATTTTTTCTACCTCGGAGAGATGAACAAAGATTATCTCCATCCCTTTAGCACAAAAAACAAAGATGATGCCTCATTTGTTTTACAGAAGCAATGCCCAGTCCCATTCAAATCCATTGCGTGACAGTTTAGCAATAACCTGACGGTGAGGGGGAGTGGGGCAGCCTCCGGCTGTCAGTGCCCAAGGGGACCCCATGGATCTTCACCGAAGATCACTTCTCAGGCCGGCAGAGATCTTTTCAGGCACTCAAATGGGCTTGCGAAGGATTTTGGTCACCGCCTTAGGGAGAGAAATCCAAACATGCCAAGAAAGGGCCAGAGCCCTTCCCACCACCCCGACGACAGTGGGGTTCCCGACCTGAGAGCACACAGAAGTGTACAGGAAACACGCAAGCTCTAAATAGTATTTATTCCTTTTTCTATGTACTGGAGATAACATTCTTATGACTTAATGCTTTTATAGATGTTCTGGAAACTTTGATACGTAGAGGTCCGCTAACAGAGACGTTTCTTTTCCCCTTGAGCCGTTCGAAGGTCCTTCCCACCCCCTCAGCAAACCTTGCTTGATCCCCATCGGCACCTGGCGAGGAGCTGCTTTGCTCTCCAAGGGCTTTTCTTAGTGGTGGGAGGCAAAACCAGGCATCCCCTGCACCCGTGGTCTGTACCAGTCCCTTCCAGAAACACAGTTTCTGAAATGCCAAAAACCATCGAGACACTCCACAAAGTGAACAATATAAAACTCAGTTTCTTTTTCCTTTTTTTTTTTTTAATATCCTCAGTGTATTTTTGGATCATTTGAAATCTTTGGGAAGCAAGAAGGATGGGAGACGGGGCTAAAGGATTGCTAAAAACTCCCAAGTCTCAGCTCTTTTGCACCTTCTGGATTTTAAAAGAGGGGAAGAAAAATCAAAACCATTCTTTTGGTTTTTTAAAGCAGCTGGAATTTTCCGACATCCAACAGATTTGCACTCACCCGTGGCTCGGATGCCTTTAGCACTGGTATGCCCGAGGCCACCAGCCTTTGCTGTACAAGCTCAAAATCCCCACGTTTTCTAAAAGAGGGGGGAAAAAAAAGGCAAAAAGATGAAAAGCACAGAGAAAAGGAAGTGGAATATCAGCACTTTGAGGGGTTTGCCAAGAGCCCTCCCTCGCCCCCTTTCAAAAACCACCTTGGAAATGCCCCCAGAGCCACAGCTCTCACTGCCCTTGAGCAGGGACGGGTGACGTCCGGCATCAGGAAAGCACCGTTGGGGTTCAATGGGAGGTAGAAAACAATGGATTTTTGTTGTTTAGGTAGGCTGAGTCTTAAGGTATCAATTTGGCGTAAATAATTATTTTTCTTCAGTGTTGTGCCTTTTTGAGTTATTCACATTTTTCTTGTGGTGAAACGCTGCATGGGGGTTGCTTTTTTTTTTTCTCTTTTTTTTTTTCTCCCCCCCCCCTTTTTTTTTGTTTTGTCCCTAACTAATAATTATCAGACCTTTGCACTGTTGGGATGTGCTCCTCACCAGCCTGAGGGCGAAGAGAAACGGGAACCCTCCAAAACGATGCACTAACCTGGAAGGAGGCTGGAAATCTGGCGGTTGATTCCTGGCGAGTGGCCGGGACCGTCTCCGGCAGCTTTCGCTCTCTCCGGGTCCCCCCCCTTCGTCAGCCGAGGCGCCCGGCGGCTGTGCCAGCCTTTTCCTGGAATTCACTGATCCACCAGCATTCCTAAGAAATAAGCTGCAGGAAGGACATTTTTGTAGATTGTGATTAAAAATAAAAAAGGGGATGCGAGGAGCTGCTCGCGCACCCCACGTTTACGACGGATCGTTGCACAGACAGACGTGAGTCGAAAACACGCTTTTTGGGGTTTTTTTTTTGTTGTTGTGGTGGTTTTTGTTTTTTTTTTCTTTCCATTTTCCTTGCAGAAGGCAGATCTCAAACCGCTGCTTTGGGTGGCAAGAGACAGGACCCATGGCCGGGCAGAGAATGGGAAGCTGCCGGGAACGGGGCTCTATCCGAATCCTTCTGGAGCCCGCTGCTGCCCCGGTGCTTTTGCTCCTCGACTTGTCATCCCCCCCAGTAAAGAAAGTTGGGACATTGCCTGCCGTCGCTTGCTCCCCGGGAAGCGCCACGTCCTCACTTTGCCATGGCTACGGCTGGAAACCGCAACGTTTCTTTCATCCTTTTAATTTCTCCAGCTTAGTGGTACGTGAGCCGTCCCAAATGTCTGATCCAGAACCATCCGGGCATTGCTTGGGTTTTCTCTGACGCATTTTATTTGTGCTTTTCCATCTTCTTCTCCTAACCTTTTGCTTCCCGAGACGCAAACCTGTAGAGCATCGGCTTTATTTTGGTCAGTCAAGAGCCGGGGAGCGGCAGATGGGAGAATAGGAATTCTGTTTCCAGCCGTTCGGTTCCTGCTGTAAATACCCCGTCATCATTCGGAATCCTGTGTCAAGACCATCTAATGGTGCTTTTTATTACAGTTAGCACATGCATTTTTAGAAACTACGTGTTTTAGGAGACCTTTGCTGTGTATATGGATACTTCTGTATTGTTTGACTGTTAGAAAATAAATTATTTCATTATGAAAGAGAAGGGGTGTGCTGGCCGCTGCCTCGGGAAGCGAGCAGGAGGCTCGTGGGGATGTTGCCTGGATGGGAGATGGCACCTGGGGGGTTCTGGAGCCTCTGTCCCCCCGCTTCCATGTTTTCAGCACCCATAGGACAGAGCTTTGCTGCCAGGAATGGTCCAGTGCCCCCCGGCCTCCCCTCAGCTGGGTTTTGCCCCACGACTGAGGGTCCCTGGGCAGGTTGAGCTCTGGTTTTGGGTGCTGGTGCCCCTGGGTGGGTGGGTGGCCCCTGTCCACCAACACCTCCAGCCATTGCTCCCAGACCAGAAGTACCGGGAGGAAAAACGGTTGCTTGTTCTCAACGTCCCTGTGAAGCACTTTCATCCGCCCACAAACCTTGGGGCTCCAAGCTTTCCTGGAGAGGGAGTCCCCAAAACCCCCTTTTTTTTTCACCCTCCCCAAGGCTGGCCTCAAAACCAGTAAACATCCAGTGCAACATCTGTTGCTTTTTTTTTTTTGCTGCTGTTGGTGTTTGCAGCATCTCTTAACCTCCCAAACTGCTGGAGAGGGGAACTTGTCCAGCTGTGGGTTTAGGGGAGAGCGTTGTGGGCATGAACGTAGCTGTTGCCTCTGATGGCTGTGCGTTCCCGTGTGTTGGGGATATCTGAAGGGTCAGCCCAGCGCCACAGTAACCTCTGAGTTTCCCCAGAGCCCTTAAGAGGAAGCCGCTCTCTCTGATGGTCATGATCATGGAGCCTCTGCTTGGTGCTTCTTTTTCCTCTTAGCTTTTGTTTTGGCCTAGAAAGTGGTAAAATCTATTTCCCCCCTCCCCACCCCCTCACCCCCCTTTTCTCCCCCGGGGTAGAAATTGCCTATTTTTTTTCTGTTTTCCCCCCAAGATAGAGCGCATCGAGCGCTTCTTGGGGGCAGATGGGGTTTTCAAAAGCAGGTTGCTGTCATTAAAGCTGTCCCACATGTGCAAGCCCCGGAGAGCAATGCCCAGGCCAGCGATATCCGAGCCATCGAGCTGGTGGTCCGGTGGGTTGATTGCTGTCCTGTTTAACAGGGGCCATCCCGGGAAACTCCTAAAATGGGGAATAACTGAGCTGGAGCTGCAGCCCTGGGGCAGCCGGTGCGGGATGATCCTGGTCTTGGCTATTTCTCCCACATAGAATCAGAATGGTTCGGGCTGGAAGGGACCTCCAAAGGCCATCCAGTCTGACCTCCCCACAGTCACAGGGACACCCCCAACTAGACCAGGTTGGCCAGAGCCCCGTTGAGCGTCCCCTTGAATATCTCCAGGGAAGGAGCCTCAACCACCTCCCTGGGCAACCTGTTCCAGTTCCACCACCCTCATTGGAAAGAACTTGCTCCTAAGATCCAATCTAAGTTTCCTCTTCTCCAGCTTCAAGCCATTGCCCCTTGACCTGTCACTGCAGGCCTTTGGAAACAGACTCTCCCCATCTCTCCTGTAGCCCCCCTCAGGTACTGGAAGGCCCCTATTAGGTCTCCCTGGAGCCTCCTCTTCTCCAGGCGGAACAACCCCAGCTCCCTCAGCCTGTCCTCGGAGCAGAGGGGCTCCAACCCCCTGAGCATTTTCATGGCCCTCCTCTGGCCCCGCTCCATCAGGTCCATGTCCTTCTTCTATTGAGGGCTCCAGACCTGCACACAGTGCTCCAGGTGAGGTCTCACCGGAGTAAAGTGGCAGAATCACCTCTCTGGATCTGCTAGCAATGCGTCTCTTGATGCAGCCTCTCTTGATGTGACTGGCCTTCTGGGCTGCAAGTGCCCACTGCCTGCTCATCTCCAGCTTCTTGTCCATCAGCACCCCCAAGTCCCTTTCCTCAGGCTGCTTTCTAATCCCTCGTCGCCCAGTCTGTATTGATACCCAGGATTGTTCCGGCCCAGGTGCAGAACCTTGTACTTGCTCTTGTTGAACCTCATGAGGTTCACCTGGGCCCCCCTCTCCAGCCTGTCCAGGACCCTCTGGATGACATCCCATCTCTCTTGTGTATTGACAACACCATACAGGTTGGTGTCATCTGCAAATTTGCTGATGGTGTTCTCAATCCCTCTGCCCCTTCCCTATGTAGGGAAGAAACAAGGAAAGCCAAAGCCTCCTTGGAATTAAAATTGGCAAGAGATGTCACAGACAACAAGAAAGGGTTCTTCAATTATATTGGAGGCAAAAGGAAAACTAGAGAAAATGTGGGCCCGCTGTTGAATGAGTTGGGTGCCATGGTAACAGAGGATGCAGGGAAGGCTGAGTTGCTGAATGCCTTCTTTGCCTCAGTCTTTACTGCTCAGGCCAACCCCTGGGAGCCATGGACTCTGGATGGATCAGAGATAGTCTGGACTAAGGAATATCTTCCCTTGGTGGAGGAGGACCAAGTTAGAGATCAGTTAAGGCGGCTGGACATCCACAAGTGCATGGGTCCAGATGGAATACACCCGAGAGTGCTGAGGGAGCTGGCAGAAGTCATTGCAGGGCCACTCTCCATCGTCTTTGAGAGGTCTTGGAGAACAGGTGAGGTGCCTGAGGACTGGAGGAAGGCCAATGTCATCCCAGTCTTCAAAAAGGGCAAGAAGCAGAACCCGGGAAATTACAGACCGGTCAGCCTCACCTCCATCCCCGGAAAAGTAATGGAACACCTCATCCTGAGTGTCATCTCAGAGCATATGGAGGAAAAGGAAGCTATCAGGAGTAGTCAACATGGATTTACCAAGGGGAAGTCATGTCAGACTAACCTGATAGCTTTCTGTGATGGCATGACCGGTTGGATAGATGAGAAGAGGGCAGTGGATGTTGTCTACCTTGACTTCAGCAAGGCTTTTGACACTGTCTCCCACAG
>JAOQGH010000015.1:306306-328341 GCA_025769975.1 Gallinago jamesoni | reverse complement strand
CCCCCCCACCCCCCCCTTTTTCCCAGGGCTACAACAACTGGACCAACGGCCTGTACGGCTACTCCTGGGACATGATGGTTCACTCCCGCTTCCACCAGCACGTCAAGATCACCTACCGGGACGGGCTCACCGGGGAGGTGGGCTACCTCAAACCGGGGGTGAGTGGGGAACCTGTGGTGGGCTGGGGGTGTGTGTGACAGGCTGGGGGTGTCCCCATCACCTGGAAAGCCCCTTTCCCCGTAGGTGTTCACGCAGAGCCGTCGCTGGAAGGACCACGCGGACATGCTGAAGCAATACTCCACCTGCCTGAGCCAGCTCCTGCCCCGCTACAATGTCTCCCAGCCCCAGATCTTCTTCGACGTCTGGGTCTCCATCAATGACCGCTTCCAGCAGAGGTTTGGGGGTGGGGATGGGTGTCCCCCAGGATTTGGAAGGGGGAGGAGGTGGGGATGGGGGGGCTGGAGGAGTGCCGATGTCCCATCCCCGCAGGCTGGTGGACCCGCGGGTGGACCTGGTGCGGGCGCCGTGGTCCCCGTGGCGGCCGACGCCGTGGGTCCTGCCGCTGCTGCTGGAGCTCTCCCCGTGGCGGCAGCGGCTGCAGGAGCTGGAGAACCAGCTGGACGGACACACCGACGCCGTTTTCATTGCTGACTTCCCCGGTATGGGATGGGGTGGGGTGGGGGATCCCCTAAGGGCTTGCCGTAGAGGGGGAGGGCACCCACCTTTTTTGTGGGGGGGAGCTGCAACCCTTTTTTGTTCCCTTTCCAGGGCTGCACCTGGAGAACTTTGTCAGCGAGGACCTGGGTAACACCAGCCTGCGGGTGCTGCGGGGAGAGGTGCTGGTGGAGCTGGTGGAGCAGCAGCACAACCGTTCCCTGCGGGAGGGCGAGGGGATGCAGGTGAGGTCCTGGGGAGGGAGGGGGGACACACCAGAAGGGTTGTGGGGTGTCCCTGAGGGGTGCTGCTGACCGTGTGTCGTCCCCCCCCGGCCCAGCTGCCGGCAGGGCAGTACCACAAAGTGCACACGGTGTCGGCGGAGCCCTCCTGCTACATGTACCTCTACGTGAACACCACGGCGCTGGCGCTGGAGAGGAACCTAACGCGGCTGCAGGAGCTGCGGGAGCGGGTGCAGAATGGCACCGGTGAGCACCGGGGGCTGCAAGGGCTGAGGGACGGCACCGGTGAGCACCAGGGCTGGAAGGGCTCACAGACACCCCCCCCAAAATACCCCCATCTCACCCCAGGCACCCCCCCCTAGACCCCTCTCCTCAGCTCACCCTGAGCACCAGGGCTGGGAGGTCTCAGGGACACCCCCAAATCTCACCCCAAGCACTGGGAGGTCTCAGGAACACCCCGCCACGTCACCCCAAGCACTGGGGCTGGGAGGGCTCAAGGACCACCCCCCAACCTCCCCAAAATACCCCCACGTCACCCCAAGCACCGGGGCTGGGAGGTCTCAGGGACACCCCCAAATCTCACCTTAAACCCCAGGGCTGGGAGGTCTTGGAGATCCCCCCCTCCCCCCCCCCAGCTCACCCATCCCTGGTCCCTGCAGCGAAGGAGCCGCTGCCCCCCGAGCTGCGGCCCATCCTGGGGGAGCCACCGGAGCCGGGGTCCCCCCCGGACCCTCTGGTGGGGGTGTTCCTGCGGCGGCAGCGGCGGCTGGAGGAGCAGCAGCGGCGGCGGGAGAGCAGCCTGGCCCAGCGCCTCCTCCGCTTCCTCCGCAAGAAATTCTACCTCTTCCGACGCAGGTGAGACCCCCGCCCCCACGACACCACCTTAAAATTTTCCTAGCCCACCCCCCCACTCCAGTTTAACCCCCCCACACCTCTCACAGCGCCCTGATGACCTCCATCTCCCTCCGCAACCTGGCGCTGGGCCGGCCCCCCCTCCAGCAGCTGGCCCAGGAGGTGGCCTTCGCCAACTGGCGCGGCGAGGAAGAGGAGGCTCTGCCCGAGGGGGGTGGCGGCAGTGGTGGGGGGGGTCACAGAGAGCAGCCCTGAGCTCTGAGCAACCCCAAAGGAATTTGCATTTTGTTAAAAGATTCACGTATTTTAACACACACACACACCCACCCCTTGCCTGTTTCCCCAGGCAGAGACAGAGAACGGTTGAACCCAGTTTTATTGAGATTTTTTTTTTTTTCTTTTTGGAATTGGTGAAATCGAAACAAATTGTAGTAAAACCTCCAGGAAAAAAATAAAAATTAAAAAAAAAAAAAAAAAAAGAGAAAGCCCCACCACCACCACCATCATCCCCACCCCCCCTCAAGGCACTTCTGGGGGCACCAGGCCCCCCCCGGGACAGGCAGGTAAACAAGCCGGCTTCTCTGTACCACACCGGCCAAATGCGCCGCGTTCCCGGGGCCGGGCAGCCCCAGTTTTTGCCTTCCCCTCTCCCCCCTCCATCAATAAAGCCAATTTCCCCCCTTTCTTTTTTTTTTTTTTTTTTTTTAACCCCTGATTTAGAAGGCCACCGAGCCATCCTCAGGGCTGGGGGGGGGGGGAAAGGCGGCTGGAGGGGAGGGGGGTGAGGATGCTGGGGAGGGGGGGGGGCTTTCAAGGAAAATCAAGAGCTGCCGTCTGAGCCCGGGGGCTTCTCTGTACTCACGCCCCGCGCCTCAGCACACAATAAATACACCGCTAGAAAAAAAAAACGTTCAAGTATGAAGGGCCAAAATCCCTCCCCTTTTCCCCCCAAAATACATATAATAAAGCTCAGCCGAGCCCCCCCCCCTCCTCCCCCCCAGCTAGGGGTGGGAAAGAGGGGGGGGGTGTTTGTGCAGTTGTGGAGTCATTTCAGCTTTCTTAGAAAGGAAAACAAAAAAGAAAAAGAAAAAAAAAACCAACAAAAAAAGAAAAATCAAACCCAAAAAAACAGTAAAACTTTTTGCCTCCGGTACCAAACCCGCACAGGATTTGGGGGGAGGGAGCAGGTGGTTTTAACACCATCTCCCGCCTGTCCCCCCCTCCCCCCCCCCGCCAAAAAACCGTGCATCCTCCAAGACAAAAGAGGTTTAAAAATCCAGATTAAGAATAAAACCAGCACCAGTGAGGTCCTGGCTGGAAAGGGGGGGGGGGACACGACCCAAAATGGTGTACCCCCCCCCCCCTCCGGCCATGGCGGGACGGGGAGAGCCGAAGTGTGTGTGGGGGGGGGACGCTCGGGGGGCTTTTTGCCGTCTCTGAGCTCAGACGTCACGCGCAAGATTTTTTTTTTTTTTTTGATTAAAAGAAGCCAGAAAGGTCAGTGGCCGTGGTTGGGGGGGCAGGGACATGGGGTAGCGGGGGCTCGGGGGGAGAGGCACGAGGCCACACGTGGTCCCCACGCAACCGAAAGGATGGCGAAGAGAGAGAGAGAGAGAGAGAGAGAGAAGAAGAAGAAGGGGGAGACACAGGGCCAGGAGAGCCTGGGGGCACCGAGCTCTTTCCCCCAGAGCCTGCGAGCTTCTCTGTAGCCTACGCCCGCGGGAATGGGGGGAAAAAGCCTAACAAGGCTGATTTTTTTTTTTTTTTTTTTTACGATAGATCTCAGTATTTTAGCTTTTTGGGAACTTCCCAGGGGAAACTGTCCCTACCAAAGTGGCCATAGGCTGCGGTCCTCTGATAGAGGGGCTTCTTCAGATCCAGATCCCTGGAATATACAAGTCCTTAACTCAGTAAAGAGGCTCCAGCCCCCACGCTCGCCCCTTCCCTGCCTGGCCGGGGGGTCTGCGGCGGCGCCTCCGTGTCCTCCCCATCCCTGGGGTGGGGGGGGGGGGCGGTTGGAGCTTCCCCAGCTGTCATCGTCCCCCCCCAACACCTTTCCCTCCCCCCAAGACTCCAGAGAAGCCGGAGAAGCTCCAAGCGCTCTGCTCCAGGTGGATACTTACCCCCGTCCACGCCCGAAAGCGCTTTTATCCTCCGGCAGAAGCGGCTCCTTGCCGGGTCCGGCTGCACCAGGCGGTGACCGCGGCTGCTCTGGGGAGGGGACCCCCACACGCTGCCACCGCCCCCTGTGTGTCCCCCCCCCGCCAACTTCTCCGGCACCCGTTACCTGACGATCACCCCGGGGCGCAGGTCGAAATTCTTCTTGACGATCTCCAGCAGCTCCCGCTCGCTCTTCTGGGAGGTGCCATAGTGGAAGATGGAGATGGACAAGGGGTGGGACACCCCGATGGCATAGGAGACCTAATGGGGAGGGGAAGAGGGGGGGTATAAATTAATCCCGAGGACTCCCCCTGAAAGGATGGGGAGAGGGAGACACCCCCCCTCCTTGCGCCCACCTGCACCAGCACCCTGCGGCACAGCCCAGCCTTGATCAGAGACTTGGCCACCCAGCGGGCGGCGTAGGCGGCCGAACGGTCCACCTTGGTGTAATCCTTCCCCGAAAAGGCTCCGCCGCCGTGGGCCCCCCAGCCCCCGTAGGTGTCCACGATGATCTTACGGCCCGTCAGACCAGCGTCACCCTGCGGGTGGGGGGGACACAGACATACAACACCATCGTCACCACCCCGTCACTGTCACCGTCGCGCCGGATGGCTTCACCGGGCAACCAGCCGCACCTGGGGGCCACCGATGACGAAGCGACCACTGGGCTGGAGGTGGTAGATGGTGTCGTCGTCCAGGTACTTGGGGGGCACCACCGCCTTGATCACCTTCTCCTTCAGCGCGTCCCGCATCTCGTCCAGGCACACCTCCTCGTCGTGCTGCACCGAGATGACGATGGTGTGCACCCGGATGGGGATGACGGCGCCGCGGTCCTGCATGTACTGCACCGTCACCTGCCAGGGATGGGATGGGAGGAGCGTCAGGGAGCTCTGGGAATGGTTTTGGGGACCCCCCCTCCCCGGCGCGAGGCAGTGGGGGATCGCCGGGGGCCTCACCTGCGTCTTGGAGTCAGGGCGCAGCCAGGGCAGGGTGCCGTTCCGACGCAGCTCAGCCAGTTTGGCGTTCAGTTTGTGCGCCAGCACGATGGTGAGGGGCATGCACTCCTCCGTCTCATCGGTGGCGTAGCCGAACATCAGCCCCTGTGGACCAGGACAGGGGAGGGACGTGAGGCCACAATCCCTCCAGTCCCCCCTCCCCCTGTGGCGGCTCAACTTGGGGTGCAGGGCACTCACCTGGTCCCCGGCACCGATGTCCTCCTCGCTGCGGTCCAGGTGGACGCCCTGGGCGATGTCGGGCGATTGTTGCTCCAGGGCCACCAGCACGTTGCACGTCTTGTAGTCGAAGCCTGAGGCGGAGAGAGGCTGCCATTAGCCTGGTGCCCCCCACTCCGTGTCGGCAGCGAACCGGTGACCCACCCCCTCAGCACGTACCTTTGGAGGAGTCGTCGTAACCGATGTGCTTGATGGTGTCCCGGACCACCTTCTGGTAGTCAACGGCAGCCCGAGAGGTGATCTCCCCTGCCAGCAGGATCATCCCAGTCTTTGCCACCGTTTCTGAGGGGAAGGAGGAGGACATCAGCGCCGGTGTCACCCACCCAGTGTCCCTCCCCGTGTCCCCCGGGGAGCAACTCACCGCAGGCCACCTTGGCATCGGGGTCCTGCTTGAGGTGGGCGTCCAGGACAGCGTCACTGATCTGGTCACAGATTTTATCTGGGGGGGGGGAACACACGGATGGTGGGAGGCCGTCAGGGCGGCGCGGCCCTTCCTTCCGGAGCCGCTGTCCCTCGGCACAGCCCATTCCCGATCCGGTGTTAAGCCGGGAGCAGCCACCACGGCCCAACCCCCGCTTAAGCCAGCGGCTCCCACCGCACACAGCCTTTGCCTTGTCCCTGCGCCGGGTTATTAACCTGGAATTTCAGGCATTTACCAGTTAAGCTCCAGTTACAGCCGGGTCAGGACTGGGGTTCAGCCACCTACGTCACCGCCAAAGGGGACCCAGCACCCCCTTCCCCTCCCACCACCAGTTCCCTCCAATCCTTGGGATGGTTTATTCTGGGAGATGGAGATCCCCCTCCCGCCCCCAGAGCTTCCCAAGGGCTGCTCCTGCATAAGGAACCTCCCCGGGAGCAGGGATGTCCTTGGCAGCGACCTTTTGGGCCAGATTTGGGTGAGGCTGGGCCGGGCTGGGCCAAGGGGAGGGCGGGTTCTTGGGGTGAAAGAGCGCGGAAACAGACCTTACAGCCGCGTGGGGACAATAAACTCCCTTTTCTTTTGTGGCAGCACGTGAGCTGGTGGGTGGGGAGCGCCAAAGGCGCCCACAGGCTGGCGCTGGTGACGCCGTGGGGGGGTTGTGGGTGCTGGTGGGAGTCGGGAGGGGTGCATGGGGGGGGATGCAGGCAGGAGAGGGAGGGAGGCAGCTCCTGCCCAGCTCCCCTCACCGTGTGTCCCAGCACAAAGGCAGGGAGGGAGCTGGGATGTGGCCTGCCAGCTCGGGAGCCCCCCCACAGTGGGGGGGGGGGGGGCACCCGACCCTCAGCTGGGCGGGAGGGGGGTGTTTCGGGAGCCCCCAGTGGGTGCCGCCCCCAGCACTGGGGGGGCAGTGGGTGAGCGACGCGAAGAACTCCCGGCGGGGTGGGGGTGTCCTTCTCCAAGCCTCGCCGCACCCCACGGGGAAACCGGGGACCCGCCACGGGCGTGGGGGGGAGACACGCACAGACCGTGTCCCACCGCCCCCCCCCCCTCCCCGGAGCTGCTTAGTCACGGCTGAGTCACGGGGGCCTCCGGTGCTTCCCCCCCCCCCCCCCGCCGTTGCGTCACCCGGTACGACCCCCGCCACCCCCGGGACGTGTCGTATGGTGCATCCGTCGTGTGTCCCGTCCGTGTCGTGTCCGTCCCCCGTCCCCCCCCCCCAACGCGGGAAGCACGTGCGTGCCCGGGCCCGCAATGCGGCGCGTGCCGCCCCGCACTGCGCGCGCGCCCGGTGGCGTCACCACCACCCCCCCACACCCCGAACCTGTCGGCCACAACGCCCCCGCCTCCCCCCCCCCCCCCGCAAAGGGAATGCCCCCCCCATCCCCATCCATCTCCCTCCTCCTCTTCCCCCCGCCCCGCCGGGCCGCGCCTGCGCGCTCATCGCCCCGCCGCGGCCCGCACCTGGGTGCCCCTCGCCCACAGACTCGGAGGTGAAGAGGAAGGTGCCCTCTTCGATGAACACCTCGTGGAAGCCGTTGAGTTGCCCGTTCATGGCGGCGGCGGCGGCGGCAGAAGAGCAGCGGCGGGCGGAGCGGAGGCACACGATCGCCAAAAGAGTGGCGCGGCCGCGGCAGACTAAGAGAAGCACCCCTCGCCCCGCCTCTATTTATACCCTCCTCGGCCCGCCTCGCCACCGCCCTCCACCAATGGCGAGCGCCTAACGCGCCGCGGGGGCGGGGCGATAGAACCACTGCCGGCGGGTGGGGGGGAGCGTTATGTAACGCCGAGCGAGGCCTCGCCCTCCGCCGCTGCCCCCCTGTCCATGTCGCCAACCGGGCGGCCAACGAGGTGGAGAAGCCGGCGAGACCGCCTTCCCTTTCCCGCAGGGCGCTGCGAGGCGGGCGGGAACGGGCGTCCCCCACCGGTTCCCCCCCCCCCGACACAGTGAAGTGGAGCGCGCCGCTGAGGCCTTCGGCGCGAGACAGCGGGCGTGTGCATGCGCTCTGCCTCCCCCCCGCGGGCAGCAAGGACGGTCCCGCCCCACCGCCATCTTGCGGGCCGAGCGGCGCCGCCATTGTGTGGCCCGGGGACCGCCGACACTCACACACCCTCCCCCCCGCCCCAAACCGGTACTGGCGGCGTCTCCCTCCGCCCTCTCCGGGCCCCCAGCCTACCCCTCACCCCAACTTTTCCCCCTGCCACCTTGGGACAGTGGCAGCAAACACGGCCAAGGCCGCGCAGGTCTACCCCGCCAGCCGGTCCTGGGGACGCCCCAGGTGCTGCGGGCGGGGGTTGGGGTTGAGGGCAGCGGGGAGGCCGCCCGGGGCCAGTGGCCATCATGGCCTTCTTAGCACCTGATGCAACCGGCTGGTGGTGTTGCCAGTGCTGGAGCTGCCCCAGCACCCTCGGCCCCGCCTGGTACCAGTAAGGGCCCAGACAGACAGACAGCCCAGGCCCAGAGACAGGACAGACAGACAGCTGGGACACCAAAACCCTGGACAGACTGACACCTGGGCTCCAGCATCCAGGAGAGACAGCCAGCCAGGACACACACACACAGGCACCTGGGACCAACCTACACAGGACGGACAGACATCCAGTGTCCCAATAGCTAGGACAGACAGACAGCTGGTACCCACATGGCCCAGGACACACAGACAACTGGGGATCCAATAAGCCTAGGACAGCCAGGCAGCCAGAACAATGGTGCCCAGGACAGACAGATAGCCCAGTCCCGCAGACACCCAGTACCCCCATACCCAGGACAGACAGACACCTGACATCCGTATTGCCCAGGACAGATGGATGCCCAGGAGCCACTCAGCCAGGTCAGATGGACGCCCAAGACACACAGGCATCCAGACAGATGCCCAGGCCCCAGGACAGACACCTGGGACCCATATGGCTGAGGACAAACGGCCACCTGGGGCCCATAAACACCAGACAGACTGATTGATATCTGTGACCCACATACCCAGGACAGACAGACAGCTGGGACAGACAGACACGCAGCTCTCACATACCCAGGACAGACAGACAGCTGACACCTATATGCCCAGGACAGATGGATGCCCAGGACCCACCCAGCCAGGTCAGATGGATGCCCAAGACGGGCAGGCACCTGGTCAGATGGACAGCAGTACCCCAGTACCCAGGACAGACAGACAGGTGGGACCCATATGGCCAAGGACAAATGGCCACCTGGGACCCGCAAACCCCAGATACCTGGGACCCACATACCCAGAACAGACGGGTTGCCCCTGCCTGGGGACAGACACCCAGCTCTCACACACACAGGACAGACAGACACCCAACACCCATATGCCCAGGACAGACTGACAGCCGGTCCGGGAGCGGGGCGGCACCGGGACCCAGCGGAGCCATGTGGGGCCGGGGGGGTGGGGGGGTGGAACCTTGGGCAGGCCACGCCCCCTCCCGCCGCCGATTTGCTTAGGGGCGGGGAGCGTTTGCATTTCGCGCGCGCCCGCTGCCGCCCCTCCCAAACCACAGAACAAGCGCATTTTTGTAAAAAAATGGTTTATCCCACTGTATAAAAGGCGGGGGAGCCCCCAGCCCCCCGCCGCCCCCCGCCAGGGTACAGCTTTCCCTACAACCCAGAACCACCTTCTCACTACAGTCAATTCCTCTAGTTGCTTCCTTTAAACTATTCCTTAAAAAAAAAACCCAAAAATCCACGTATTCCCGCGATTTCTTGTCCCAGGTACGCCACTGTTGGTTTTTTGTTGGTTGGTTGGTTGGTTTCCCACCCCCCCATTCTATGCTGTTTTTTGCTGTCCTTTCTTGCCAATGAGAGATTTGTGGATGTGGGGGATTACACCTGCAGAGACAAGAAGGGGAATTCCCATCAGATACAGAAAAATGTCCCAAAAAACTCCAAGAAATCCTTCATTCCCAGAGGAATTTTGTGATAACCTGGTGTGAAGGTTTCCTCCCACTTGATGGATCACACCCCCCCCCCCAGTTGCTCCAGCTGGGAAGCAGCGAGCTTACGGTATTTTTCACCATTGTCAAATTCCTGTGTATTTTGATTTTTTCTCCCTCCTCTCGCCAAAATTCCCGGTTTGGGTCATAAAAGGGACGGCAAGGACGATACCCACCCCCACCAGCGATGGTGGCTTTGATGAGTGAATCCAACTCCTCATCCCCGCGGATGGCCAGCTGCAAATGGCGAGGAGTGATCCGCTTCACCTTCAGATCTTTGGAAGCGTTCCCTGCCAGCTCCAGCACCTGCCAGAAAACCGGGAAAACACTTGGGATCCTGTAGGAAAAGGACATTTCTCCCCCTTTCCTTCCCATGAAGGAAGGGGACCTACCTCTGCAGTGAGGTACTCGAGGATGGCAGCGCTGTAGACGGCAGCGGTGGCTCCCACTCGCCCATGGCTGGTGGTGCGAGTCTTCAAGTGTCTGTGGATGCGGCCTACAGGAAACTGGGGCAGGAGCAATTAATACTTCATTAACACCAAGAGGGTTTGGGGGCACCCAAGGGGAAGTTTTGCTCAGGAATTCCCCTTTTAGGATGAAATGGTGCTGTGGTGCCTTACCTGCAGCCCGGCTCGCTGTGAGCGCGACACGGCCTTGGCCTTGGCCTTCCCGCTGTCCTTTCCCGCCTTACCACCAGCCTGCAAGAGAGAACCCGCCTGTTAATTAACCTTAATTAATCCAGAGAGACCTGCTGCACTATAATCCAGAGGCAAACATGCTCGCCACTGCTGCAAGAAACCTTTTGGTCTCTCAAATGAGGCAAGTTTGAGGGGATGAGGGGGGTTGACGGGTGGATCCTACTACTGCTATTTCCATTATTTTCCAGAAAACGCCAAATGGGAGGAAGCCAGCGCCCCCAAAAGAAACCCCTTTTTCTTTTCCCCCCAGCAGCAGCTGTGAGAACAGTTTAGTTCAGGACTGGTTTTCTCCGCTCTGAAGGCGGGCAATGACAGGGGCTGCAGGGCAGGATACGTTGCCTGTAAGCAGGAATTTGCAGCCCAGGCCCACGAGATTCAAGGGTAATTCCCCTCCTGTTCCAGAGCAGAAAATCATCCGGGAGCCCCACAAATCTACAAACCCCCAAATTAAGTCTCCCAGCCCATGATGAGCAGAGAAGACCCCCTATACAGCCCCTGCAGAGGAAAAGCAGAGCCCTAATATACACCGGGTACTTGTAAACCTCACTTTTATGCCACATATCGATCCCACAATTCCCATTCCCTTCTGGAAAAGAAGGATTAGCATCTCACTGCAAGGGAGCTGGAAGCTGCCACTACCCCTTACTGCTCATTCGGATCTAGAGATCCCCAGGATACCGAGGTGACCTTAATTGAGCATATTAATCCATAAAACACAGTTAACACAGCGATATCAAATATCCTTGTCCCATCCCAACACTAGGCACTTGCACCAGGCTGGCAAAAAAAAAGTAAGTCATAAGGGGAAAATATTTAATCTGGAGTCAATAAAGGAGGCGGCGCTGGGCGAGGTCGGCAGCACCAGGCATAGGTGGGTTCCTCCCTGTGGCAGCACCGGGGCTGCCAGTGGAGATCTGGCTACGGGAACACCAGCAGCAGCTTTGGTCAGTTTTGGCAGCCGACAGTAGGGCAGGAGGGGCTGTAGAAGTGTTTTGGTTCTGGTTTGATAGGATGGAGACGTGTCCAGAAAGACTTCGAAGTGTCTTCACAGCAGTGAAGTGTCTACTTTTATCAGTAAAAAGCAACACTCAGTAAAACTTCAAAAGCAAAGGGGGATCTGGGATATTTCCTCCCTCTAAAAATAAAAGACAGCTCTGGGAAAAGCACTGGCTGTTCACATCGAGGACTTTTATCAGCCAGCTGTGAACTTTCCCACTTCTCCGTCAAGTTTTCCAGCCAGCAGCTGCCTGCCTGAGAGCTCCTCACACGACATTTGTCTAAAAAGAGGGAAGAAAAGTCTCACAGCGGAAGCCCTGAGGTTTGTCTCCATCTTTACCGATGCTTAAACCTTCTGTGGGGTTTACAGAGGAAACACTGTAACAGCTTCCCAGAGCCAAGCCGCTGCCAGCTCATCCTCCTCCCAGCAAAGAAATGAGGGCTCTTTGACAAACATTGCCTTCTCAGCACCGAGTTTTCCTCCTCTTCCTTGGGCAGCATTGCTTGTGGGGGCTCAGTTGGGTCGGAGGCAGCAGCGATTCACTTCTTCATCCGGAAGGGACCGCGCTGATGGGCGAAGGAATGGGATGGCTCCTTCCCTTCTCTCCATGGAGGCCACTCGCTGGAAGCACATTCCTGTACCGAAACCTCTCTGGATTTAACACACTGGATCTCACACAGCAGGCAAACCACTTCTTTTTGTTTGGTTGGTTTTCGTTCTTGTTGCTTCAAACAGGACTAAAATACTTCAAAAAGCAACTTTTTGTCTATGCGCTACGAGTTATGAGATATTCTTGAACGCAAGTTTTCTTGCATCGAGGGTTGCATAATCTCACAGAGCAGTTTCCACATTAACCCTTAGCGATCGGGGCCGATCCGGAATCTTCTCATACCCTCAGAGGTCCAGGTTTCAGCTGCCGGATCACAGGAAGGAGATAGCGGGGGAGTATTAAAGCCCAAATCTCCCCCCGCAGAATCAGACTTTTCCTCGGAAAGCTGCCAGCGAGCTCTGCCCAGGCCCACGGAGTGGACGGGGAGAACCGAAACCCTGGAAATTAAATGCTCCCCCAGGGGCGGGTTCCCCCGAGCCGGTTGACAGCCGTCCTTCAGCTCGCTCCTCGCGGCCCCCTTGACAGTCACTTCCTCACTCCGCCGTCAACTTTTATAAACATATAAGCGCAGAAAGCAGCCAATAACGAGGCGGTTTCGCCAGAACCGATGGAATCAAGGCCGTAACAGTGGCCCCCCGGGAAGACTCTGACAGCACACGGGGGGGGGGGTCCCAGCACCCCCGCCCCCTCCAAGGGGCCTCGCACCGGGACAGAGTCGGCGGGGGACTCCAGTTACACAACGGCGGGGAGGAGAAGGGGAGGCGCCTCGGTTCCGGGGACCCCCCCGGGCAGGGTCGGGCGCGGCCCAAGGTCACCGATCGCTGACAGTGCCCGGCCCCGGGGCCGCCCGTCCCCCCCCTCCCACCGCGGGCCGCTACAGAGGTGCTCCCCCCCCCCCCGCCTCCCCGCAGGGTCCAGAGCTGGCCCGGCCGCCCCCCCCGCCCCTCACCATGGTGCCGCCGCCACCACCCAAGCTCCGGTCCCGCGTCCGCACTGGAGCCGCCTCAGGAGCCGCCAGACAATAACCCGCTCGAGCGCGAGGAGGGAGTCCGGCCTGCCACGGCAGCGACCAGCCAATCAAGGAGCCCCATAGTCGTTTGAACATCCCGCTACCACCAATCCCAGCGCCGCTTCTTGACCCTTCGCTAGCTCCGCCCCGCGGCCCGTTTAACGGCTGTTTTTCCTTTGCACACGGCACGCAGGGGTGAGGGCAGGGGGGCGTGCTCGGCGTCTCCGAGCCGGTGGGTGGAGCAGCGGAGTGACGTGGCTTTCTAGCGAATAGAAAGAGCCGAGAGCCCTGTAGAAGGCGAGGCCGGATAGACAGGCACCTGAGCGAGCCAATGGTAGGAGAGAAACCTTTCCCGCCCATTTTCTGCCCCGCCTTCTATGTTGTTTGTTTGTACTGAGGGGAGCGGGGGGGAGGGGGGCGTATTCTACTGTCGTTACCGGCAGGGTCTTAGCCCCTCGCAGTGGATAGGTCCCTTCAAGGCCGTTCCCAGGTCCTGCCGCACCTGTGCGCCCCTGGGCCGGCCTTTCCCCGAGCAGCGGGGCCCAGCTCCTGACAGACTCCCTAGGCCTCAGGGCCGATCCGCCGCTCCCCTCTGCCTCCCCGGCTCTGTCATCGTCCCCGGGGCTGACTGAAGGGCCTGGGACGCAGCCTGGAACGGCTTCAAGCCGGTTGCAGCTCCGGCCGTGCAGCTCCGGTGCCCGGAGGAGGTGGCGGCCGGCAGGGACCGCACCCCAGGTGAGGGGAATCCCTCCCAGGGGAGGTCGGGCAGTGGCTTGGGGCAGTGGATCCTTCGATTCCTTCCCTGTGTATTTTTCGGGAAATACAGAAATAAAGGTTGGTCCTGCCCCTGAGATGAGAGTAGTGGATGACACAGACTGTCCCCGCAGGGCCAGGGGTGGGGGTTGGACTGGTGCTCAGGGCATGGGGGAGCACTGAGGCAAAAGGAACAGCAGGAATAAAATATGGCCAAAACCAGCCCCCAAAATTCGTGTTCTAGGCTGTTTAGGGAGGGGTGGTGGTGGTGGTGATGTGTGTGTCTTAGGGAACAGCATGTCCTGGGAGATAAAGACTGATGTCCTGTGATGAACCTGCTCCAGCATCAAACTGAACCAGAACTACATGGCAGGGTTAATTTTTTAGGAGACTTTAGAGAGCAAAGGGTGGATGACAAACAGGAGCCTCTGAACAGGCCCTGGGACAGAGGAGTCCTTGCCCTGGGATGATGGATGGAGCTCAGTGGAGCAGGTAGGGAGCTCCCCGGGAGGGGGGAGGATGAGGAGGAAGAAGGTGGCACCTTTGCACTGTTATTGTCTCCCCCAGGTGTCCTGGCCACCCCACCCCGTGCCTCAGTTTCCCTCCAGCACCAGGCAGGGGACACTGGGCAGCCCCTGCCCCTTGCTGCAGCAGCCATGGGGGGTGGTGTAAGGGGTTTCCCCCCCCCGGCCCCACAGCTGCTCTCACTCCCCCCTGCAGAGAATGCTGCCTGCACCTGCCCCAGTCAGCAACCACCATGGGCACCTGCGGCATCTCTGGGGCCCCCCCAGCTGTCCCCCCCACAGCCCCTCAGCTGTCCCCACAGCCCCCCAGCTGTCCTCACTGCTTCCCCCAAACTGCCTCCCTGCTCCCTCGGAGAGGGGGTTGGAGCAGCTGCCCACCCTGGCATCCAGGGGATGGGGACACTGCCAGCAGCTCCTGGACCCTTCCGGGAGGGGACAAAGCCCCCCCAAGGGCTGGGGTCAGACCGGTCCCCGAGCTGTGGTGCTGGTGGCAGGGCTGCGGTGCAGTGGTGGCGGGTGGCTCATGCGCAGGCGGCTTCGGCTCGTGTCCTCAGATGAGCCCGTGCCCGCAGGGAGCCGCAGAGCTAAATGCAGCAAGAGCTGCGGCGCCTGCGTCACCGTGCTGCGCGGGGCTGCCGGCAGCCAGCAGAGCACGGGCTGCACGCCACGCACACTTGGGGGGGGGGGGGAACAGGCCACGTGCACAGTGGTGAACGCACCAGGCAGCCGTGTGTACATGCCTTGCACACGCCAGGCAGCCATGTGCGTACAGCTCACCGGGCCGGTCTGCACACGCCAGCGTGTCTGCCGCAAGCCGTGACACACGCGTGTGGCATGCCAAACCCTCCTCCCACTCCACGGTACCCCGTCCTGTACACCCCCATCTACACCCCAGTGCCCCCCCCAGCTGCCTCACTTCTGGGGACACCCCTGGGGACCCCATGTACATCTGTGCACCCCCCCCAACTTCTCAGGGTCTCTGGATGTCCCCCTTGAGCCCTGAGGGTCCCCAGGACACTCCCAAAACTCCATGGGGCCCCCCAGAGGTCCTCCCCAGTGTCCTCCATCCCCCCTAACCCCCCTTCAGTGCCCCCCCCCCGTGGGGTGCCCCTCACCTTCATTATCACCTCCTGTCCCTGTCCTTCCATCCGGAGGATGAGGTGCCCCCCCTCGGCCACCACGGCCACCAGCTCCCCCAGGTCCAGCACCTCCAGGGGCTGGGGGCACCCGAGTGTGGGTACCCCCCCCCCGGCCATTGCAGACACGAGGGCGCCAGGCCTCAGCCCCCTCCCGGCTCCCCCCTCCCCCTGCCCCACACTGGGGTCCCACCCTCACCTCCACCTGGGGGATACCTCCCAAAGGTCCCACCCTGGGGGGTCCCAGTCCCAGGGGTGTCAACCTGGGGGGGGAGGTGTCTGAGGTCCCAGCTTGGGGAGGGGTCCCAGGCTGGGGGAACCCACCCGGTCCCACCCAAAAGTTCTTGTCTTGGGGGGGTCCCACCCAAAAGTTCTTGTCTTGGGGGTCCCACCCTGGGAGGGTGCTGGTTCAGGGGTGTCTCTGGGGGTCCCACTCCCAGGGTCCCACCTTGGGGGGTGCCACTTCAGGGGGTCACAAGGGTCTTAGGTTGGGGGAACCCACCCAGCCCCACCCAAAGGGTCCTGGGGGTCCCACCCTGGTGCAGCCCACCCTGAGGGGGTCCTGCCCCAGGGGTGTCTCTGGGGTGCCAGCCTAGAGGGGGAGGGGGGGGTCCCAATACCAGCCCCAGAAGGTCACAGGGGTCCCAAACTGGGGGTCCCACCCCTGAGGCGGGTCCTGGCCTGGGAGTCCCACCCAGAGGTCCCACCCCAGGGGTCCCAACCCCAGGACATCCCAGTGCTACAAGGCCAGGGGTGCCCACCCTGAGGGGGTCCCAGACACGGGGGTCCCACCCGGGGGTGCCCACCCTGAGGGGGTCCCAGACACGGGGGTCCCACCCGGGGGTGCCCATCCTGAGGGGGTCCCAGACACGGGGGTCCCACCCGGGGGTGCCCACCCTGAGGGGGTCCCAGACACGGGGGTCCCCACCCGGGGGTGCCCACCCTGAGGGGGTCCCAGACAGGGGGGTCCCCACCCTGAGGGCGTCCTGGCCCAGGGGGGGTCTCCAGCCTTTGCGGGGGGGGTGGGGGGGTGTCTACGGCCGGGTCCCAAGGGTCCCTCCCGACTTGGGGGTGTCTCAAGGGTCCCGGCTGGGGGTCCCAACCTGGGGGTCCCCCCACCCCGTACCTCGCAGTCCCGGGGCTGCTGGTAGAAGGCGAGTGTGAGCCCCCGCAGCCCGGCCCAGACCCTCCGGTAATCCTGCGGGGCGGGACGGGGATCAGCCCCGCCACCGGGGGCTGGGGCGGGGGGCGGGGGGGGGAACCGGGACCGGCACATCGGGCTCCGCGGGGACGCACCGGCACGGCCCCGGGTGGCGGAGGGGACCGGGGGTTCCCGGGGGAGTCAGTGCCAGGGGGTGCCCGGGTCGGTCCCGGGGTGCGGGGCTCGGTCCCGAGGGGTCCCCCCCCGGGCTCGGTCCCAGGGGTGCGGGGCTCGGTCCCGGGGACCGGGGATTCGGTCCCGGGGGTTCGGTCCCGGGGGGGGTTGCCGGTGGTCAGTCCCGGGGTGCCGGGGTTCGGTCTCGGGGGTGCGGGTCTCGGTCCCGGGGTGCCGGGGTTCGGTCCCGGGGCTCGGTCCCACGGGGTGGCGGGGTCTGTCCCGGGGGGTACGAGCCCACCTGGTCCCGCGGCCCCCGCTTCTCCACGAAGCCCTCGTAGCTGTGCCGGGGCCGGGGCCGGGACCGGGACCGGGGTCGGTCCCGGTCCCGGTCCCGGTCCGGCCGGGGCGATGGGACCGGTCGGGCCATTTCCGCCGCCGCCGCAGCCTCAGGTGCCGCCGGGCCTGGGCCACACCGGCCCCTCCCGGGCTGCGGGCACCGGGCAGCCCCGCCCCGGACCGAAGGGCACCGGGTGGGGGATTCCCCGGCCGGGGCGGGGACCTGGTGCGGCGGGGGGGCGGGGGGGCGTGTGTCAGGGTCCCGGTGTGCGTGTGTGTCCCGTCCCCCCGCGGTGCGGCAGGTGCGGGGCTGTCACCGCCCCCGTTACCGGTGTTGTGTCCGTACCCCCCCCCTCCCCCCCCCCCCATCCTTCCCGCCGCCACCGGGAGGGGCGGGGCGCGCGGGGCCGCCCCCCATCACGTGGGGCCGCCGCCGCCGCGCGCACCGGGGGAGGGGGGGGGGGGAGCGGCGGGAGCGGCGGGAGCGGAGCATGGCAGGTACCGGCGGGGGGAGGGGGAGGGGGGGGGAGACGCTGAGGACGGGAAGGGCGCGCGCCGCCACCGACACGCGCGGGCACGCACCGGGCGGGACACGCGCGCCGGGCACACGCGCGCACTCCGGGGCGCGTGCACCTGCGCGGGAACGGGCACACGCGCGCGCGCGCACAACCCCCCCCCCGCCCCGCCCCGTGCACACGCGTGTGTACCTGCGCATGCGCACACCCGCGCAGGTGCACGGACACGCCGGGAGCTACCACCCCCCCACTCCCTTCCCCCCCCCGCGGTGCTCACCGCGGGGCGCCCACGGAGACGGGGGGGACACCCAGCCCGGGACACCCCCGGTACGCCGAGGAGGTGGGGGTCACCCCGAGACAGCCGTGGGGAGGGGACGGGGACAGCCATGGGGCAGGGACACCCGGGGACACCTCTGTGTCAGGGACGGGGACACCCCGAGGCACCCACGGGAGCAGGGACGGGGACACCCCGAGGCACCCGTGGGTCGGGGACGGGGACACTCATAGGGCAGGGGTAGGGACACCCCGAGACAGCCGTGGGTCAGGGATGGGGACACCCGTAGGGCAGGGGTAGGGACACCTTGGGACACCCGTGGGTCGGGGATGGGGACACTCATAGGGCAGGGGTAGGGACACCCCAAGACACCCCCAGGAGCAGGGACAGGAGCACCTTGAGATACCCGTGGGTCAGGCATAGAGACACCCAGGGACATCTGTGGGGCAGGGACAGGGACGCCCCTGGGGACACCTGTGGGGACACCCGTGGGGACACCCGTGGGGCAGGAGCAGAGCAGGGGCTGGGGCCGTGCTCCCCCGGGGGCCCTGTCCTCCTCTTCCTCCCCACCCCCCGGATTTGGACCATGCTCTGAGGACCTCCTGGGCCAGGAGAACTCCATCCCCATGTCCCCCAGCTGTGTCCCCATGTCCCCCAGACATGCCCCATGTCCCCGTGTCCCCCAGTCCCCGTGTCCCCCAGCTGTGTCCCCATGTCCCCTAGTCCTCTGTTGTCATGTCCCTTTGTCCTCATATCCCCGCGTCTCCCCCTGCCCCCCTATCAGTGTCCCCATCCCCCTGTCCCCATGTCCTCCCGTCCCCGTGTCCATCCCCTTGTCCCCATGTAGCACATCCCCATCCCAGTGTCCCCATCCACACATGAGGTTGGGGGGACCCAAGGGTGCCGTTGTGGGGGGTCACCACCGAGTGCTGCCCCTGGAGGTGTCCCCCACACGGCGTGTCCCCATCCCGCAGCGCTGGCGGCCGCCTCCCCTGGTGGGGACGAGTGCCTGGAGGAGGACGAGGACGAGCTGGAGCCGGGGCTGGAGGAGGCGGAGGCCGAGCCGGAGGCGGGGAGCGGGGTGAAGGTGGCAGGGGGCACCCGGGGGGCCGTGCTCACCCGCCGCGGCATCACCCTGCGCGTCCTGCTCCGCGACGGGCTCCTCGAGCCAGCCCGGGGGGTCCTCTCCATCTACTACCTGGTGAGACCCCGCGGGCACGGGGACACGACAGGGCGGGGGGAGAGGGACACATGGATGGAGGACACAAGGATGTGGAGTAGGGGTGGAGGACACAGGGTTGGAGGACAAAAGGATGGGGGACACTAGGATGGAGGACACAAGGATGTGGAATAGGGGTGGAGGACACAGGGTTGGAGGACAACAGGATGGAGGACAAAAGGATGGACACAAGGATAGGGGACAGGGATGGAGGACACAGGGTTGGAGGACACAAGGATGGAGGACACAAGGATGTGGGACAGGGTTGGAGGACAACAGGATGGAGGACAAAAGGATGGAGGACACAAGGATGTGGGACAGGGATGGAGGACACAGGGTTGGAGGATACAAGGATGTGGGACAGGGATGGAAGACACAGGGTTGGAGGACAACAGGATGGAGACCACAAGGATGGGGGACACGGATGGAGGATAGGGTTCCCCATGCTCACCCCACCCTCCCCAGGGCAAGAAGTTCGTAGGGGACCTGGGGGCGGACGGGACCATCACCTGGCAGGAGACGGGGCAGGTCTTCAACTCTCCCAGCGCCTGGGCCACCCACTGCAAGCGCCTGGTGAACCCCGCCAAGAAGTCGGGGTGCGGTTGGGCCTCCGTCCGCTACAAGGGCCAGAAGCTGGACCAGTACAAAGCCGCCTGGCTACGCAAGCACCAGCCCAACGTGCCCCCCGCCGAGGAGGTGGGTTGGGAGGACCCCCCCCCCCCCCAGGGTGGGTATGGGGTGTGGGGGGGAGTGGGATGGATGCACCAGCCCCGTGGTGCCCACAGAGCCTGGCCAGCGAGGGCGAGGAGGAGGAGATGCCGGAGGAGGAAGAGGAGGAGGCGACGAAGGAAGGTCGGGCGCCCGTGCCGGAGCCGGCGGTGGCCAAAAAACCAGAGGAGAGGAGCAAGAAGCAGCAGTGCAAGAGCCCAGCGGAGCCAGCGGGGACGGGTAAGGTGACTTGGGGGGCGGGTGTCCCCGGGGCTGGGGACACAAACACACCCTGTCCCCAACCGGGGCATCGCGGTGGCGGCGGTGACGGGGCGTTGTGCTTCGCAGATCACGGCCCCCCGGGGAAAAGGCTGGAGAGCAGACCCCGGGTCCCCGTGCGCTACTGCACCCTGGGCACCCGCGACTCGGCCAGGTAGGGGGCAACGGGGACGGGGATGCAAGCCCACCCCCCCCGCCCAGGGGTGGCCCCCCCCCATGGGTGCAGGGTTAGGAGGGGATGGACAAGGGGTGGCAGCGGGGCTTGGGCTCTATCCAGGAACCCCCAGACCCTGGTGGAGGTGACATCCTTCGCCGCCATCAACAAGTTCCAGCCCTTCAACGTGGCCATCTCCAGCAACGTCCTCCTGCTCCTGGTGCGTCCTCTCCCTTGGGGGGGATGGGGGTGGGGGGGGTGACACGTTGGGACACCTCTGCTGGTGCTGGGGACACCCCCAGGGAGGGTGGGGGACCCCCAAAGTCATTTTGGGACCAACCTGTTGATTTGAACTTTTCTCCTGTAGGATTTCCACAGCCACCTGACGCGGAGCGAAGTGGTGGGCTACCTGGGTGGGAGGTGGGACACCAACACGCAGCGTAGGTAGCCGGGTTGGGGGGTTGGGTAGGTGGCCCCCCCAACCCTTTTGGTGGCCACCCACCCCTATATTTGTGTCCCTACCCGCAGTGCTGACGGTGCTGAGAGCCTTCCCCTGCCGGACCCGCTTGGGTGATGCTGAAGCCGCCGGTGCCGTGGAGGAGGAGGTAAAGCTGAGGTGTGGGAAGCGGGGGGGGGGGGGGGATGTGGGGGGGGGTTGGGGCGGGGGGGTCTCTGACCCACGGAATGTGCCGGTGACAGATCTGCCAGAGCCTGTTCCTGCGGGGGCTGTCCCTGGTGGGCTGGTACCACAGTCACCCCTTCGGCCCCGCGCTGCCCTCCCTGCACGACATCGACGCGCAGATGGACTATCAGCTCAAGCTGCAGGGCAGCGGCAACGGCTTCCAGCCCTGCCTGGCCCTCATCTGCGGTAAGAAACCACCCCCTGGGGGGGGGGGGTAAAGGGGAGGGGCTGCTGTCACCCCCCCCCCACCCCGTGTCAGCCCCACCTGTGTGTGTGTCCCCCCCCCAGGACCCTACTATCCCGGCAATCCCGGCATGGAATCCAAAATCGCACCTTTCTGGGTGATGCCGCCGCCGGAGGTAAGTGGTGGCCGTGCCTTTGTTGGGGAGGGGAGGGGGGGAAATGTTGGGATGGGGGTGACCCCAGTGCTGTGGGGTGACACCTACCCCCCCCCCCAAACCCCCCCATCCTCCAGCAACGGCCCAATGACTACGGCATCCCCATGGAGGTGGAGGTGACCTACATCCAGGATGGCTTCCTCACCAACGATGTCCTGCAGGAGATGGTGAGATGGAGCTGGGGGGGCCACAAAAAAACATGTCCACTCCAGCAAGGACAACTCCCTGACCCCACGGGGGGCTGTCTGGGGGTCCATCACCCATCCCCGTCCTGTTGGCCCCAGTGACAGTGACAATCTCTTCTCCATCCCCACCGTGCTGCCGAGGTCTCGGTGTCACAGGGGTGGGGGGACCTGGGGGGAGCCCTGGTGTCTGCAGCCCCCTCTCTCTTCCCCCACCCCAGACGCTGCTGGTGGAGTTTTACAAGGGGGCCCCGGACCTGGTGAAGTTTCAGGAGCTCTGGAGTCAGGAGCAGACCTACCTGGACAAACTGAAGGTGAGGAAAAGGACTTGGGGGTGTTGGTGGGTGAGAAGCTGCGTGGCCGGCAGGGGAAAGGAGGGGGGGATCCTGCCCCTCTTCTCCGATCTGGGGAGACACACACCCCCCCCCCCCCCCCCCCCCCAGTGCTGCCTCCAGCTCTGGGGCCACCAACAGCAGAAGGACACGGAGCTTTTGGAGCGGGGCCAGAGGAGGCCCAGGAGATGCTCCAAGGGCTGGAGCCCCTCTGCTGGGAGGACGGGCTGAGAGAGTTGGGGGGATTCAGCCTGGAGAAGGTTCCAGGGAGACATTCAAGCTCCTTCCAGTCCCTCAAGGGGCTCCAGGAAAGCTGAGGAGGGACTCTTGGTGAGGGAGGGGAGCCATAGGACAAGGGGGAAGGGTTTGACACTGAAAGAGGGGAGATGGAGCTGAGATGTGGGGAAG
>JAOQGH010000015.1:255748-285067 GCA_025769975.1 Gallinago jamesoni | reverse complement strand
AATGTAGGGTCCTGCACCTGGGGAGGAAGAACCCCAGGCACCAATACAGGTTAGGGGTGGATCTTCTGGAAAGTACTGCTGTGAAAAAGGATCTGGGAGTCCTGGTGGATGGCACACTTTCCATGGGCCAGCAATGTGCCCTTGTGGCCAAGAGGGACAATGGGATCCTGGGCTGCGTAGGGAAGAGTGTGGCCAGCAGGTCAAGGGAGATCACTCTCCCCCTCTGCTCTGCACTGGGGAGGCCACAACTGGAATCCTGCAACCAGTTCCGGGCTCCCCAGTTCAAGAGGGACAGTGAACTACTGGAGAGAGTCCAACACAGGGCAACAAAGATGATTAAGGGATTAGAGCACCTCCCTGATGAGGAAAGGCTGAGAGAGCTGGGACTCTTTAATCTGGAGAAGAGAAGGCTGAGAGGAGACCTTATCTGTGTTTACAAGTTCCTAAAGGGTGGGTTGAGGAAGGATGGAGCCGGACTCTTTTCAGTGGTTTCCAGTAAAAGGATGAGGGGGAACGGGCACAAGCTGGAACATGGGAAGTTCCACTCAAATACGAGGAAAAACTTCTTTCCAGTGAGGGTGGCAGAGCCCTAGCAGAGGCTGCCTGGGGAGGGTATGGAGTCCCCTTCTCTGGAGATCTTCAAGCCCCGCCTGGATGCAGCCCTGAGTGATGTGCTCTGGGCAGCCCTGCTTTGGCTGGGGAGTTGGACTGGATGGTCTCTAGAGGTCCCTTTCAACTCTGTCTAATCTGTGGATACACCCCAGACCCCTCCATCCACCCCACAGGGGGTTGCACAACCACCACCACAGCAATAAACCCTCTGGGACTGGCCAGGAGCCGGGGCCACCAGCCCCGCTGCCGTACCTGCAAGGAGAAGGGCTGGGCGAAGTCTACCCGGGCACAGCCGTGGCTCCGGCGCAGGGCCTGGCAGGTGGCACGGAGGCAAGTGCTGAGGCCGATGGGCTGGGCACCATGCTGGGAGGATAGTGGACCAGGGCATTAGTAGGGGGACAGAGGCAAGTGCCACCCCCCAGGAACATGCCTGGAGATTCAGGAGGGTGGGCAAAGCCTCTCACCGCTCCCTGCTGCTGCAAACCGCCAGGGACCACGTCGTAGGCAATGCCCACAGGGACCAGGAGGACATCGGGGACAGCACCATCCCGCACGGCTCGGTACACCATGGCCAGCCACTGCCGGGCAGAGGGGGAGAGGTGCAGGGCCACCAGGGGCTCCTCCAGGAAGATGAGCAGAGGCTGGTGGCTCTTCAGCACCTCCTCCGTGTACTGGGGGGAGATGGGGTGAGGCTGGGGGGTGCTGGGAGCTGCCAGCACCCATCACACAGCCACACAGCTCAGCCCTAAACACCTTCGCCAAGTGCTTCTGGAGCTCGGGGATGTTTCATCCCTCCCAATGCTCTGGGCAGGACCTACCGTGGCCAGGACAGCCCCCGGGAGCCCTTCATCCTGGTCACTCAGTGTCTGCTCCATCCTCGACGGCAGGAAAATCCCTCCCAGGCGGGTGAGCAAGGCTCTGTGGGGGAAAGAAGCCACCACGGGCACCCACCTTGCATGAGGCAAGGTCCCCCCAGCTCCCCACCATGGCTTGGGGCTTTGCAGGTGCCCCACACCTGTGTCTCCGTGCCTTACCGGAGGCGAGGGCTGAAGACTTGGCTGCCCACTGTCACCCTGGGCACCCCCAGACCCTGGGAGAAGAGGAGGAAGGACAGGAGCAGCCCATCCAGCGGGGATTTGTGCGTGGAGAGGAAAACCAGCGGCACGTTGGGCTGCAAGGAGAGCAGCCAGGGCTCAGCACCCAGCGTGCCGACAGCAAGGCACAGGGCAAGAGCGGCACAGGGGGGGCTCCCTACCGTTCTGGCTGCCCTCAGCACCATCGCCAGCTGCCCCCGGTGGAGCTGCACACTGAGGAAAAGCCGGTTCAGGAGCTTGAGCAGAGCCCAGTTGCACAGCCTGCAGGGAAACAAGCAAGTCAGCAACCCCACGGGGGCTGGGGCTGCCCCCAACTCCCCCACAGACCTCATCCAAGCCACCCTACCCTGCCTCAGTTTCCCCATCCGGGCAGAACAGCGGGTTGCGTGAGACAGCTCGACTCAAAATGTCACTTCTCAGCTCCCATAAAGCAAATAAACAGCTTCACAATAAATTAAGTTAAAACATTAAAGGCTGGATGTGACAAGACCACCCCCTTCTCCCCCAGCAACAAAAGCTGAAGTCAATTACCCCTCCATCTCCCTGTCCTCCCGCACGCTGTTTACGAGCAGGATCCGAATGCTTTTATCCCCTGGATAATTTCTTCCCTTTAAATACTTCAGACTGCTCAGAGGGTTCTTTTATTACAGCTCAATCAGACAAGCAATTAGGCTACAATGCAACCTTTAATTGCCAATTTCTCAATGACAGGAGGAAAAAAAGAAAAGAGGGGAGAGAGAGAGAGAAAGGAAAAGTTCCCTTTTGCTCTGCTTTGCCTTTCATCCTCCCAGTTTTTTTCCCTCCCCCATCTCTCTCCTCCAGTCCAATGTCAGATTCCAGCTCCCTGGAAGGAACTGGGGAAAATATCCCCAGGGAGCTGTGCAAAGGGCTCCCCAAATGATCTAACTGCTTCTTCCCCAAAGGATCCCTGCGTGTCCCTGTCCCTGAAAGGATGGCTTGTGGGATCGAGGCAACGAGCCACTACTCCAAGTCCATCCAAAGGGCCTTAACACACATATTAAGAGCTCAAAAGACCTGGAGTGGAGGAAAGTGACTGGGAATGCACCAGCCAGGCACTGGGATCCCTCCAGGAGGAGGTGGGAGATACTCATAAAGGGGGGATCTGCACCTATGACCCTCCCCACGGGGAGGGAACACAGACCTCAGCATGAGAAGGGAGAGCGGGGCCTGGATTTCAGCCAGGATCCGGAGTATTTTCTCCTTCCACTGCTGGTGGGATTCACTGTCCCCACTCGAGCCAAGGGACCGGCCAGTAGCGACATCCCGTACCCTGGGAAGAGTGGATGGAGAGGGGGAGGGAAGCAGGAGGCAGAGCAAGGGATTAAGCAGCAATCTGCATTACAGTAATTACAGCGTCCTGGCTGCCAGCCTCTTGCTGTGTAATTAGCCACAAGTTAGGTGACAGTTGCCTGAGAGCCCTGGGGGCATCCTGGGGCAGAGCCTGGAGATGGGAGAGCCAGGTCCCCATCAAGCCGGGGCACTGGCCCCTTTTGGGACACTGAGCCCTGGGGAGGGGGTTGCAAAGTCCCTTCCTGGGGGGGAGTTTTGGGTAAGGGCACAGCAGTGAGGAGGAGCCGGCTGGTTCCTTTCCACTGGGCACAGAGGAGCGCATCCCTGGCTCCAGTGACCAAACAGGATGAGGGGACAATGCTGGAACACCCTCTCCCAGGGTGAGGGTGACCCCAGAGAGCCCCTCTGGCTGCTCCCACCTACCTCCTGCTGCGACAGATCCTGGCCGGGAGGTCCCCGCGGGTGTCCACAGGAACTTCCCAGCCCCAGATAGCGAGGAATCCACAGACCCTTCGGACAAGCCAGCCCCGGTACCTGGGCAGGGAAACAAACAGCCACATCCCAGTGGTCAGAGGCTTTTCCAGGGCACTCAGCTTCCCTCAAACTAGCTGTTTGCCAGAATTTGAGACTTTTTTTTTTTTCCCTCCCTGTTTTACAGCTGGGAAAAGGGAGGCAGCAGCAGAGCAACGCTCCGGGCCACCCCAAAGAAACCTCCAATCACTAGAAACACTCAGGGGATGCTGCAGAGGTCCCAAATTGGGACTTTTTCAAATCTGCCCCCAAACCAAAGCTAGGCAGCACCAAAAAGGGATGCAACTGAGGTTTTTGATATGGCACAGCATGTGGCAATGCTGCAACAGGGCTGCAGGTGGCCAGAGAGGGACACGGGAGCTTCAGACCACCATCTTTCCGCTTGTGATCTCAGCCACCCATCACCGGGCTCTTTTTAGCCATCCCGCAACTCCCGCATCGCTGAAAGCGGAGATGAATTATTCAAAGAGTTTGAAAGCTGGGATATTTCAAGCTGAATGGAGTATAATGACCCGATTTGGAAAAATACAGTGCAAAATTGCTAAGCCACCAGGGACTGCTCTGGGAAGGGGAGAATAACTGAAGGACCAGCACCTCCAGAACAAAAAATATCTCGGGCATTTGGCAAGGAAATGGCTCCCAGGCTCCACGCCAGCTCCTAGGCCGGGGGAAAGGCTGGTGGACACCAGCTGAGGTCCAGCACTGGGGCCCATAGGGAGGAGGAAGAGCAGGAGGGGC
This sequence comes from Gallinago jamesoni, assembly GCA_025769975.1. Taxonomy (NCBI): domain Eukaryota; kingdom Metazoa; phylum Chordata; class Aves; order Charadriiformes; family Scolopacidae; genus Gallinago; species Gallinago jamesoni. The sequence goes on along the minus strand of JAOQGH010000015.1, from coordinate 280,781 downwards.
CAGGGATGAGGCCACTTTGCGTCTCCCCAGGGGCGCCGAGGGCTGCGTGCGTGAACTTATCCTTGTGCCAAAGCCAGGGCAGAGAACAAAAACACCCCCAGCCCTCCCGGCGAGCTCTTCCCAACAGCATCGAGCCTTGTTTAAAAAAAAAGAAACAACCCCAGATTGTCCACTTTGACTTCTCCCCCCAGCCCAAGCACGACAGCAACCAAGGAACAGAGCAAGCCCTCGCCCCTCCACTGTTATTGATGCTCTGCACTGGGAGACGTGGCTTCCAGCCGTTGAAAGTAGAATTAATGTTACTCCTTTTCGGACTAATTAGGGAGCAAGGATAACATTTGCTCCTGTGCAGCAGGGGAAGGGATTTCCATGTAGATTTGGACAAAAAATCGGGGGGGGGGGGGGGGGGGGGGGGGTGGGGGGGTGCGGCGTGGGAAGTGGTTTTCCCAGTATTCCCCAGCAGAGAGCTCATCCCGTCCTCACCACGTGTCCTCCTCCGTCACCCGGATGGCGTCGCGGAAGCCAAGAGAGGAGAGATGTTTGTGGTAGAATCCATCCTGGAAGGGAACAGTGGAAGGAGCAGAAAGCCTTGGGATGAGGGGGAGGATGGGGTCTGTCCCCTCCGGCAGCACCCGGGGACCCCACGCTCTTACCCAGCTCTTCGGGGTGCAGGTCTGGCAGCAACGCCCTGAGAACGGACGGTGCTTGCCCAGAAAAGGGATGAAAACTTCCAGTTTCTGCCCTGAATCGCAGACCCAGTTTTTCATCTGAGGAGGGAAAGACAGGCCAGGGGAAGCGAGGAAAAGCACAAACCCTGCGGGAACACCCACTGGTGGTGAATGCTCCCCAAAACGCACTCATGCCATGGGGGGAAGTCCCATTACTGGGGAAAAATAAAGCAAATTTATCCGAGATGGAAGGGGCCACTCAGGCCACTGAAGCCAAGGGGAGACACAAGCAAGAGGAGGTCAACGAGAGGCAGGGGGGGCCACACGGGGACCCCAAATCCCTCATCCTCATCTTCATAACCAGAGCTGAGGGGCAAAGCAGGGATGTAGGATGGGACCCATGGGGTGCTGGGGGAGGAGGAGCACCCCTCTCCCCACTTTGCAGGGAAGGAACCTGCTCCTCGGTGGGGCAACGGAGGGTTTCTAGCACAAAAAGGGGGGGGGGGGGGGTGAATATAAAATAAAACACCAACCCAGCAACCAACGTGGAAAAAAAAAAAAACAAACTCTCAGGAAAAGAATTTATTCTTCGTAATCGAGCTCCAGAGCTGCTACAATTGACTTTTCCGTCCCACACCCTCCTCCCCCCGGCACGGAGATGCCAATCTGCACCCAAAACCCCTGAACCACCAGGATCCTCAACCCCGCCCCCCCCACCGGGCTGAGGGCACCCACCGTTGCTGGGAGAGACACCCCCCCCGCCACTGCAAGGTGTCTAGGGCTTTTAAATCCCATCTAGGAGTTACAGGGTAGTTTTCAGGAATGTTAAGGAATTTTTATTTGGAAAAAAAAAAAAAAGAGGGAGAGAGAGAAGAAGGAGGAAAACAAAAATAATCAGTTTTTAAAAGTGTTGCTGAGGGGGGAGGGGGGTAAAGAAAAGTGGGGCTGGAAGGAAGGAAACCCCATTGAGGTTTGGGACCTGCTGGGAATTCCCCCCAGGGCAGAACTGCGGAAGGATTGGAGGGATTTACTGGGTGCTCCTGGTGTGTGGGGAAGGACGTGTGTGTGTGTCCCCGGTTTGGGGGTGGCAGCATCCCCTTGGTGCTCATCCCTGTCCCCAGGGAGTCACCTACCTCTGGGGAGGACGGTGCTGGCAGCCCAGGGTGTGGGGGGGGACGTCCCCAAACCAGGGAGAAGAGGAGCTGGGGAGCTCGAGTGTCCTGGGAAAAAGAAAAGAAAAAAAGACAGAAACGGGCAGAAAAGCCTATTTTTGAAGGTTTGGGTTACTCAAGAGGGGGCTGCTGGCACCCTCCATGTTCTATAGGGCTTCTGGGGGGAATGGGTAACAGACCCCCCCACACACACCCCATAGGGCCCTGGCTGGGAGGCAGCAGGCCCCACACACCCTATAGGGCCCCCAGGGACAAACACCCCACATGGGCCCCACGCACCTTACAGGGCCTGGGGGAGGGGGACGACATGACAGAAACACCCCACACACCCTATAGGGTCTGGGGGGGTGGGGGGTGGTAAACAACTCACACGGGCCCCACGCACCCCATAGGGCCTTGGGGGGGGGGTGAGGAAGGCGCAATACCTCCAATACCTCCCCCCAAGGCCCCACACACCCCATAGGGTCGGGGGGGGGGGGGGGGGGGCCAATACCTCCCCCACCAGGTCCCACACACCCCATAGGGCCTTGGGGAGGGGGAAATACCTCCCCCCCAGGCCCTACACACCCCATAGGGCCTTGGGGGGGGGACGACAATACCCCCCCCATAGGGCCTGTGGGGGTGTGTGTGTTAAACACTCTCCACACGCCCTATAGGGCCCGGGGTCACAGAGCCCACCGCCCCACCGGGCCTGTAGGGCTGCCCCCCCCGAGCCCGCTCTCACCCACCGAAGGTCCGGCCGCTCCGCCCACTCCGCCCTCGCAACGCCCGGCCCAGGGGCGGCCCCCCCCGCGCCCGGCCCCCATCCCCGCAACCCCCCCGGGCCCCATCACCGCGGCGACCGACCCACACCCCCGGGACACCAACCCCATCGTCACCCACAGGGCCATCAGCCCCTCTCCCTGGTCCCCACCACACCGAGGAACATCACCCCCCCACCCACCACGGTGTCCCAACCCCAACCCCACACACTCCCAGTGAAATCATCTCCCCACCCCTGCTCCCTATCTCAGGTCCCCATCACCCCCAAAGACACCAGCCTCCATCCCTGGTTCCCACCCCTGATCTCAATCCCATCCCAGGTCCCCACCACACCAAGGAACACCACCCCCACCACCCACCACAGTGTCCTACCCCCAACCCAGGTCCCCAACACCCCCATGGAAATCAGGCCCCTGTCCCTGGTCCCCCCCCAGCCCCATCACCCTAACCCTATCATGGGGTCCCATCCGAGGTCCCCATCACCTCCAACCCCATCCCTGTTCCCCATCACCCCTAAAGACACCAGCCCCCCATTTCTGGTCCCCAATCCCATCCCAGGTCCCCATCGCCACAAGGAATACCAGCCTCAATCCCACCACAGAGTCCTACCCCCATCCCAGGTCACCACCACCACCACCCCCAGGACCATCCCCTGTCCCTGCACCCCATCTCTGTCACCCCCAGAGCCACCACCCCAGACCACAAAAACCTCCAAGAAGCAGCAAGGAACCAGGGGAGCCCAAAGGGGCCAAATCTGCCTGAAAACACCCCAAAAAAGGCAACATTTTTCACCTGCCAGGGCTGATGCTCTCCCTCCCCCTTCAATCTGCCTTTAAGTGCAGCTGACAGCTTTTATCTCTTAATCGTCCTCCGGTGGGGAAATAATAAGGGGAGGGGGGAGGAGAGAAGACAAGAAAAAAGGAGGGGGAAAAAAAAAGACAAGAAAAAAAGGAAGGGAAAAGGAAAAAAAGGAAAATTATAAGAAAAAACCCCTTATTTACTTGGAAGGGAAGGGTGTGTGCGATACCTGTGGGGTTCAGGGGGAGTCTAGGGGGTGAGAAATGAAGGGGGAGGAGGCGTTTTGGCTGGATCCTGCTTGCCCTGAGCCCCTCTTCACCAAAAATCACATTTTTTGGCAATTTTTCTGGCTTTTTCTCACTTTTTTTTCCTAATTTTTGTTCTGGCTTTTCCTTGCTTTCCGGGAGCCCCTGAGAACAGCAAAGCATCTTCACACTGCATCACCCGGAGACTGTTTCAAATAGTACCAAAAAGGGAAGATTTCAGAAGACCCTGCCCCTTTTTTTTATTATTATTATTTTTTATTTTAAATTTGGAAATATTTGAAGCAGGAATTGCTGCCACTGTGGCTATGGTTACCGTGTCCTCCCTTCGCAGCTTTTCTCACTCTGCTGTTAAACCCAAACACAAATAAAAAGTGTTTGTGGCCATTCCCAGTGCCTTATTTTTAAATATTTGAATGGGAACGTGCATTTTTTTCCCCTGTCAAGAAAGAATTTCCCTTCACGCCTGACCTTCCTCCACCAGCGAAAGTGGCCAAATCTTGTCAAAACTAAAAATAAAATAAAAGATGATGGGAGGGCTCATGCTGAGCACCGGCACCGAGGCTTTGGGCACGTCCGTTGCATTATTATCATATTTTATCATCTAATTAAAGAGCATTAATTAAAAGCCCCATGGCAGAAGTAGACTGAGTCCTGGCAAGAATTCATTGCACCTCAGAGCGTCACCCACGCTCCCTGCAACACCAGTTTAAGGCAGTGCCTCAGTGCTGGTCCCAGTTTGAGTCCTGAGCCCGCCCCAGCTTGAACCCAGAGCAGTGCCTAGACCTCAGCAATTAATATTCTGGCTTAATTAACCTCCCCTCTCCCACTGCTTCCCCAGAGCCAATTAGCCCTGTGGTGATAACATGAGGGCTGGCAGGTCAAAGGCAGGGTGGTTTCACCAGTGGGGTCAGCCCCCCCAACCCATTTTTAACCCATTTAAACCTATTTTTCAGAAAAAAAACCTCCCCCCCACTTGAGTTAATTTCCATGGGGCTTTTTTTTTTTTGCAGTGAACCCGGAACGTGCAGGGGGAGGCGGGGGGGGAAATTAAGACATTGCCATGGCAACCGGCAGGCTGTTTTGGGGGGATCGGGGGGGGGGGGGGGGAGAATGGGCCCATAGGGCCAATCCCAGCCCCACGGGACCGTGTCCAGCCCCACAAGATCATGCTGAGACACCCGGCCCCACGCCCAGCCCCACACTACTACGCTCAGCCCCACATGACTATGCTCAGCCCTACGGGACCATGTCCAGACCCACAAGACCATGCTGAGACCCCCAGCCACATGGGACCACGTCCAGACCCACAGACCCCCACACCCAACAAGACCACGCCGGCCCCACATCTCCCTCCCTCCCTGCCGTGGGGTGTGAAGCGGCCACCGTGGGCGCAGCTGTGGGGCAGAGGAGCCACCGTGGGACGTATGTATGGGCTGGGGTTTGGGAGTGGGTCCAGCTGTGGGGGCCGGGCTGGTGGGGGGCCACAGGCTCGGCGTGCGCAGCCCCACGGCCCCAGCACCGTTCACATGACCTCTCCCACCTCCAGCATCCTCCCAGTGGCCGCCCACCCCACCGGGCTGGGAACCGGCTGCCAAGAGGGTCAGCCAGCTGGGGGGCTGAGGGTGAAGCCCTGCTGTCGGGCAAGCAGATGGGGGACAGGTGAGGGTGGCAGGGGGGGCACCGGCAGGGGGATGGGGGCACCAGCATGAGGCATGGTATACTGGTGTATACTGGTGTGGGTCACTAGATGCTGGTGTGGGTCATGATGCACCATCATGAGTCTGGAGGCACCGGTGTGGGTCACAGTACCCTGGTGTGGGTCACGATGAGGGTCACTGTGTGCCGTGGGTCACCGTGCGCCACCGTGAGTCGCAGGGGAGCAGGGGGAGTCACACCACTCCGCCGTGGGGCACAAGACCCACGACACAGCAGCGTGGGTCACGATCCCCTGCTGTGGGTCACAGCGCTCCACAGTGACCCACCATCCCACTTGAGTGGGTCACACTATGGTGGCGTGGGTCACAACCCCCCAGTGTGGGTCACAACCCATGACAGCCCCCCCCCCCCAGCCCACTCTCACCTGGGGTGGGCAGCACAACCCTATACGAGACACCCATGAACCCCCACCCCAGTAGGACCGCCCCCCGGAGGCCATGTTTTGTCCCTGCCCCCCCCCGCGAGGGTGAATGTCCCCAGGGCTGGTGGCAGCAGCTGCAGAGATTTATACTTTGGGAGTTTTTGGTGTTTTTTTTTTTTTCTTGAATTATCATTATTTCTCCCTTCCCCAGCGCTGCCATAAATAACCCCCCCCTCCCCCCCCCCCCCGCCCCAGACATCATGTTCCTGCTCTGCCGGCAAACATTCCTCCTGCTGCCGGCTGTCACGGGCCACCGCTCCTGTCCCCAAGGGTCCCCCGGGATGAGGAGGAGGTGGGGGTGGACACAAACAAACCCCAGCTCCTCCCGTGACAAAAAGTGACTTTTTTTTTTTCTTATTACAAAATATCTTTTATTGTTAAAAGGCTGCGGTGCCACTTTGGGGGGGGGAGAGGCTGCTGGGGCGCCGCCGGGCTGGGGGACAGGGGTGGGGTGGCACGTGTCCTCCCCATGGGAAATGTGGGGAGGGAAGGGCAGGGAGGACCCCATTGTCACCCCAGGGGTGCTGCAGGTGGTGGGCACAGCTGGGGGGAGGAGGAGGAGGAGGATGGAGGAGGAGGAGGATGGGGGGGGGGCAGAGCCCCTCACCAGGGTGTCGGGGCGCGGTGGCGGCAGAGGAGGCGACGGAAAGCCTTGCGGAAGTCCTGGTTGAAGACGGTGTAGATGACGGGGTTGAGGGAGCTGTTGCAGTACCCGATCCAGAAGAAGAACTGGAAGACGCTGTTGGGGACCTTGCAGCGCTGGGGGCAGAGCGCGCCCAGGCTGTAGAGGAAGAAGAAGGGGAACCAGCAGAGGACGAAGACGCCGATGACCACAGCCAAGACGAAAGTGAAGCGTTTCTCCCGGTTGAGCTGAGTCTTCCTCCGCCACGGGTTCAGCGCCGGAGGTCCACAGGCCAGCACCACCTGCCCTGTCCCGGTGGCCAAGGTGTCCCTGGGACGTCCCCCTGCCGGCAGGGACGTCCCTGCCCTGGGGCTGGGGGGCACCGGGGGCTCCTCGGGGCTGAGCAGCGAGGTCCTGTCTGCCGGCGGGCAGGTACTTGGAGGGTCCCTGGTGGTCGGAGGGGGTGCCGACCCCCCCAGGGGGGGTCTCACCCCCTGTTTGGTGGCAGCGGCGGGGCGGGAGCGACGCTTGGCGATCAGGTAGATGCGCAGGTAGACGAGGATCATGATGAGACACGGGGCGAAGAAGGAGCCGATGCTGGAGGAGAGGACGTACCAGGCCTCCTCGTTGAGCTTGCACTGCGGCCGCCCCCCTGCCGCCGCCTTCTTCTCCCCCTTGTAGACCAAGGGCGGGAGGGAGATGATGGCCGCGATGGTCCAGACGATGAAGATGCTGCACTTGATGCGCCGCGGCGTCCGCTTGGCATTGTACTCAATGGCCCGAGTGACCGACCAGTAGCGGTCCAGGCTGATGGCGCAGAGGTGGACGATGGAGGAGGTGCAGAAAAGCACGTCCAAAGCCAGGTAGATCTCACACCACGTCTTCTCGAAGTACCAGTAGCCCAGCAGCTCGTTGGCCAAGGAGAAGGGGATGATGAGGGTGGCCACCAAGATGTCGGCGGCGGCCAGCGACACCAAGAAGAGGTTCTGGGGCGCCCGCAGCGAGCGGCTGCTCAGCACTGCCATGATCACCAGCGCGTTGCCTGTGATGGTGAAGAGCACCAGGAAGGTGATGGCGGCGGCGATGGCGGCAGTGGCCTGCACCGAGTAACCCCCCTCGGGCCCCGCCATGGGGCCGGCCGCCGGTGCTCAGCGCTGCCCGCGGCTGCGGGGGGACGGGACCGCGGGGGGCTGGTGGACAAGGGTGCCCCCCGCCATGCCGCCCGCACCCCGCCTGGCCGCCCCCCGGTCCCTGCTGCCGTCGGATACCCCGTCCCGCTCCGTCCCGGTGCCCGTCGGTGCCGCCGGGCTCTGCGCTGCCGGGCGCCGCCTCCGCGGGGTTTTAGCGAACGGTGGGGGGGGGGACGAAGGGGGGCTGAGCCACCGCCCCCGGGGCGGAACCGAGGGGGGGGACACACTGGCGGGGCCGGGCTCCGCTCCTTCCCCCGCGGCTCCCGGCCCCGCAGGTCCCGCGTCTCCGCGGGCACCCGCATCCCTCCCCAGGACCCCCAACCCGCCGACCCCCGCACCCCCTCTCCAGCGCCCCAAATCCCTTCCCCGGGACCCCTCGCTCTCCCCCGCGGCGCCCACGCCCCTTCCCCAGCAGCTGCCCCCATCCCTGGTACCTGCACCCCCCCCCTCCAGCACCCACCTGCCCCCCTCCCCCTCCGGTACCCGTACACCCCCCAGCACTCCCAACCCCTTCCCTGCTGCTTGTGTCCCTCCCCCTTCCCCCCCACTAACATCATCCCTCCCCCTGTCCTAGGGGACCCGCAGCCCCCCTCCCCGTTTCCCCACCTTGCTCATCCCCCCAAAATGACCCCCCCGGCTGCTTTCCAGCCCAGCTACCCCCTCCTGCCCTCCGCTCCCCAGCCCATTTACACACGGATTCAGGATTGGGAGAGAAAAAAAAACCAACACTGGACTCCTTTTTGCCCATTTATTTGGTTTCATTGGGCCGGGGGATGCATTTTCCAGCCCGCTGCCAGGACAGCCATAGCCATTCCCATGGGATACCGGCACGGAACCGCTCCGTTATCCCCCAGCTCCTGCCCCTCTTCTTCAAACACACCTTTTATCTACAGATCCAGGCTTTTTTTTGTCTGTTTGTTTTGTGTTTTTTTTTTCCATTCCCTCCCTCACCCCCCTCTTTTGAGGGCTGAAGATGCTTTTGGATCATTTTTAAGCAGCTGCTGGTGGGGGGGCGTCAGGCTGGGAGCAGCTGGTGCCAGTCCCAGCTCATCCCCGGGGGGTGATTTGGATTTCACCCCGGGGGAAACTGAGGCCGGGGGGGATCAGGGAAGGGGGAGCCTGTTGGGAACCAGCACCTCCAGGACCCGTGAGCTGAAGCCCCAGCTCCTCCAAACCTAGGTTTCCCTGATCCTGAGCAGAGGGAGGGGTCTGGATCCCACCCTGGTTTCTGTTCTCTGGAGCAGCTTTTCCATCACTGAGCCCCAAATTGGGCTCAGGGAGGGGGCTGGGCAGACCTCACTTTGCCCTTCCCCGCTCTCCCTAGCCAGCACGAACCCTGCCCTCACCCAGCTGCAGAAACCAGAATTGAATCCAAGTCCAAAACTCACCATTAACACCAAGAAAAGCTTTCTCCTCCTTTTAATAACGTACGTAGGCACCGACACAGCAGTTAATGCCCCCAGGGACCTCGGGGGGGGGAGGGGGCGGCATCAAACCTGCCCTGCCCCAGAAAAGGGGCTGCACTCCTGGCTCTTGCCCCACTCCTGACACAAAGGGAAGGTGCCCCAGCCCAAAGCGGGGGGGTTACACCCGCCAGAGCCGCCATTCCATTGGGGAGCCCCATCACCACGCTCCAGCTCTGCCCAGGGCATCACTAAACTTTCCCACTGGGGGTGAAGACAGACAGGAGCATGGACTGGGGACAGACGGACCAGCCCCGGCCTGAGGTTGGTAGCTCCTAAAATCCATGTTTTCCTCCTTCGCTCCGTGGAGATCCTACCTGGAGAGGGGCAAATCCCACAGCTCGCTCCCGCAGCGCTCAGCAGGGCTGGCACCGCAGCGGGGATGTGTGTGGGGTCGGGGTGGGGGGAAGGACGGGGCCAACTTTTCTGGGGATTTCGGGCAAAAAAATTTACCCTCGACAGTGTCCCAGGCTCCCGACCCCCTCAGCTCAGTCCCAGACCCTTCTCAGGGCAGCGGCCACTGCCCACTGCGTTGTGGCTACCACCTCAGCCCATGGGCTGGCCGAGCTCCCTGTGGCGTGTCTTCCTCCCTTCAGATCAGCCGGGCTTCTCCTTCCAGCTCAACCTGCAGGTCACAGACGCCGGTGAAGTTGATCTCCTCGCGGGGCTGGCTGCCACCAGAGGCAGAGGATGGGCGCTGGAGGCCACCCGCTGCAGGACCGTGGTTCATGTAGGCCTCCAGGGACTTCAGGAGCTGCTTCGGCTTCTTTTTGGTGGAGAACTCCAGCTCTGGGGAGGACAGAGGGAAACGCGTGAGGTGCTGACAGTGTCTGGGACGCGGCACACTCCCAGGGAAGGTTTCAACTCGTCTTCTTATTTCTGGTAAAATCCCTTTTTGGGAAAGGGCAAGGTGGGTGTTTTGGCTTGGGATGAAAGAGCACAAAAAGCTCCTCACCAAAACTCCTGGCATCAGCCAGTGCTCCCCACGATGGCAGGGAGAGGGGAGGAGAGCAGCGCCCGGCAGCGACAGCTGGGCCCCGCTTTCCGAGGGAGCCATTAGTGCGGCGCAGCCGGTGGCTCCGCTGACATCAGTCTCCTCCGGAGTAAATAACCCGGCTGGGGCACTGAGTGCTTGCTGCCAGAAGCAGCTCCACAGACACCCCACGCTAACAACACGCCTCACGCAACCCCGCGGCGCAGCGCGAGCCAGCCCGGGGAGCCAGAAACATCCCCCCCGTTTGTCACCCGCCTCGAGCCACCCCAACACGGCAGCCCTCTGGACACGGTGGGCCCTTCCATGAGCGCTTGGTTTTACAATTTGGGAGGGAAAACCAACCCCCGAGGGCACTCAGATTATTGAAAGTCTCAACGTTGAAGGTTCAAGGATGAACAGCTGGGGCTTTCTGGGCAGTGCACCCCTTGGGGCTGGGCTCAGCAGGACACAACTGGGCTGAGAACACGCCAGGGTTCTCCTCTGGGTCTCGGGTTATTGTCCTCGGCTGGGACAGGAGGGGAAAGCGAAGGGAAACAGACCCTTCAGGAGGAAGCCGGAGTCGGCGATGGTCTTGTGCTGCCATTTCCAGAGGCGGTAGAGCTGCAGGAAAGCGGCCGCGTACAGGTCATTGAGGACGGCGATGACCTGCTGACGCCGGTTGCACTCCCTGGAACAGGCAGAGAGGGCTCAGCTGCCAGGGAGGGTCCAGATGGTGTTTGAGACACACACCCCCCGCCCCTGCCAAAACCCACTGGAATTTCACCCAGCCCGGCCCCAGATCTCACCTGGAGAGACATTCCTCCCTCAGGGCCTGGATGATGATGCGGGTGATATTCACGGACATGATGCAGAAGGGGAAATTCTGCAAGAGAACAAGCATCACGGCAGCCCAGACAACACCTCCCACCCCGTTACGCCACAGCCCCGCACCCCCGGGATCCACACACCACTATGGACACCAGCTCAGCTGGACACTGCGAGTCAAACAGAGCTTATATCCAGGCTTAAACCCAACCATATCTGAGAGCAAAAACGCCAAGTTTCAGGAAAAAGGCTCCACTCGCTCCCCATTTTCACACCATGCCGCCCTTCGCCCATTTCTCCAGCCTTTTTAACCCACACAAATTCAGCTCCAACCAGGATCCTGGGAGTAAATCCCTGATCTCCACCAGGATGCTAAAAATCTCATTCCCAGCACAAAGGCAAGCCTTGGAGTTTGGCTCCAAACTTTGAGCAGCTTTTTTGGGGACAACTTTCCTCCCCTTACCAGAGCAAAGGAGGATTAAGCAGCGAAAACAAAAAAATAATCAGGTCCTTATACACTGCAGAGGCTTTCTTGCTTCCCTGAGCATTAGGAATAAACAGGCAGAAACCACCGCAGGGAGCAAGCGAAGAAGGGGGAAGGATGTGCCTGGGTTTCATGCTGGGACAGCTTGAAAATCTCATGAGCAAGAGGCAGTGTCTGAGTGTCCATGACGAAGTAGAGCATCTGCATCAGGCCCAGCATGCCCGTCCCACGCAGGTCTGTCCCAGGATCCGCACCTGGAAGGGCAGGAGCAGCCCAGTGAAGCGAGGACCAGCAGACGGAGCTGCTCTCTGGTCACCTCCCCGCTTCCACAGGCTGTTTACACCCTGTCACCGTGTTTCAAGAGCAGAGGAACCCCAGGGAATCAACCTCCTGAGGACAAGCTTTTGGGGAATTTCCCTAAGCGGAGCCCAACAGGTGCTGTAGCCTCCATCACGTGGGCATTAACAAGCCCTCACTTCTCCTACCCTCATACCCGTTCCCACACCTTCCCTAGGGATGGGCCAGGGCAATCCCAAGCACAAATCCAGGTCGGGCAGAGAATGGACTGAGAGCAGCCCTGCCAGGAGGGACTCAGAAGTACTGGGGTTGGAAAGCTGGAAATGAGCCAGCAACGGGCACTGGAAGCCCAGAACCCTCCTGCACACTGGGCTGCATCCCCAGCAGCGTGGCTAGCAGGGCAGGGGGGAATTCTGCCCCTCTGCTCTGCTCTGGGGAGACACCACCCCCCCCCCTTCCCAGTGCTGCCTCCAGCTGTGGGGCCACCAACATCAGAAGGACGTGGAGCTGTTGGAGCGGGGCCAAAGGCAACTCCAGAGATGCTGGGAGGGCTGGAGCCCCTCTGCTGTGAGAGGGGGCTGAGAGAGTTGTGGTTGTTCAGCCTGGAGAAGGCTCTGAGGAGATCTTGGAGCCCCTTCTAGTCACACAAGGGGCTCCAGAAAAGCTGGGGAGGGACTCAATGAGGGAGGGGAGCCCGAGGGGGAAGGGTTGAGACTGAAAGAGGGGAGATGGAGCTGAGATGTGGGGAAGAACTTGTTTGGTGTGAGGGTGGTGAGAGCCTGGCCCAGGTTGTCCCAAGAAGCTGCGGCTGCCCCATCCCTGGAGGGGTTCAAGGCCAGGTTGGACGGGGCTTGGAGCAAGCTGGTCTGGTGGGAGGTGTCCCTGCCCAGGGCAGGGGGGAGGCACTGGGGGGACTTTAAGGTCCTTTCCAACTGAAACCATTCTTTGCTTCTATGAATCAGTAGATTTAAGGTCTACCTATTCCAGGGCACATTTGGCTGGTAAATTAACGCTTAAAACCAGCCACGTAGGCATCAGGACAGAGGAGTGGGAGCCATTCCCCTCCTGCCCAGGGTTTTAGGCTTCATTAAAACCCGGCCTATTTAACTCACAAGTGAACCAGCCTGGAAACTCCGTGCAGCTGCTCGTGACAGCTTTAATCACGCTGTTTTTCTCCCACAGCCAAGGCTGAAAGCAACCTGCGACACAACCTTCGTGACAGAGCCCTGACCTGTGCTTTGTTAATAAACCAGTCCTCCAGAGATGGCTCATTAGACACAGAGATTGCTTGCTAATGAAGAGCATTAATGGCCTGGGCAAAGCCGTTATCCCAACTACTTCTTGTTATGCCTGCGCCAGCTGGACACAGGCAACCGCAGCAGACGGGTATTGGTGTTATCTAGCCAACCAGTCCAGATGTTGTACTGGTTATGACAGCTGGCTGGGAGAGCACAGAGCTGCTTTAACACCAGGGCTTCGTATTGGGGCCAGTTCTTTAACATTTTAATCAATGATCTGGATGAGGAGGTAGAGTGCACCCTCAGTAAGTCTGCAGGCGACACCAAGTTGGGTGGGAGTGTTGATCTGAGGTCCCACCTCAAATATCATGTTCAATTTTGGGCTCCTCACTCCAAAAAAAAGACATTGAGGGGCTGGAACGTGTCCAGAGAAGGGCAATATAGCTGGTGAGGGCTCTGGAGGACAAGTCTCCTGAGGAGTGGTTGAGGGAGCTGAGTGGGACAAGAGAGAACAACTTCATGTTGCGCCAGGGGTGGGTTAGATTGGATATTGGGGAAAATTTCCTCATGGAAAGGGTTGTCAAGTGCTGGACCAAGCTGCCCAGGGCAAGGTGGAGTCATCACCCCTGGAGAGATTTAAAAGACTTTTAGATGTGGTGCTGAGGGACATGGGTTAGTGTAAATTGGCAGCGCTGGGTTAACAGTTGGACTCAATCTTAAAGGTCTTCTGCAATCTCAACGACTCTGTGAAAGAGCAGCAGCTGCGTGAAGGGAGAGGGAATGAGCAGCAAAGCCTTTGTGCTGCCTCTGGAGCAGGGATTGGGACCAGCGCCATCTCTCTTGGCAAAGGCTTGCCCCAGAGGTCTCTCTCCTCCTGCCTTACCTTGGAAGCCGAGCTCCTCCCAGTGTGTCCCGTAGCGCGGGCAGCCCAGCCTGGAGCAGGTCAGCTTCTTGTAAATGGTCTGCAGGATTCTCATGTGCACCCTCTCGTTATCATCCAAACCACCTGCCGGAGAGAAAACACCCCTCAGCATCCCTGCCCCGCTGGCCTCAAGCACCAGCACAGACACACAGTGGGGAGAGAAACCACCCCCCTGCTGCAGGGTAAAACCAGAGTCCACCTGGAACTGGAATCCCGCAGCTGGGAATGGCTTATGGCCACAAGGAGAATGTCCTGGTTGTGTTTATCTAGTTGGAGGGGAGAAGGGAAGGAGAAGAAAAGGTCTTTGAGGCGTGGAAACACAAATACGACTGTATTGCAGGAGTGTGGGGGTAACGAATAATTCTGGCATCACATGAGGTTTTGCTGGCCAAAGGAGCGCTGGAGGGGGAACCACCACCAACCCCAGGTGGCACCACAGGGAGGGATCAAGAAATCCACTGCTCTCCCCCAAAAAGCGAGCACATCTGCAGCAAAGGAGAGGGAGATGTGCCCTCTGAGACAAGTAGGCAGAGACCCCGCTGGAGCCCTGGCTCTCCTTGAGTGGCTTCCCATGACGCTGTGATGATAAAGGTGGTGCTGGCTGGGCCAGCGGCTCACGTGGGGACGGAGAGGGACACTCACATTGCGCCATGGCCAGAGCCAGCTCCCGCTCTCCCTGCAGCTGCGGCTGGAGCCGGGGAGGGCCGAAGAGGAAGCTAACCAGAGCCGCCAGGCCTTGCCTGCGCACTGTCGCCTGGACCTTCTTCTGCGAAGGAGAAAACACATGAAGACACAATGAGGAGCAGTCCCTCAGGGAATCGGGCAGGAGGAAAAACCCACGGGTGAGCCAGGAGGGACACGATGACATGAAGAGCCAAGCTGAGGGAAGGCAGAGGGGAGAGAGGGAAGCACTGCTTCTCCTGCCTCACCTACTTACTAAAACTACCCCCCGAGAGAGGGCCAGAGCGCGGGGCCCTGCCCGTACCCTGCACTCGGAGAGGTCGGCTGTCTGGAAGTACTGTAGCGCTTCGTTGAAGGAGATCGGGGGCAAGGCACTGGCTGATGTCCCCCCCAGCCCTGCAGGGAGGCAGAGAACAACGTTAGCCTCCCTCAGCGTGAGCCCTGCCCCTCTGCTGCGGCTTCCCAGAGCTGGAACAAGCTCACACCTCAGGCCAGAACAGCCGTTCTGGAGCGAGGAGCTCACCCCCAGCTTCCAAAAGGGCAGCAGAGCAAAGACTTGGGGAGCTGGGGGAAGACAGAGGGTCTTCTGCCCTCTCCCTCCAGACATTCAGCACTTTCCCCAGCTCTCCCTCCCAAAAAGCAACACCCCCAGCTGCATGGCCCCCTGCTGCTGCCCTCTGGAACCCAGGTTCCTTCCTTCACCCAGACCTTTTCCATACAACTCAGCAACACTCCCCATTACCCCCAGCACCGCAGGCCTCAGCCATACCTGACTGGATCTCTTCCACAGCCTCCCATTCCTCCTGGGCTCGCCGCAGCTCCTCACTGATCTCTGCTGACAGAAAAACTGGAGGCTAGGGTTGGCTGGGAGACCCAGGGGGGTGTTTTCTGCTCCCTCCTCCCCCCCCCAGGACAACTCAGGGCAGGATTTGCCCTTCCAGGCTTCTTCTTTGGCAACTCTGGGGCAAAGCAAGGGGAAGGCTTCACTGAGCCGGAGCCTGGCAGGTTTGCCCCAGAACCCAGCACTGGATTCCCCAGGCGTTTCCCCTGCCAGGAAACAGCCAGATCAACAGGAGGGAAGCAGAGAAAAGCTCACCAGCACCCGCAGGTTGCCCCGCTCCCTGCACGAAAGCCTGCAGGAGGCCATTCTGCCTCAGAGCCGAGATCTAAGTGTAGACAGAGAGAAACAGAACCATCACCTACCCACATAGACCCCAAAATCCCACCGCCCCCCAGGGCGGGGATCCCTAAACCCCAAGCTCTTTCCTCAGGGAACCACACCCCCTTCACCCAGGGACCAGGCCGAGAGGGGTGCAAGAACGGCTCAGCCCCCTTTGGCCATGTTTTATCCCCTCAGCGAACAGAAGGATCGCTTTCGGTGCCCCGAGAGACCATTTTGTAGGGGCGTTAAGGGAGAAATAAAGCGTTAATGAGGCGAGGCACTCGGGACGGCGCCCGGGCCCAGCGGGGGCCGCCCGGGGTGGGGGGGGTGGGGGGGTGTGGAGGGGCAGGGCGCAGGCCGGACACGCACGGGGGGGAACTTGCCGGGCGTGGGGAAACGCTGCCGCTCCTCGGGCCGCTCCGAGCCCCCGGCGCCTCCGCTCATGCCCTGCGGGGAAGGAGAACGCGGCCTCCCCGCTTCGGCGGGAGCCGCGGCGGAGCCTCAGGCAGAGGGGCCAGGTGGCCGCGAGGGGGCGACAGGGCCCTCCCCGCAAACCTTCCCTACGGCCCGGGCCCGTCTCGCCACCCCCACCCGCTGACCCGATTCCCAGTGCCCCTCCATCACACCCCCCACACACCCCCCCACACCCCCCCCAAAACCGGGCAGCTCCGCCCTTTGACCCGCCGCCCTTTGACCCCGCGCCCACCGGAAGCGGCAGCGGAGCCCCCGTGCCCGCCCACCCACCGTCCCCCCGGCTCCGCCGCCACGCAGTGCGCAGGCGCGACCGCCGTGCGCGCCCCCCACCCTGCGAGGGACTACATCTCCCGGTGTGCACCGCGGGGGCGTGGGGTGGGCGGTGAGGAGAGTAACGGCGGCGGGAGAGGGTCATGCCGCGCGGAACGCGGCCGGGAAGTGAACGGGGCTGCTCCCGGTGTCGTTTCCCAGCGCCCGCTGTCAGCTCCCAGTGCCCGGTGCCAGCTCCCAGTGCTCCATCCCAGCTCCCAGTGCCCACCATCAGCTCCCGGTGTTCCATCCCAGCTCCCAGTGCTCTATCCCAGCTCCCAGTGCCCACCATCAGCTCCCAGTGCTCCATACCGGCTGTCACCTCCCAGCGCCCACTGTCACTTCTCGGTGTCATCTCCCAGCGCCCGGCGGTGTCATCTCCCAGTGGTCGGTACCAACCCCCAGTGCCCGGTGTCCCCTCTCAGCCCCGCCCCCCCGGCCCCCGGTGCCGCCCGTTCCCGGAGGGCGGAGCGGGGGCCGCCGATCGGCACCGGCAGTCGGGATGGTCGCCATGTGGCCGTACGGGCTGATCTTCCTCTTCCTCCTGCCCCTCCTGCTCCTGTTCCTGCTGCTCCGGCAGCTCCGGGGGACGGGGGGCGGCCCCAGCCCCTTCGCCACCGACACCCGCCGCCCCCCTGCCGCGCTGGTCACCGACAAGGCTGCCCGCAGGATGGTCCTCAAGACAGGTACGGGGCTTTGCCCTCCCCCAGTGGGACCCCGCCACCCCCGCCCCTGCACCCCACCGAGGGGACATCGCCCCCCGGGTTAACCCCCAAAGGTGGCATCACCCAGCGAGATGTCACCCTCCCCTGGTGCAGTGTCACCCGTGGGACGGCATCCCCCCCCTCCGGGGCTGTGTGACCCCCCCCTCCCAGAGTGGCATTTCTTGTGTGGCATCACCCGGCGAGGTGGCATCATGCCCCAGGGTGGCACCTCCCCTCTGAAAAGCGTCTCCCCCCTGGGGACACTGCCTAGAGAGGTGGCATAACCCCCCCAAGGCAGCATTAATTCCCCGGGGGGGGGACCTGAGCTGTCACCTCCCACACACCCCCCCTCAGCTGGCATCTCTCCCCCAACGTGGCATCACCCCCTGGGGCTGCATGCCCCCCCCCTCCCCTCCAGAGTGGCATCACCCCACCAGGGTGGCATCACGTCTCAGCCACGGGTACCGGGGGATGCTCCGTCCTGCTGCTGAGGGTGCCACCCCACCCCCTCGCCCTGTTCCCCAGTTTTCTCAGCAGATAAAGTCCCCACGGGGCTGGACGCCATCGTCGTGGGCAGCGGCATTGGGGGCCTGGGGGCCGCGACGCTGCTGGCCAAGGCGGGCAAGCGGGTGCTGGTGCTGGAGCAGCACGGGAAGCTGGGGGGCTGCTGCCACACCTTCACTGAGAAGGGCTTCGAGTTCGACACTGGTATGACCCCTTCCCACCCTGTTTTGGGGTCCCAAATTCCTCCCCGGGATCACTGGGGGGAGGCTCAGCCACAGGGTGGAGGGTTGGGGGTGTGTGTGTGTGCCTGTGGAGTGGGAATCGCCCCCAAAACACCGGTGGGGGACCCAGCACAGGTGTCCCCAGCGCCCGCCCCGTGTTGCACAAGCCCTTTTTCTTGCGTGATCTCACACGCCCTCCCTTGCCTCAAATTCCTCCTGCCAAATGACGAGGCACTTCCTCAGAAAAAACACCAAAACCCTGTAAAATTGCCCCTGATCCAGCTCAGGGCCAAGAAAATCCGCTGTATCCTGCCTGGCCCTTTTAGAATTCCCTGTCTGGGGGATGTCACCCCAGGACGAGTCTTCCCCGGGCGAACTCCTTCCAGCAAGACAAAATCCACCCCTTGAGCTGGACGTGATTAATTTATTGACGGTGACAGGGAAAGGCAGAACACCCACGTGCAACAAAATTCCTAAAAGCTGCTTAAAAACCTGGCAGCGAGCGCTGGCTTTTTCCCTTGGGGGGGAAACTGTGCATCCTGGGTGTGTGCGATGGGGGATGAAAAAAGTTTAAAAAAAAACCCAAATAAATGAAAAATGCCTCTTGCAGGTATTCACTATGTGGGGCAGATGCAGGAGGGCTCCATCACTCGTTTCATGGTGGACCAGCTGACGGAGGGGCAGCTGGAGTGGGCTCGGCTGCCGCCCGTCTTCGATGCGGTGGTTTTGGGGGAGCCCAGCAACCGCAGGACCTACCGCCTCTTTTCTGGGAAGGAGGAATATTTCCAAGGCTTGAAGGAGCAGTTTCCTGGGGAGGAGGCTGCCATCGATGAGTTCAAGCGGCTGGTGAAGGTAGAGGAGGGGGGGGGAGCTTCGCCTTCCCCCCCACCTTAATTTCCTAGGATTATTTTGTTTCGGTTCTGGTCCCTTTCTACTGGGAGAGAGAAACTCCCCACCCCAACACCCAGGACACCCAGATCCTGGGCAACTGCAGGGAGTAATGGCCTTGCACAACCCGGCCCAAAAGCTGTGTGTGTGGGGAGAACGTGGTAAAAAAATCCCCCTTTTCTGCCTCAAAACCATGCCATTGCACCCCGGGTTTTAACCCCGCTCCCCGCGGATGCTCCCAAGTCCCTGCCGGGTGCCGTGGGATGACACTGAAGGACCTCCCAGCCGGTGGGGTGATTGCAATTATTATCAAATGGTGCTAAATTGACATTAATCATGCAAAGACCAGGGGCCCCCACCTCAAGGGAGGTTTTTTTTTTGGGCTGGGGGTGGCAAACAGCTCCCCTGGGATGCGGAGCCGAGGAGATCCTGCCAGCAGTGCCAGCCAACCAATGAATTTAAATTAATTCAAATTCAAAATAAGGAGGTAAAACAAAAAAAATAATAAAAAATGCTGCTTTGGAGCATCTCTCCAGCCCACCCTGGGGTTGTTGGTTGTTCTACAGAGCGTGGGCAGGGGGACGGTGCTGGTGGGACTTCTGAAGATGCTGCCGCGGGCGCTGGTCACCCTGCTGTGCCGCTCGGGGCTGCTGCCCCGGCTCAGCCCTTTCTGCCGTTTGGCTTCACGCAGCCTGAAGGAGGTGGTGGAGGGTCTCACCACCAACCCTGAGCTCCGGGCAGTCCTCAGCTACATCTTCCCCACCTACGGTAGGTGGCCAGGAGGCTCCGGAGGGGAAGTTGAACCTTTAGGAGCACACAAAAAAACCCCTCCCACCCAAGTAAAAGCCTTTTGTCTTCCTGCTTTTATGGTTGTCACGGTCTGGGGATGGGGGGATACTGTGCGTGTGGGTGCTCTGCCAGCATTCTTGTCCCCAAGCCAGCGGCTGGTTGTCCCCATGTTCCCCAGTTGTCCCTGTGTCCCCCTTCTTTTTTTTTTTTTTTTAATGTGGTTGGACTCGATGATCTCAAAGGTCCCTTCCAACCACTAAGATTCTGTGATTCTGTGATTCATCTCTTTCCCTCCTCCTGCCTGGGCTCCATGGGGCAGCAGCATCCCTCCTGCACCAGAGAACATCCCACTGCCCCAGCCCCCCCCCCATACCCCTCTTGCCCTCAGCTGTCTCCCCCTCCCACGCCCCCCCAGGATTTGCTCCTGGCCCCCCATGACTTGCCCAGTGCAGACTGAGTTGCCAAAGAGCCACAGGGCCACCCACACCCCATGCCCTCCCTGCTCCTCCGGGTATCGATCACTCATCTCTCCCGCCTCAGAGCACCACATCCAGGCGAGGACAGGGCCTTCCTCCTCCTAAAAACTTCAGGAAAAGCCACGCTCTCACGTTTTGGCACAAACTGCCCGTTTTTCTTCAGGTGTGGTCCCCTCCAAGGCCAGCTTCTCCATGCACAGCATCCTGGTGAACCACTTCCTCCGCGGCGCCTGGTACCCCAAAGGGGGAGCCGGGGAAATCGCCTTCCACACCATTCCCGTTATCCGGAAAACCGGAGGCAATGTGTTGGGAAAGGCGCCGGTGCAGAGGATCCTGCTGGACTCCCAGGGCAAAGCCTGCGGTGAGCGCCAGCGGGGGGGACGTGGGACGTGCAGCAGCCCCCCCGCTGCCACGCTGCTTCTCACCGGCGCCGACCCCCCCAACTTTGCCTTTTCCTTCCAGGCGTCAGTGTCAAGAAAGGCCAGGATTTGGTGAACATCTTCGCTCCCATCATCATTTCGGACGCTGGGATCTTCAACACCTATGAACGGCTCCTGCCGGTGGAGGCGCGGGCTCTGCCGGGTAACACACGGCAGCGCCGAGCTCCTTAGGGGATGGGGCATTCACCCCCCTGCCCCGAGGCCTCCCCAGAAAGTGGCTCCTTTATAATTATTTCTTAGAGAAACGTTCACGCTGCAGCACTCGGGAACACCACCCCTGGCCATACATTGCTTTGCAGGGTTTTTTATCGAGTTTTAATCAAGATCGCTGCTCGGTTTGCCCTAAAAAAACCCACAGCGCAGCACCCCAAAACTTGTTGGAAGTTGGTGAATTGTCCACTTAAAGCTGGGTTTAGCGCTGCCACCAAATCGTCTCGGTGCTCTGGAAAGAGCATGGTTGGGTGGAAGGGGGCAGGGGTGGGGGGAAGGAGCATGGCCGGGGGGAAGCTTTCTGGGTGCTGGTGTGGTCCTGGTCTACAGCCATCCCACACTGGCAGAGCAGGAGCATGTTGGAATCCAGGAAGGTCATTAAATTCAGCAAAAGCTCAATCCCTGGGTCCCCTAAAGCATCCCCTGTAGGAAAGGGCAGTCTCCAGGACCTGCCGAACCACCCCCTGAGCACACGTAGACCTTTTGAGATAAGCCAGTTCCTCCCATCAGCATGGGAGGAATGAAGGTCTAAGTGGGGCTGCTGCTAGGAGAAACCACTTCTCCACAGCTGAGGACCCCCAAAAATACTAATTTTCCCCTTCTTCCCTCCCTATCGCAGAGATCCAGGCACAGCTTGGCATGGCGACACACGGCGAAGGGAGTTTCACCGTCTTCGTAGGTCTTAACGGCTCAAGGGAAGAGCTGGGGCTGGAGCCCACCAACTACTTCATGTACACAGGAACTGACCTGGATGAAATGTAGGTTTGGCATCACCTTAGATGTGCTCCGTTAAGCACAAGGAGGTGGATTCCTGAGGTGTGATTCAGAAAATGCTCTTGGCTCTCCTCGCCGCATGGGGATTCAGGCGTGACAGGTCTCCAGGGCAAGGTTTGAATCCAAACCCACCTCAAAACCCTTGCATCTCTCTGCAGAACGAATCGCTACCTGGCTTCTTCCAGAGAAGAAGCTGCCAAGAACATCCCTCTCGTGTTTGTCACCTGCCCGTCAGCCAAGGACCCCACCTGGGAAACCAGGCACCCAGGTAACGGCTGAAGCCCAACCACACGCGCTTGGGAGTGGTTTGAAAACTCTGCTGGGGTTTGGTTTGCTTGATGAGAGCAAACGAGGAGTTTCTCCTAAAATAGCCACGGTCAAAGTTGCCGAGCAGGTTGCTCATGGGAAGTGGTCTCCAAGATAACTGGAAGAAGTATACGAGACCATGAAGACCTGGGGACATCCTGGGTTTGGTTTTGTGGCAGTGAAATGGTAGCATGAGCATGGGCAGAGGGACAACTGCCCCAACCTTGTCCTGCTGCAGGTAAATCCACGCTGGCCATCGTGACCTTTGCCAAATACGAGTGGTTTGAGGAGTGGAAGGACAAGCAGGTCAATAAGAGGGGAGACGATTATGAGGAACTCAAGAAGACCTTTGTGGATGCCATCATGCAGACTGTCTTCAAGCTCTACCCTCGCATCGAGGACAGGGTGAGGAAACCTGGGGGTTCAGGGGTTCTCCAGCTCCTCTCCCAGGTCCTGTCTACCCAGTCCTATCCTGCAAATGTAGGAGCTGGGTCTGGGTCTGCTGGACATAAGGTCAAGCTGGGCAGCATGGCACCAACCCATTGCTACTGCCTCCTGACCATGCATGGTGCAAGGTGGAGGGATGATGGTTCTCCAGGACCATGCTGGGACCAAAGTTGGCCAGAACCACTACCCAAGGGTCTGCAAGCAAACCTGTCCCCGCCTGTACCCCAAGAAAATAGCATTCTGGAGCACAAGCTTTCTGGAGGAGGAGATACCTCACAGCACTACGCCTAACCCATGCAGACCATGTTGTCCCCTTGTCCTCCCCAGATTGAGTACATCTCTGGGGGGACACCCCTCACCAACCAGCACTACATTGCCAGCCCCAAGGGGGAGATCTACGGCATTGACCACAACATCACCCGCATGAAAGCCGAAACCATTGCCACTGTGAGGGCGCAGACGGCCATCCCCAACCTCTACCTGACAGGTATGGTGGCCGCACCACATTCTCAGGTGAAGACGTCTCTGGGGAAGCAGGATATGGGGGGGGGAAAGCCTTCATTCCTTCAATGAAATAAGGGGACAAGGTGCTGCTGCGTCATGGGGTGATGCTGGAGCACATCAAAATGGAGTTGCATGGTCCCAATGGGAGGAGGAGAGGGCTCCTGGATGTGGGTTCCCTGCCCCACGCTGATTTACTGTGGATGGGCAGGATGAGGCCCTTTTCCTGCTGGGGAAAAGGAAGGATGCAAACAGGGAAGGGTGTTGTGGGTTCAATCCCAAGGGGTGGCGTGGGGGCAGCTGGAGGGTGGGGAAAGTGTTTGGGGATGGTGAGCATCTCGAAGAGCATTGATGGTCAGCTCTGTGGGCTGCTCACGGGGGACCCTGGCTGCTGCCATTGCCACCTCCTGCTCTCTTCCAGGGCAGGATTTGTGCTTAGGGGGCTTCATGGGAGCCCTGCAAGGAGCCTTCATCTGCACCAGCACCATCCTCAAGCGCAACCTCTACATCGATGTGGTGCAGCTGAAAAAGCGCACAGAGGCCACCAACTCTAAGAAGGGGGACTGATGCCTGCGATCCCACCGGCCGGGACTTCCCTTTCCCCAGCCCACCAGATCACCCCCACTGCCCTATTTTCAGCTGTCAGTCGCCTATAGCACATCCTTCTGCAACGCAAAGTCAAAGGATTACAGCCCAGGAAGATGCCATTCCTGGTTTCCAGCTAGCTTGCCTTAGACCTCACTCACCGAGAGCTCATCTCCTTTCACCACAGTGTCTGAGTAAAAGCCAGTGTTGATCCTCAGCCATCCTTCTAAGGACAAACCTTTGCTTCTGGTGCCAGGGAGAGGGGCTCCAAGAGCTGCCATGTGCAACAACGGCCAGCAGAGAAGTCAACAAAAAAATCCCAGGTTACACCAGAAGGCAAGACCCAACAGCTTCTACCAACAACACTCAAGGGCTACTTGGTCCCCGCCAATGTCCAAGAGCCGTGCGGACCATCAGAAGACCATCAACTGTTCCTTGCAGCCCCCAGACCCACTGGGCCAAGGGGAGCGAGTTCCCTGGTGATGCTTTCCCCCTCTAAAGCTTCATTGGTCTCCTGAACCTCTAGATGGGAGCTTCATCCCAATCCTGGTGGTTGCGGAGGTGGCACCTCCCAGAGACGGGGCTGTGCACAGGCTTGTCCAGGCAGCGTTGGGCAGGTTCAATAAACCCCTGCCAGCTGCAGGATGGGCACCAGCTGTGTTTAAAGCGAGGGGAAGTCAACGCCAACCTGAGCCCCGTTGCTGCGTTTTAACGAAGGTGCCCCGGAGAGGCTCCCAGCCATGGTCCTGTAGGAAGGAGCTGGCTCCTGGTCAAGGGGGCAGTGGAGCAAGCAGGTCCTCGCAGCACGCCAGGGCCAGGTGCGGCGAGCGTATTAACTTAAGCCGGGCTATTTAAGAGCAGGTGGATTATTTTAAGATGAGCTATTTAAGAGCGGTGGTGCTTTGCCAGCCCCACGGTGCTTCCAAAGTCCTGCCCCGCGGCAGTGGAGCACAGCGACGCGGCCCCTCGACCCTGCAGTGCTGCCTATATCTTGGTGCTGCTCTAACCCTCCCCCTCCTCCTCCCCCCGGGATGTGTCTCATCGCCCGGAGACACACGATGGTGCAAACACCCGCTCCTTTGAGCAGCAGAACAAGCCTGGCCTTTCTGTCTGCTGGGAAGGGCTTGGGAACCCGATCAAAGTCCTCTCCAGAGGGGAAGGGAAGCGCGTGAGAGCAGAAATAAATAAAACACTAACAACCATCTTGTGACTGGCGCCTGGTGATGGGGGACCAGCAGGGCTGGCGCTCTTTGATGGGTTTGGGGAGGGAAGGGGTGAAGGGGTGCCGTGGAGAGACACCCTCCTCGCAAGCACCTCACTGGGGGCTTGTTCTCCTCCAGCACCGGCTGCTTTCGGGGAGGAATAATTGCAGAAGTGGGTACCCTATATGCACCAGTTAGGCACCAGTGCTTAACTGGGTACCCCAAGGTCAGCGGGGGAGCAGGCAGGGTTGGGCGACAAGCAACAGTGTCCAGAAAAGCCCTGCGAGGAGCCCACGGGGGGAGCTGGAAGGGGCAGTTTTCCCATGGGCAGCGATGGGAAGCAGGAGCCGCCCGGCTTTGGGGTGACACCAGGACTGGGAGAGGGTGAGAAGGGCAGGGTGGGATGGCATGGCTGCTCCTGGTGCTTCCAGCCACGCCAGTGTCTCCATCCCCCTGCCCTCTCCAAACCCTCACCATCCCCTTGGAGAAAAAATTTTCCTCTTTTTTTTTTTTTTTTTTTTTTTCCCCATATATGCCCCAAAA
>JAOQGH010000015.1:218388-242867 GCA_025769975.1 Gallinago jamesoni | reverse complement strand
GTCCTTGTTGTCCTCATTCTTGTTGTCCTTGTTGTCCTCAT
The DNA here is from genome assembly GCA_025769975.1 of Gallinago jamesoni. Taxonomy (NCBI): domain Eukaryota; kingdom Metazoa; phylum Chordata; class Aves; order Charadriiformes; family Scolopacidae; genus Gallinago; species Gallinago jamesoni. The sequence goes on along the minus strand of JAOQGH010000015.1, from coordinate 242,826 downwards.
TCTTGTTGTCCTTGTTGTCCTCATTCTTGTTGTCCTTGTTGTCCTCATTCTTGTTGTCCTCGTGTGCATTGTCAGTGTTCCCATTGCTGCCCTGATCCTGGTTGTTGCCAGTGTTTTCCTGGTTGTTGCCCTGGTCCCCGTGATCATCCTTATCCTGCTTGTTGCCATCCTGGTTCTTGCTGCTGTCCCAATTGTCGATCTGCTTCTCATTGTTACTGCCCTCATTCTCACCCTGCCCGTCCCGGTTCTGGGTGTTGCCCTCTGGGGTTTTGTTGCTGCTGTCCTGGCTCTGGTCATGCCTGCCCTGGTTACTGGAGTTTCCGTTGGTCTGCTTGCTGAGGTTACTGCTGTTGGGGTTTGCAACGGAGCTGCCACTGTCCTGCTGACCAGTGTCTCTGCCACCCTGCTGGCTGCCATTGCCATTGCCCTGGTTCCCGGCACCACCGTTGCCCTGATTGCCGCTGCCATTGCCAGCCTGACTGTTGCTTTGCTCACTGCCACTCTGGCCACTGGTCTGGTTCCCCACGCCCTTACTGTGATCAGATGTGTCCGTGCCCTTCTGGTTCTTTTCCACCTTCTCTCTGCCGTTTGTGTTCAATTTGATCTCTTTATCACTGCGTTGATCTGATTCGGAGCGGTGATCTGCCTTCTCTTTGGATGTATCCGGTTGCTGATCACCTTGAGTTCCCTGGTCATTATGTGCTTCAGGCTGGGAGCCTGCCCCACCACCTGTTGAAGTCTGGCGGGACTCTTCTTCCTCCTTCCCGTCAGCTGCCAGCAAACACACAGAGGTCACAGTCACTGCCTGTCCCCACACTCTGTATCTGCAGCACGCCTGGCTGCCCGAGACAGCTTCCCCACCGCCGCTGAAAGGGGAAGGAAACTCCCCCGCCAGGCGGGGGGAACTAAAGGGGCGACAAACTCGCCCTGGGGAGCTCTCCCAGCACCCGCCAGCCTCTCCCTACCCGCAAAAAGACCCAACGACAGGATAGCCCCCGCAAACGAGGAGCCCGCGTCAGACCCTGCCTTGCTTTCTCTTGCTCCCCCTCCCCGGCCCTGCCGGGTGCCCAGCCCAACCACTCCCCCTCAGCGATCCCTTCCGCGGGGCCCTCCCCGCCCGTCCCCCCCAGTGGCGCCGACCCGGATGCCCCCCGAGCCACAGAGGCCCCTCTCACTACCTTCTCCCGACCACGCCGCCCTCTCACCTTGGACTAGGGCGGCGGCGCAGAGCGCCAGGAGGAGCAGAAGGAACCGCAGCGGCATGGCGGCCCAAGGGAAACTACCTTCTCCACCACCCGCCGGCCAGATCGCTTCCGGTGAGGCAGGGGCGACTTCCGGCAGGAGATCTCGCGAGAGCGGGGAGGCGGTGACGCCGAGAGGCCGTGCAGGGCTGGGTGCGTGGGAGGGAAGGGGCGGGGCTTTTGAGATAGCCGGGTCGGGGCTTGATAGGATGAGAGGCGAGGGTTGTGGAGGAGAGGGGCGGGGCTTAAGGAAGATGGCCTGCTGCTCTGACGAATTGTGTTTGGTGTATGCAAATTAGGGGCGGTGCTTCCCCATCTGCGGCGGGCGGGGCCTGGCGCAGCGAAAGGGCTGCGTCTTTGGGGTGAAAAGCAGCAGTTTGAGGTAAAACTTGCCGGTTTTAGGGCCGTTTCGAGGCCCTGAGAAACCAGCGCCGGGACTTGGCCTAAAAGGGGGCCGCCGAGCCGTGCTGTTGGGCGCCGGGCCCTCTCTGCCCCGGGCCCGTCCCTGATCAGGCGACGTCCTCCCCCGAGGGCCGCCTCCCTCTCGTAGGGGAGGAAAGGGGCTGTGGCAGGGACGCTGGTGAGAAATGGGGCAAATTTCCCTTCCTTTGGGTCAGGACTGCTTCCCAAAAGCGCTCCTGAGGACAACAGCCGTGTCGGGGGATCGTGGCCAGGCCAGCACCTCCGATAACCTTTTACTTATCTTTTTGGCCAGACCAGACACATCCTATTCAACTCCAGCTCTTTCTGCCAGAAGCAGAAAATTGGCTTTTGCCTCTCCGTGGGCACTCCTTTCCTCTGTAGTTAATTTGGCCATCTTTTGCTGTAGGGTTTGTTCTCCCTCTCTTCTGGGCTTTTTCCAGGCATCCCACACCTTGAAGGACGCTGCCCAAAATTGGGGACAATCCTCCAGCTTGGTCAGCAGAACAAACAAGCATTTCATTGCGTCCTACTGATAATCCTACCCATCTCCGACCTCCCGCTCTGCTGCCTGGGATAGAAAATGACCTGTACTTGATGCAGATAAAATTAAAACTTAGAAAGATTCTTAAGTCTACCTATCATCCTTCTACCACAGTCTGGGCAGCTGTGGGGGTCTTGAGCCCAGAGCTGAGCTCCTCAAACAGATTTGTTGTCTTCGGGTGCATGAACTGTGACCCTACAGCACTGAGCGAAGGGTGGCACTGAGTGTCCTTGAGCTGTGACTGATGTCATCTGTGGTTGTCTCCCAGCCGCGCATCACCTGCTGTGTCCAAAAGTTGTCCCCACCTGCTGTCCCAGCTTTGCCTCCTGCTGTATTCCTTTTCCAGCAGATGTCTGCAAAGCCAGGATTTTGGGGGATCATGGTAAAACAAAGAGCTCCAGACCTTCTTCCTGGGTCTTCCTCGTGTTCATTACTGCTACCCAGTGACCTTGCACAGGTCTGTCTCTCTCTGTTCAGGGATGTTGACATGGGGGTGCATCGTTCTTCAAAAAAAGTTTCATCTGCATCTTTGTCCCCTGCCTGTCCTTCCCAAACCAGTTAGACCTTTGATACCAGTTTTCCAGGAACATGAATTCTGCCATCAAGTCTCTGTTACTTGGCTTATTAGTAACGATCCCCATCTGTCCTCCCCATCATCTCACTTCTTTCCTTCTAGATCAATGGATTTGCCTTCATCTCAGCCCAGGATGAACTTCCTCAGTGCTGAACCACTCCAGACTGCGTGTCCTTCCTGCTGTTACCCATAACGCCGTGTCCTGCAGCACCAAGCACTGAATGACAAGCAGCAAAGTCTCATGTGTCTCCAGAAGGAATCGCAATAACATCACGAATCCCTTAGCTGCTCCAGTCAGGCTGTTTAATGCTAAAACACAGAAAAATATCAGAGCATCATTTCCAAAGCAAATGAGTCCCGCACAGCTATAATACTTCGGGGAATAATCCTGATTTAGCCCCAGAGCGTGATGGATTATGTGGTTGATTTTTATTCTCTTTTTTTCCAATCCCCTATTCAATTCAATACATTCCAATAATCCTACCAGCTCGGTTCTGCCCATGCCTGCCTTTCTAAGGAGTCAGAACAGTTGGCCTAATACTTTTGTTGAGATTTAAAACAGACAAGTGAGGCTATTTCTCATGCCCAGCCAGTTTGGCTTTCACTCACACCCCTGGAAGTCAAGAGCAACTGAATGGAGGCCAAGTTTCTCTGGATTTACAACAATGCATCTGGGAACAGAATTCTGCCCAAAATACCGAATACGAGGCTGATATCAGTTCAGTGCCCGGTGGCTCACACCAGGCTCATTTTCTTTCAGCAGTTTTCTTGGCTAAAACGCAATAAACAGCGACCTCACCTAACCTCCCTGCGGCTGCACCCTCCCCACGCAGCTCCCGGAACGGGAAGCTGCCATCAACGTGGACAACAAGGAAGTTGCTTCTGGCTTCAGCGCAATTATGGGGATGCAGACTAGGAGGAAAAGGAGGAGGATTGAGGATTATTACCTCTGTCTGCTGCAAAGCAGGAGGAGGAAATTCTTGTTCAGTTCCACTCAGCTGCTTTGCAAAGTGGTGGCAGCTCCTTGTCCTTTATTACATGAAAACCAACTCCTTTACATTCACACTTAAAGGAGGTTTTAGTTGGTTTCCTAGACTGGTACTGTTTCTTCTCATAAACATGAGATGTCAGTTTTTGGGGAGGACTCTTTTTGAGAATAACCACAAGGGCCAAGAACAGGCTGAACACACAAATCTGGCCTTTCATTTAGCACCAACCACGGCATTTTAGTGTGGTCTCCCAAGGTCTGGTGCCAACCTTGCGCTTGGAGATAATAAAATTCTCACCTTGTCAGAAGCGTCTGCATCCTCCATCCCGTTCCTTTCCCCCAAGGCCTAGTCTGGTCAGGATAAAGGATCAAAAGGAGAAACAATTAGCAAATGGAGGAATTTAATGATGCTAATTAAAATGTATTAAGTGTAGCCACTGCCTCTGCACCAGCTGCTTTGGCAGGAGCCTGGAGTCCGCGGAGCGCCTGCTTCACTCCGGTGCAGAGCGGGGAAACAGGACATCTGGTGCGCCCTCACCCCAGCCCCTCACAAAAAAGCAGGTTCCAGGAAACCTTCATTTCATTTGCTGCTGCTTGCCGGGTTCATGGCGGAGCCCCTAATTAGCTCCATCTCTGCAGGAGACCCCTGGGACCTCATTAGGCATTTCAATTAGTGAATAGCCAGAGCTGTGGAGGGAGAGGGGGCTGGGGGCCGTTTGATCAAGATGGCTGCAATTAAGCAAGCGGATGGAGGTGACAGAAGTAACCCTGCTCCCCAAAAAACATGGGGAAAGCACCAAGCTGGCTCCCAGATGCTACCCGTGCACCAGAGCAAGCTCTCCCATAAGTTTGCTCTCAACAAGCTCTTAACAAGAAGTTTGCCAGCTCCTGACAATACCCCCCCCCTACAATAGCTGCAGCGACTTTAGGGCTGAGCTCATCAAAAACTGGCACATTTTAATTGAGGTTTTAAGCCTTTTCTTACTGTACATCATGTTTCTGGACTGGGACAGACTCACGGGCGCATCCTCCCCTCTCCCCTGTGTCGATCCTGGTGCTGCCCCATCTGCTGCCGTGCAGCCCAGCTCCCGGCCACCCCTGGTGTGGCTCGGTGGCCATCACTCACCTGGAGTGTTCCCAGCCAGGCACTTCTTGGAACTTCGTTTCACTCTGGGAATAGGTGGCAACGATGATGAATGTTCATCTCCCAAGGATGTAGTGGCCCGTTCCCAATTCCAGCTTCATCATTCACCCGGCTTCTCCCAGCTCTCCCGCCTGACCATGCCTCCTGCTGCTTCTCGGCACTTTCTACGTGGACCTCCACCCCTGGAGATGACAGCAAACCCCAAACGAGCAGGTCCACCTCACCCCACTTCCACCTAGCCATGGCTCAGCCCCCTGCGGTGTTCGTACCGTCTGGAGCTGTGCCTAACAGCAACATCTGCCACAGCTGGGAGAGCAGTGGGGACCCTGTCATTGGCATGATGACCCCCATCCCTGCTGTTTTGTGCCTCTCAGCTAAGGCAGAATCTCGCTGTCCCACCTCTCCCTGCTCTTCACACCCTGCTCTCCCTTCCTTCTGCAGCTGACTCTCCATGGGACACCATTTCATTCCCTCCCTCGCTTTTTTCCCTTCGTTGGATGAGGTTGGGATGCACCCTATGAAAAAAAAAAAAAAGCCATCTACAAAGCAGGACCAGGGAGTATATGGTGGCAGACACCTCAATTTTGTAGGAGACCAAAGGAAAAATTCACAATCTTTGGCTGTAAAACTGGTGGGGTTTTTTTTATTGGAAATTTGAAAAGTTAATTCTTATAACCGGGAAATACTGCTAGAGAGCTCCCCAGGGCCTCCACACACAGCTCTGCTCTGCACCCAGGGCTGCCTGGCTCAATTTCAGCTCCCAAATCTGAGCACAAGTTAAGTGTTGTGAGAAAATTAGTCTAAACCTTGTGCAAAAAAAGAGGAGAGGGGCTACTGAGCCCCCTTGCCACAACAACCCAAACGGAAACACACCAGTGTCGGGTTTTTCTGTGACAAAGACAAACCCCAGAATTTTCCACTGATTGAAGCACCTCACAGAGGACAAAGAAAACCCTGCTAAGGAATCCGTTTTCTATTGATAACCAGTCTGAATGCAAGATTTCATCTAGCCATGTCGCTGTGAGCATGAAGGATAGATAGAATCATAGAATTGTCCAGGTTGGAAGGAACCTTGATGATCATTGAGTCCAACCATCAACCGAACTCTGATAAAAACCATCACTAAACCATGTGTCTAAGCACTATGTCAACCCATCTTTTAAGTACCTCCAGGGATGGTGTCCCAACCACTACCCTGGGCAACCTCTTCCAAGGCTTAATAACCCTTTCAGTGTCAAATTTTTTCCTATTTTTTCCCAATATCCAACCTGAACCTCCCCTGGAGCAACTTGAGGCCGTTTCCTCTTGTCCCATCACCTGTGATTTGGGAGAAGAGACCGACACACAACTCCCCCCCGGCTACCCCCTCCTTTCAGGGAGTTGGAGAGAGCGAGAAGGTCTCCCCTCAGCCTCCTTTTCTCCAGGCTGAACACCCCCAGCTCCCTCAGCTGCTCCTCACAAGACTTGTGCTCCAGACCCCTCATCAGCTCCGTTGCCCTTCTCTGGACCCGCAGTAGATACCATGATCAGCCTGGTTCAACTAAGAAAGCTTCAGTGTGGTCAATTGAGACTGGAGCAACACATAACGGGTCTTGTCCTCTTCTCTAGGAGGAGCAAAGCCCTGAGGGCTTTGGTGGCCAGTTGCTTCTCTTCTAGCTGGGGATAATCCAAACCTGTCTCAGTTTAGGAGCACTGCACATCGGAACAGATGTTCCTTTTCTGTATGGGAAAATGCCGAGTAAAACAAAGAAATATTCTCCTGCTGAAGTCCAACATCTGTTTGAAGCTGTCTGGCTCGGGTTCAGACTTTAATTCTTGTGACAGGTCTCTTCATGCCTTTAATTTCCCATGAAATCTAATTCAAGAAGTTGTTTGTCTGCAGCCTGCTCCTGGTGCTGGGGAGAGCAAGGCTGCATGCGATCCAGACTTTCCTTGCAAAAAACCAGTCTCTTGGAACAGCCTTTCTAAAAAATGCTGCATTTTGCCTCTTTTCAAATAACGGCCACGCACGTTTTCAGTGACACTCTAATCATCTCAGTCCTGGATCTCGCACAACTGCGTGACACGCTCTCAGGATGCCATTAATTAAAGCATCGTGGCTGGTCCTCTTGGGTGCTGTTGTGGAGGAATCACCCCCTATCCCAGCATTTACAAATTTGTTCTTTGAAAGCAAGAACTTTAAACAATTTGGTGTGTAGAACGGAAACACCTACCCAGCTCAGGACTGTCTTGGTGTGACAGTGAATGAAGATGCCCCAGGCCCTTTTTCGTGCTCAGAGGCTTTGGTGGTGGCCACCAAGAAGCTGGTTTGCAGGAGCTGTGTCTGCTGCAGGCTCCTCTTGCTGCTCGAGGGTCTTAACTAGCCAGGACCCCTTAGAGCAATGAATTTGGGAGCAACCACCCAACTGGGATGCTCTGAGCTGTGAATTTAAGCTGTCACTTCCAGTCCAAAAGGTGATCCTCGGATGGATGGGAGAAGCTGTGCTCCTGCTGGAGGTACTGTCACCGTTTGCAGAAGTCATCTGGAACTTTCACAAAGGCCTGTGTTTGCCCTGAAAGTGTCCCTGGTGCTCATGCAAGGACTGGAGGCTGGGGGCTTGTCTGCACCCGGAGCTGGGGGCATCACTTCGCTGCACTTTTTGGTGGTTCTGCCCAGCTGCAATATGGAAATAGAAATTCTTGAATCCAGGAGTCATCTGCTGGGATTTACAGATGCTGGTGTCATCCCGTGGTACACACTTGGCTCGCTCAACATCTGCTGAACGCACACACTGTCTTCCTTAAGGACAAGATGGTCCCTTATCCCCTATACCTGCAGATGGACATCTGCGGCTGCTCCAAGCTTGATAAAAACGCATCCTCGGTGGGTTTTCACACCAGCTCAGCACTGGAAAGGAAAAGAGAAATGTCATGACAGGAGAAGAAGGTGTCATTTATCCCATAAAGTGAGAAAAAGCTCCCAGCAAACTGAGCCAAGGGCTGGCAGGTGTGGAAAGGGCTCAGACCAGCACTGATAGTGATGGTTTGGACCTTGCCCACTGCCACGGGCAACAGGAGCCCCAGGACACCATAGTCCCCACAATGGAACACTGGGGCAGGCAGAGAGGAGCCAGAGTGGGTCCTGGGGATTGGAAATGGGCCAAGGAATTCAGAAAGGGGAATGAAACAGGACTATAAACACCATGAAGCACCTTTGGGTGGGCGCAGCTCAGAATTAAATCTGCAACAGAAAACAAAATTAAATGACTTTCAATAGGAAAACTTTGAGATAGGCTTTTTTTTTTTTTTTCTGCTAAAGACATAGTGAGATGGAAGAGTCTTAATTAGCTCATGTGTTGAACTGAGCAAGAATTTAAGATCGGTTGAAAATCCACTGGATCACCCTGGGTTGCTTTTGTGCAGGTCCTTTTTCGTCCTAATTTGTCTTTTCATTCCTGGTTGGGAAGAAGCAGGTACAGGGCATCCTGCAGTTCCTGGCCACGTGATACACACCAGTAACTCGCACCCCTCAGCTTCTCAGGCACCCCCTGAACTGATTTTACCTAACCCCCCGCATCCTCCTGCCTGCCTCTTGCCAGCACAGATTTGCGATGGACACCCCAAAATCACCCTGTGCCCATCAATGGAGGCAATGGTCTCGGGCTGGAGCTGTGCCTGACCCCGTACCCGGCTGTGGGGCTGGACCGGAGCCCCATCCCGAGAGGCTTCCCGGGGCTGGAGCGCTGGTGGAGACACGGTGGCGATGGGCAGGAAGCGAGTGCTTCCTTCACTGACCACGCTCACGCAGCAAGTTGCAGCTGTAGTTTTATTTCCTTTTGTGAAAAACAACAGGGATTCAAGGGGGGGGAAAAAAAACCCACCCAGGGCTCAGCCCCAGATCCTGCCCACCCCAGCACAACGATGGGAAGGAGCAGGGCCAACGGCGCGGCATCCTCAGGGCAGGATCCGGCTCCTCGCCGGGACGGAGCAGAGGGTGATCACAACGGCGAGGAGCAGAGCCACGGGATGGGAGGATTTGGGATCATCCAGAGGCACCGGGTCAGCATTTCTGCTCTTGCCTCTGGGACAGAGCACAGGCCCCAGCCCCACACCTGCCGCGCTGGGTGCCGGCATGCCCGTGCACAGCAGCACTGGCCATCGGCATCACCATGCCCTGCGGCAGCAATGGGCACTCGGCTCATACCCATTGTTTGGCTCGTGGGAGATTTCCATTGTTGGCAGCTTTCTTTTTTTTTTCCTTTTTTTCCTTTTTTTTTTAATAAAAATGGTCTTTAGGTCAACTGCTGGCAGCAGCTCTGAGCAGAAAGCCCCCTCCCTCCAGAGTCTGCTTACAAAACAGTTCAGAAAGGGTCAAATATTGACCAATAATGGTTTTGGCTGAATTTGAATCTTGATTGTGGCTTCTGCAATGTACAGCAGGGAGGGCATGGATGGGATGGGGCGAGAGGAGATGAGTTTTTTCCCTTAGTCAGCAGGTTTGGTGACCAGGGAAAGGGGCTGCGTCTGCAGCACGGCCAGGGCAGCCTGCGGAGACGGGATGGCGGCTGCGAAGGACGGAGGCGAGGACAGGAGAGCTGTGGAGGGCACCGAGGTGAAGGGGATGGGTCTGGAGAGGAGCGAGGGCGGGCTGCCGAGGCTCGAGGAGGAGGAAGATGAAGAGGAGGAGGAAGAAGAAGAGGTGGCTTTGCCCGAGAGGAAGGCGGACGAGTGGACGCTGAGCTGAGCCCTGGCCTCTGGCTTGGTGGTGAGGGAGAGAGGCTGAGCCTGTTCCGAGTGGGTGGCAGCCGGCGCGGCCGGGGAGGCCAGGGCGGCCGACGGTGTGGCGGGCGAATCCAGCATGCTGCCGTGGGAGGAGGCAGGGCTGTCGCAGGGCTTCTCGGCCGGCAGGTACTGCACGCACGGCTTCTTGCTCTTGGACGCCAGGGAACCTGCGCGGGACAGAGGAGGATGGGGTGAGCGACCAAAAAGCCTGGAGCAGGGAGGGGGCTGGCAGGGGAGACACTCACTCTCCGTCTCGTGGCTTTGTTGCTGGACCAGCTTCTCTCGCTTTCTCTTCTTTTTCTTGCCCTGGAAAATATTACAGAATCATTTGGTGGCTTTCTGCCACTGGAGAGCCCTTGGGGGCTGCTCAACAGAAGGGAAGTGGGGCTGACGGTGCCCACGGCAGCTTGCAGGGATGCAGGAGCCACCGATGGCAGCAGAGCATCCCTGGGGATCCATTGCTCACCGCCCCCCCATAACCCTAACAACCCCACCTCCCCAAGCAGCCTCCCACCAGCCAAAGCCCCAGAGAGGAGCCACCTGGGGACCCGGCAAGGGGACAGAAGGGGCCACCCCCTCTCATGGGGCTCTCCCCCACGGCCGTGGGGCTTGGGGAGACACACGTACGTAGTTGTCCCGCGCTGACCACGTCGGGTAGAGCTGGGAGTGCAGCTGCCGCTCTTTCCGCGCCAGCTCGTAGTACTTGGCCTGCTCCTCCCGCGACAGCGAGTGCCACTGCAGGGGGAGAAGAGACCAAGCTACAACCCCCCCCAAAGCCACACTGCAAACCCCAAGCCCTGCTGCTGGCCCTCAGGATGCACTGCCGTGGGGCTGCAAGGATCCCAGCCTGCCCCATCCCGTTGCCACCCAGGTCCCCACCAGCTCCCTGGGACCTCCTGGGGTGGCAACGCCCCAGGACAAGGGACCGAGCCACGGGAGAGGTGGAGCAAAGGGGGTTGAAAGCCATTTTGAAGGTCACAAATGGGGCAGCGTGTGGGCACGAAGCTGGTGCTGAGGGAGATGCCCGTACCCGTCTGCCCAGGATCTGGTTGATGGCGGCGCTCTCCTTCAGCGTGCACTCCGCCACCACCTTGGCCCTCATCTCCTTCATGTACAACATGAAGGCATTGAGCGGCTTCTTGATGTGGGGTTTCTTCTCCTCCTCCTTCTTCACAGTGACGGGAGATTTCCTGCAACAAGAGGGATGGCAGGTCAGGACCTTCTCTGCCCCAAGGGGATGAGTTCCTAGCCCCGGGGCTGTTCCGTCCCCCACTCACGAGTTGCCTCCGGGGCTGACGCTGGGCTGGGTGGGTTCCTGCTTCACGATGGGTGAGACGATGGTCGGGTGTGGGATGCCCGAGGGGTGCAGCCCGTGGGTGGGTGGTGGGACCACATGTGGAGAGAAACGGCTGGACATCAAACTGCAGTAGAAGGAGTGGTAGGGGAGGGCTCGTCAGCTCCCCACAGGCACCAACAGCCCCCCATTTCCACCCCAAACACTCCTGAGAACCTTCTGTGTTCTCAGTTGTGGTCTGGTTTTATACCGGAACTTGCCCCACCTTGCAGGTGGGTAACATGGACCCAACTTAAGTGATGCCCTGAGCCCAGGGGAACGTCACTTTTTCCCCATAGCACCACCAGTTGGGAACATCTGCACCCTCCTGGTGGAATTTTCAGCTCAAGAGGCCACCAGAACCTTCTGAGGCTGGTCTGTGCCCATGCAAAGTGGGGTGTCCCCAGTAGCACCCACTGCTGATGCTGCTGCGGGGCCACATCCCACATCATCCTCAGGGAAGATGCCAAAAAAATCGCTGCCAGCTCCAGGTACACCTGAGGAAGGTCCCTCGTCCCTGCTGAGACCCACCTGGACATGGAGGCGTTCATAGCGAGGGCGGGGTAGGGGTGCCGAAAGCCGCCGGGAGGGATGGAGTACACGGGCTGTCCTTGCCTGCAAACACACAAGATTTAGTGGAAAAAAAAAATAATTCCCTTCTCATTTCCCGGGGCCCCTCAAACTGCTCCTAAGCTGATCTCCATCCCAATGATTCCCAAAAATGTCCAGCGCTGGGGAGTCCTTCCCTCCCCACCCTCTGTGGGAGCCCTCAGCACCCCACCGAGCCTGCAGGGGAAGAAGTGGATGAATGTAGGAAGAGGAGGAGGATCTTGGGGACACGAGGCTCCCAGGGACAGGGACACAGAGGGGACATCGAGCCCCCAGCCCATCCTTACTGCGGCACGAGCCAGCCTAGTGGGTGGGGGATCTGCCCCACAGCTCCTGGCGACAGCGGGTAGTAGGGGGGCAGCTCTGATGGGTGCGGCGGCCGCGGGATCCCTGCGGAGAGAGAGGGGGACAGAGGGGAAACGGTGTGAAAACACAGGCATGGCAGCCTCTGAGCACCCTGCCTCTGAGCACCCGGTCTCCCCCTGAGCATCCCACCTCCCTCCAGGCACCCCCATCTTCCTCCGAGCATCCTGTCTCCCTCCCAGCACCCTCTCCCCTTCTCTCAGCACCCCATGTCTCTCAGAGCACCCTGTCTGCTGCCAAGCACCCCATCTCTCTCCAAGCACCCCATCTCTCTCCAAGCACCCATGGTCCCATCTCCCTCCAAGCACCCCATCTTCCTCTGAGCACCCCAACCGTCTCTGAGCACCCCATCTCTCCCTCAGCACGTGTCTGGGGTAGGGAGAGGATGCTTGAGACAACCATAACGGAGACCTGGAGGGATCCACACACACCTCAACCAAACCCATGACCAGGTGAGGACCCTTCCCTGGTCACTGTCCCCATCCCCCTCCCCGTCCCACCACCCAGGGACCAGGCTGTGACAACCACCCAGGAAGCAGAGGAACCATCCTTTGGAGAGCATCCATCCCGTTCCCAGCATGGCCCCAATACCGTCACCATCCCTTTGCTCCCCTAGGAGGTGCCCCAATGCCACGTCCCCTCCCCATGCTCACCCGTCTTTGGGTCGATCTCTGGGGAGAGGTGGCTGGGGGGTGAGCCCGGCGAGAAGTGGTCGTTGCTGTAGGTGATGAGCGGGGTCAGCGGGTGCATGTGATGGGCGTGCTGCACCACCGGGACCTTGTTCGACTGCAGGGCAGCGAGGGAGAGAGGGTGGGAGGGCGAAAAAAACGCCACCCCCCCCTCAACCCCTCCAAACCCCTCCACCATGGGCATTGTATCGGCATCACAGGGGGCTGGAGCGGGATTTTCCCCCGGGAAACTCATCCTCCCTGTGGGATTTGGCTGCTCTTACCAAGTGTGCGGGCGAGGGTGACCGGCTGTCCTTCAGCGTGGCGCCGGCAGGCACGTCCAGCAGCGGCCACTTCATCTGCAGATACTGAAGGAGAGACGGGCTGACGTCTCTTCAGGCCAGCCCCACCTCCCTGCCAGCCCCACAACACCCCTGTGCCCTGCTGGGGACACTCTGCCCCACGGATGGACACTATGGGCTGGTGGCAAAAGGGTTTGGGGGGGGGCACAGGGTGGATAGCCCTATACACCCCCTCCAGAGCTCGTAAATGGTGTGAAGCCTCAAATAACGCAAATCCCCAAATCCTAAAGCCCACATCTCCGCCCCAAAGGATAGGAAGCCCCACATTGGTACAAAACCCCAACTCTCTCCCCCCGAATGATATGCAAGGCCCCAAATCCCAATCCCCGAACCTCCACTCCAAAGGAGCGCAAAGCTCCACATCTCAAATCCCTGCCCCAAACGGTGCAAACCCCCAAATCCCTGCTTGGCGCTGGCTGGCTGGGAAGCCATGAGCCCCCCACCTCCCCTTCCCTCCATTTCCCCCCCTGCCTGCACCGGTGCTCCCTTTCCCTACCTCAAACCCAGACTTTCTGGGACACAGCCATGTCCCAGGGCAGCACAAGCCATGATCGCCTGCGGGGCTCAGCCCTGGGTGGTCCCCGTGCTGGGGGGGGGGCTCCCTCCCTGTCCCTCCCCGAAATGCCAGAGCACGAGAAACCGACCCCGTCTTGCAAGGAGAGGTGGGGAGGGGTGAATATGGGGCTTTTTGAGGGGCTTTTTCCCCCCTCCCTGGGTTAAAACCTCACCACGACAAATGGTTTGTCTCCCTGGGCACTGCCCATGAGCAGCCCCCCAAAAGAAAGGTGCTTTGTGTGGCGATTTCGGCGGAGGGGGCCGGCGGCATTTCCCGGCAGACGGCGGGGGGGGAGGCGCGTCCCGTGAGATGCCGGGGCTGGGGAATGTGGCCTGGATGGGCCGCAGCTGCGCGCAGGAATTCTCCCCCAGTACAAACCTTCCTGATCCAAAGCAGCTGGAAGGAAAACCCAGCGAGGAGCTGCGGGGAGCGTTAACTCTTCCATGGCTGGGCAGACACATCCCCGCTGCCTCCCGCAGCCCCCCCCCAAAGTGTCCTGTGTGTCCCCCAGCATCCCCTCCTGCTTGTCTCCAGCCTCCAGCACCCCCCCTCTGCATCTCCAGCATCCTCCACTCCATCTCCAGTATGCCCTTCCTGCATCTCTACTGTCTCCCCTCCATCTCCAGTATCTCCCCCCACCTCCAGCATCTCCTTCTAGCACTTCCAGTGTCCCATCTCCAGTATCCCCCGCCTGCTCCAGTATCCCCTTCCTGCACCTCCAGTATCCCCTCCATCTCCAGTATCCCACTTCCACATCCCCACTATCCCCCCACAGTCTCCAGTAGCCCCTCCTATGTCCCCAGTACCCACCTCCCTGCAGTTCCAGTACTCCCCCCCCTTGGTCCCCCACTATCCCCAACTCCCTCTCCAGCACCCCACCTCCCCCATCTCCAGCACCCCCCTATCACCCCCCTCCTGCTGGCACCCGCTGCCTCTGGGCAAGCTCCAACCCCACCACTGTGTCCCAGCAAAGCCTGGCAAGGATGCAGCACTGCTCATGGGGACCATCCTGCTGCCACACGGGCCCCCCCAGTGCCAATGGTGCCGCTGCCGAGTCACCTCCGGCCACGGCACAGTCCCCACGAAGCCCAAGATGCCAAGATCGCCCAACCGTTCCTGCCACCACCAGCGCCGGGATCCCCCCCCCCCGAAATCCTGCTTCACCCCCTCAACCCCCTCTGTCCCATCCCCGTCCTGCACATCCTGGCTCTGATGCCTCCGCATGGGGTGAATTTTGGCACCGCCGGGATAATATGGACAAGACAGACCTGTGGGTGCCGGGGAGCCGCAATGGGACCCGGCCCTTGGCCGCTCCTCTGGGGGCGGCTCCTCCGGGGCTCCGGGAGCCCCGTGCCCCCCGGGCTCATGCCGTGACCCACCGCGCGCCCCGTGCTCCCCGGTGCGGCGGCAGCCATCTCCTGACACACCGCGCCAGCTTTGATGCATCCTCCAAACCGGGGGAGATCAAAACCAGTGGGCTGCGGCGGCGGGGAAGCCCCGGGGTCTGGCTGCCGTACAACGCCGGGCTGGCTCCGAAGAGCCCGGGCGCTGCCGGCACCACCACCAAAGCAGCGGTGACGCACGGGGTTTGGCCAGAGACGCTCCTGGGCTGGCCGCGGCGAGCGGCTGGGACCACGCAGGAGGGACCACCCGAGCATCTCCACAGCCGTGCCGTGCCATAGGAGGTGCCCCGACATTCCCGGAGCTGTGCCAGGGCCACGGAAGGGGGTGCCCCAACATCCCCACAGCTGCACTGGGGCAACGCACGAGATCATAGAGGTCACAGAATTATCTGGGTGGGAAGGGACCTTTAGAGCATCGAGTCCAACCATCAACCCAACTCTGACAAAAAAAAACCATCACTAAACCACATCCCCCAGCACCAAGTCAACCCAGCTTTAGAACACCTCCAGGGATGGAGGTGCCCTGGGTAGCCCATTCCAAGGCTTGATAACCCTTTCCGTGCCAAAATTGTTCCTAGTATCCAACCTGAACCTCCCCTGGTGCAACTTGAGGGCATTTCCTCTTGTCCCATCACCTGTGATTTGGGAGAAGAGACCGACCTCCCTGGCTACCCGCTCCTTTCAGAGAGTTGGAGAGAGCGAGAAGGTCTCCCCTCAGCCTCCTTTTCTCCAGGCTGACCCCCCCGAGCTCCCTCACCCGCTCCTCACAAGACTTGTGCTCCAAGATACCCCGACATCCCCACAACGGATGAGGTGCCCCCGGGCACCCCCATGGCTCTGCTTAGATGCCACACCAGATGCCCCAACACCCCTGTGACCGGCACGAGATGCCCTTGGGCCATCCCCAGGGCTGTGCCTGGGTGACACGCCACCCTCATGACACGGGATGCCTCGAGCATCCCAGTCGCCCCGCTGGGAGGGTGCCCCCCCATCCCCAGCACCGTGCCACCGCCCGAGGTCCCCCACCGTCCCCGGAGTACGGGGGATGGGACCGGGCAGGAGGTGCCCCCTGCATCCTCCATGGGCGCCTCGGGGCTCCGCCTCACCATCCCCTGCTCATTGCCCCCCTCACAAAGGGGGCTTTCTGGGCTATTCTGTAAGCGGAGAAGCCGCTGGGGGATGGCGGCTGGGGAAGGGCTGGGTTGTATAAAAGGCTGCTTCTCATTTTGAAGCCGTTTCAGGAGGCCGGGGAGGGGAGAGGAAGGGGGGGGGGGACCCTTTCAAAATATACAAAGAAGGGGTGGTGGTGGGGGGAGCTGGCAAACGGTTCAGTGGTAATGTGGAAAAATGAAGCCCCCCCCCCACCGCCGCCTCCCCTCCTCTTCCCTCCCCTTCCCCTTGGCCCCAGCTTGGACACAGCTCCCACTGTACCACCACGTGCGGGAACTGGGCGCGAGCGGCAGATTGGAGCTATTAAAAAAGAAAGGGGGAGAGAGAAAAAAAAAAAAAAAAAAGAAAAAAAAAAGAAG
The DNA here is from genome assembly GCA_025769975.1 of Gallinago jamesoni. Classification (NCBI taxonomy): domain Eukaryota; kingdom Metazoa; phylum Chordata; class Aves; order Charadriiformes; family Scolopacidae; genus Gallinago; species Gallinago jamesoni. The sequence goes on along the minus strand of JAOQGH010000015.1, from coordinate 226,331 downwards.
AAGAAAATAGTTGAAAATCGGTCACATTCCAGGGAGATTAGAGCAAGTTCTGGTTCCTCGTTTACCAGCCACCCCGCAATTAAAAAGCAGGGGGGTTAACCCCTTCCCTGCTGGAGCAGCAGGATCACAATGGAGTCTCCTGTCTGTCCATCCGTCCCTCCGTCCCTCCATCTGTCCCCTCCCTCGGGGAGGGGGGAGCCCCCATGGCCCCCGTAGCCGGAGGGAGGGTCGGTGGCGGCAGCTGGGGGGGGTCGTGCCAGCAGTGGCGTTTCGCCTCTGCACTCGGGGAGGAGGTGCAGACGCCATGGGATCCCCTAATGCCCAATTAGGGACTTAATGAGCGGATTTCCTCTCCTCTTCCGCACACGGGGCTCCATCCTGGCTGAGGCGTTTTCCCTGGGAAGCGAGGAAAGTCCCAGCTGGTGGCAGAGCTGACACCGTGCATCCCAGTGCCATGCGTCCTGGCTTGACACTTCCCACTGTGGCATCTCCTGGTGTGGCTTGTCCCAGCATGGCACATTCCAGCACCGCGTGTGCCAGCACAGTGCGTTCTGCTGCTCCATGTCACAGCATCATGCGTGTGGGTGCCGTGTGTCCTGGAGTTGGATGTCCCAGCGCCATATGTCCTGCCACTGTGATGTCCTGCTGTCCCGCATCCAAGTGCTGTGTGTGTCCTGGTGGCACATATGCCAGTGCTGCGTGTCCCAGTGTTGTCCGTGTGTCCCAGCATCACATGTCCTGGCGTCACACGTCCCAGGAGTGCACATGCCGGTGTGGCGTGTCCCAGGATCCGTATCACAGCCTTATGTGTCCCAGCACTGTTTGTCATGGTGTTGTGTGTCCCACCGTTGCACATGCCAGCCTTGTGTATCTTGGTGTTGCGTGTCCCAGCATCCCAAATCCTACTGTTCCATGCCCTGGCACCCTGTGTCCCAGGATTGCGTGTGCCGGCATTCCCTGTCCTGTTACACCTCCAGGCACTGCCGATCCTCCTGGGGTTGCACATCCCAATGTTGCACGTCCCAACACCCCTTGTCCCTGTGTCATGTGTCCCAGTGAGACAAGGGGTCACAACAGGCTCCTCTCTGTGGGGCTCAGAGGCCACTGGCCTCTCATTTTGGGAGAAAAAAAAAAAAAAAAAAAAGGTCCTTAAGATCCTTTTGGGACCTGAGCTGACATTTTTCCAGGTAAAACGTGACCTCCGAGTGCTGGGGATGGAAAGCCTCTGTGCTGGCTTTTCCCTCTGTCTGTGCGTGGCTCCAAGCCCTTGTCATCCAGAGATGACCCTGGAGAAGATCCAGGCGATGATGCGTGTACCCCGGTGACTTCGTCCCCATCCCAAAAGCCCAGGGACAACGACCTGGGGGACGACGATGGGGGCAGCACCCGCTGGCATGTCCCTGACATCCAACCCCCACCAAGGCAGGACCTGGGGAGGGTGGGGGGGAGGAGGAGGGTATACGGTGACCCCAAATTGCCCATTCCCATATCGGCCCCTTTTCCAGCCCTAATTCCTGGGCTTTTGCAAAGCCTCCAGGCTCAGCAAGCCCAAACGCAGCCCCGCTGTAGCCCCTGCCCAGCTCCCCCAGCCCCCCCTTGCTCCCAGCCTGTTTACACAGCTGCGGGATAACTGACAGCTTGCCCTTCCCCCTCCCACCTCCGCTCCAGCCTTTTTTCCCCCAAAAAACTATGCCGGGAGAGAAGGGAAAGGCCAAGCGTCGGGGCAGCAAATGGGGCTTTGTGGGATGTTTAACGGAGCCCCCCAAAAATCTTCTTCTGGGTGTTGAATGCTCCAGTCCCGTGGCATCCCGAGATCCCGGTACCAAGCAGCATCACTGCCTCGTTTGGGATCAAATCAACCAAATTTGTCTCCTAACAGCTCAGAGGGTCAAAGAGAGAGGGGATTTTTTTGGAGAGAAATGGGTCTTCTACACTGTCTGATTTGATAAAACTCTGTGCCTGGGAGCAAAAAGCTGGAAAAGCCCCAAATCTTCCCCTGGGGAAGGGAGTTTGGTGCAATGCAAGATGTGGGGAGAGGGTTTTGGGGTGCTGAGCCCCCAAAAAAGGTGCAGAAAAATAGGGGAGGGAGAAGGGGAAGAAAAAAAAAGGGGAAGGGGAGGAAAAAAGGGGGCGGGGGGGGAGGGAGAGGACAAAGGGTGAAAGAGGGGGAAGGGAGAAAAGGGAGGAAAAATGAGAGAAAAATGGGGAAGAAGAAAAGGGGAAGGGGAAAGATGCAGGGAAGGGGAAGAGAGGGAGAGAAGGGGGGAAAGACAGGGTGGAAAAGGGGGAGAAATAAGGGGGAAGGCAGGGGGAAAGAGGGGAAAAAGGGGGAGGATAGGTGAAAGAGGTGGGAAAAGGAGGGAAAAGAGGGGGGAAAGATGTAAAAGAAACAAAGGGGAAGAAAGAGGAGGGGAAAGAGGGAAAAAAGGGAGAAAAGGGAGGGAAAACTCCTTCCTGAAGGCAATCACGGGACCGGGACAGCGAGTGCCGCTCGGAGGAAAGGCAAGTGGCCAGACCAGGACCAGCCACAGGCATTTTGGTCCCAGTGGGGCTGGAAATGGCCAGGAAGGGGCTGGAGAGGAGTGGAAAGAGGGGACCCAATTTCTCACCATCCTGCATGGGGCACCTGGTGTCCCCCAAGCTCAAATGAATCCCCATAATGCCCAAGAAAAGGGGGGAAAACCCCAAAAGCATCCCATCCCCAGGCGGGAGCTGCTGCGTCCTGCTTCCCCGCAGATAATTAGGGAGGGAGAAATCCTAATTACAGCTGGGATTTACAGCCCAAGAAACAAGCCGTAAATCCTCACCCCCCACTTCTCTCCCTGCCTCGCTCCCCTCCGAGCCACTTCCCAGCCAAATAATCTCCTCCAGATGTTGGCCGCCAGTGCCAGGACAGCGGCTTCCAAGCAGGGACAAGACCTTTTTGGGGGGTGTCCCACGACCCCACACCCCACCGAGGCGAACACCCCCCCCCCAAATACCCAGTGGGGCTATTTCTTTTCCCAATGAGGCGTGGGGTTTTTAAAAGGCTGCAAAGGGGATGCCCAGGGGTGCGATGCTGCGTCTTGGACACAGCTGGCAGTGTCCTCCCCTGGGATTTTGAGGGTGACCCAGGCCAGGTAAAGGCCATCCCAGGTGGATAAACTGATTTTGGGGGCAGGACAGATGCAATGCTGGGAGTTTGCAACTCCCTTGCTAAAGGATGCTTGACCATTCCCAACGCTGCAGCCCAAGACCCATCAGCCAGCGGCACGTGGACACTGGCACAGTCCAGGTGGGAAATGCCAACAAGTGCTGGGATAGGAAACAAGTCTGGGAGCTGAAAAATAAGCCCCCCCCCCAAAAAGCCCCATTGGGGATGAACTTGGAGAGGTGGTGCTTGACGCTGACCTTCTCTCAAGCCACAGAGCCCCGTGTCACTGCATCAGGAATACCCACCAGCTTGGCCCCGGCTGTGGCTCCAGGGAGGAAGGTGTGATGGGGATCAAGGGGAGGAGAGCGAGGCTCCCAGGGACCAGAATGTCACCAGGACACCAGCCAAGCCAGCTCCCAGGCAGCCAGCGGGGCACGGAGTGACCTCGGCACAGAGACGCCCCGAGCATCGCCCCTGCACACACCCAGCCACCAAAAAAAGCGATGAGTGGCACAAGCCAGGCCCCCCACCCGCCAGCAGCTCCCTCCCCACTCCCCAAACCTGGCGGCAACAAGTTTTCCCCCCTGCCCTGAGGCTTTTGTCTGCAGCTTTCAGCTCCCGTCCATCACGCTGAATGGCTCCATTCATCCCGGCTGCAACCTCGCCGGGGGGGGGAGGGGGCGGGATCCCAGCACCGGGGGGGGGGGGGGGGGGGTGCCCCCCCCCCCCCCCCCCCCCCCCCCAAAAGAGCATCCCTGTTTTCAGGGGGATGTGAGATGCGATGGCCGGCTGGTGAAGGTGTTTTAACTGAGCTCTGAGCTCACGGGTGGACTTTTTGCACGCGGGAGATGTTTAAGATCCCATCCAAGGAATGGGGGTGATGGAAAAAGCTGCTGGAAGCCACACTGCCATGGAAATTCAGGGTGAAGAGGGTCCCGCCGCCTGCCAGGCGCCATCTGTGCACCCTGCCAGGCCATGCTCTGCCCGACTCAGGGGAGCACCGAGGGGGTCTGGTACCCCTGGGAGCATCCCTGGGACACCAGGGGGTCCTGAAGCCCCCAGCAGCACCCATGGGACACTGGGGGCTCCTGTACTCCCCCCCCCTCCCCCCACCACTGTAGCACCCACAAGACACCAGCTCATCCCACGTCACAGCCTGCCCAGCTCCCCTGCCCTCTGCCATGGCTCCAGGATTCCCAGGGCTCAGGGATCCCCAGGGCACTCACACACCGGGTGACACCGCTGCCAAAAAACACCCCAAAATAAAGAAGTCACATGTCACCATCCTCCTCCTTCTCCCCCCAGAACACCTCTCCTCCGCTCCAGGCAGGATTCCCAGGGCTCAGGGATCCCCAGGGCATGCACACACAGGGTGACACTGCTGCCAAAAAACACCCCAAAAAATAAAGTCACACGTCACCATCACCCCTTCCTCCTCCTTCTCCCCCCAAAACACCCTCAAGCCCCGACACGAAGCCAGAGAAAAGGGACAGGGCGTGCGCCCGCCCTCCCCCTGCCCTCAGCCCTCCTCTTCCTCCAGCCGGGATGCACCAGGCACTTCTCTCCGGGTTCCTCTTCCCCTACTCCCGCCAGCGACTTCAAGGAAGAAAAACTAATGAAAAGCAGCTGCTCAGAATACCAGAAAGATGATGAATGCGCGTTAAGTCCCCTTAACAAAACCAGGTCTTATGAGAGTCGCCTGGAGCACTTACTTCATTGCTTTAATTTGGGAATCGCGTTGGAAAAGGGAGGGAGGAGGGAGAAGTTGGGGGGAGTTTAGTGGAAACCTCCTGTAGGTCTCATTTAGCCCAAAAAAGGAAAAGAAAAAAAAAAAAACCAACCCAGGGTAATTAGCCGAATAGCATAATTAAGGAGGAGACATAAAGGAGCCATTGTGTGCGAAGGCTCAACAGGCAGGAGCACCTCTGAGTGGGGAAACTGAGGCACAGGGAGGGATCGCGGCTGGGAGGGACACGACTGGCCCAGCAGCTGCACGGGGCGAGACCAAGAAGCCAAAAAGTGCAAAAAAAAAAAAAAATCCTTTTTTTCTTTTTCCCCGCTTCGTATTTTACGGGTGGAGAAGGCAGCACTGCTAGGGCTGGGGGAAATCCCAAATAAACCAGCAAATCCCCTCGACACCGACTGGTGAAAGACAAACTGCCACGGCCAGAGGATGCCGAGCTCCAAGCGAAGCCCTGCAGCTGAGAACCACTGCTCCCCCCGAGCCCACCCCCCCCCATCCAAACACCTCCATCCCGCATCCCGACCAGCGCACGCCAAAACCCTCCCGGCTCAGCCGGAGCCGCCGGCAAGACTCGCCCAGTTTTCGGAGCAACCCTTTTTCTTGCCAAAAAATCTGTATTTTAATCATTTTTCTTGGCAGCCTCCTGGTTAAGAGGATATATTTTCTTTTGCAGACAGATCTGCCTCTGTATTGCAGCCCGCACGGGGATCGTAAGCTCATCTCAGGAACAGAGGGGGAAAAAAAAGCCGAAACAAACCCAGGTTATGGTGTGTTTTTTTTTTTCCTCATTTATTTTGGGCCCACAGCCTGCTGATACGCATTAATTACACTGGTGTGCATTAATTACACCGGTGTGGCATCATTGCAGGGAGCTCGTTGGGTGTCTCGGCTGAATTTCCATGCCTGAGGAAGGTTGGGGTTTATTTAAATAATCGCCTCCAGAGTCTAATTCCTGGGGTTAAACTACTTTTTTTTTTTTGGGGGGGGGAGGAGAAATAATGACAACCCTGTGCAAGGGTTGTTTGTTTTTTTTTAATCCACCAATGCACAATCCCACCTTCACCTCCCAGGCGATGTTGTGCCCGGTTTGGGGATGCCAAGCGGCTGGATCCCGGAGCCAGGGAGTGGAGGAGGATCCCAAGGATCAGAGAAGGATCCTTGGGATCTGGCTCCTCCTGGACTTGGGATAAAAGATGCCGGCTCCAAATGACTCCCGTGGATCCAGCACAGGGGTTTGCATCCGTCCAGCTCGCGGTACCGGTGCTTGCCCGGAGCTTTTCCTTCCCACCCCAACCTTGGGTCCCCTTGTGGTTTTGAGCTCTCATCCTCCCAGGAATCCAAACCCAGCCTTGGGGATCCCCAGTTCCTGATTCCCAGAGCACCCGTGGGGGAAAACAGATCCTGCCATAAAATATCATTCTGGGCAGAAATCACCAGAAAAGTGACACCGGGGCGGGGGGTGGGGGGAGCACAACCCTAAATTTCAGGATTCCTGTTCGGAAATAACACGGGCGATACTGAAGCAAAGTGAATTAATCCAGATAAACCACAGGAGCATCCTATCTCTTTGGTGCCCGGCGGCGTTGCACGGGGCTGGAGGTGATTCTCCTGGCTCAGGGGTGTGCCTGAAGGCACTGCCTTTCCAGATTCCTAAATATTTTCTGGCTTTCTAAGTATTTTCCAGATTTCTAAATATTCTGGGGTGGAGAGATGCAAAAGCACTGCCTAGCCTGCTCTGGACCCCAAAAAAAAACCTCCTCCAGTGGCTTCAGCACTGTCAGGCTCAACACCTGCATCCACAGGTAATGTCCATCCCCAGCATCCTCAGAGCATCTCCTGGGCACAGAGATTATTTGAGGTCCGGGGGTGTGGGGGGGGTGTGGGGGTGGTGTTTTACCCTGAAAAGTCTTTCTTTTTCACACAGCAGAGAGGTGCGGTTCGATCCACAGTGCCCTGGCTGAGGGATGTCAAGGATGCCATGGCCACAGGGATGGCTGGATCCTGTGGATCTGATGGTTTCCCCCAAGATATGGAGGGGGGAAAAAAAAAAAAAAAAAAGGAGATGGGGGGTGGAAAGAAGGAAATGTGGGGGGAAAAAATGCTCACAGGGCTGCTCGGTGGCCTCCTGCCTCCTACCACCCCTGCGCTCCACGTGTGGAGTCTTGCCTCGAAGCCTCCTGGGCCGAGGCGGGCAGCGGATCTGTTGGCACAGAGCTCAGTGCCCTTGGGCGATGCCGCCGCACCGGGATGCTGCGCCCCACTGGGTCTGGTGCTGGCCGGGGGATGCTGCGCCCCACCGGGTCCAGTGAGGGACCGGGGAAAACCTCACCCGAGATCGTGGGCATGACAATATCCAGGATCCAAAGGATCCCTGTGCTGCTGCTCCAGTGGGAGCCCGTGGAGAAGGCGGGGGGGTGTTTGCTGACCGGCACAGAGCTCAGACACTTTCATTGCACTAGTGGCTGCAGGATACGGCAGGGCCTCACCCTGTCCCAGCACCACAGCAAAATTTGGCTCCGAGAGCCCCTCCCGCTCACATCCATACATGATGTGCACCTGCAAACCCCCCCAGCATCCCAAATTTGCACCCACTGCGATGCCCCCAGCTTGTTCAGCACCTCAGACTCAGCTCTGCATGGGAACACCCCCATCCAGTGGGATTTGGCCCCAATTTCAGGCTTTCCCATCCCCACTCATCCATCATCAAGGCTCAACATCAGCCCGAGTCCAAAACCAGGACGCACCATCAGCTCCTCTCCCAGCCCCTTTTAATTAATCCCCCTTTCTGGGATTCATTAAATCATCGTTAGCAGCCGTTTTCTATGAATTCCAAATCCCTTTTAATTATTCCTTATTCCTCGCTGGCATTTGGGATCAGGGCCAATTGTGCATCATCTCCAAAATGTAGTAAAATACAAAAAGTGACAAATTTGGAATATAACCTTTATCCGGCACCCAGACGCCAGCCAAACACAGTGGCATTTATATATATATATATATATATATATATTTTTATATTTATATAACACTTCAGCCAGACGCCCCCCCCCTCCCCAGCCCGGGATT
>JAOQGH010000015.1:175616-196692 GCA_025769975.1 Gallinago jamesoni | reverse complement strand
AGCAGTTTTTAACAGTCCATTGCATCATTCTCTCTTCCCAGAGGCTGGTGCGTGGTGGGGGATGTGACAGACCCACTGTTTGGCCCAGGGGTCAATGAGGCTGTTTCGGAAATGAGTCCCGTTGTCCGACCCAGTTCTCCCCGGGGTGCTGTGTCGCTGTAAAACTGGATGTGAAGGCCTGGGGTGGTGTTCCAGGTGGTGGCACAGGGGCTGGGGAAGGGGGAGAGCTGACGCTCCCTTGTTTCCTTCTGAGCCTTAGCAGGAGGTTCAGGAGGACATCTGTCCGTTGAGCTGAAATTCAGCTCCCAGAGCCCCTCTCCAGCTCAGACCTTTCCAAAATGCCTTTGAGACCCAGCAAAGGGCTCCCCGCCCCTAGGCAGTGCTGTCCCTCTGAGCCTGGGGACAGCAGCCACCTCTCACAGGGCTGAGTTTTCACCGTCCCAGTAAAGACCAGAGAATCTCAGCTTGTCCTCAATGCTGGGCTCCAAAGCCTGGGGTGACAAGGCAGGGAGAGGAAGCCAGACTCTAAAGAACTTTTTCTGGACCTGGGGAGATGTTCTGTCCCCTTCCAGCTGGCTCTCTGGAGGGTCTCCCTGGTGGTGGCACGGAGGTGTTGCCCTGTCCTGGAAGGGCTGAGTGGTTTCATGTCCCTGCTGACTTGTCCCCAGTTGGCCAGGTTCCTCACTGCCCTGTCCTGAGGCTGCTCCGCAGCTTTGCTTCAGAAAGGTGGGAGCTGGGAAACAACCTCCAAGCTGCCTTTCCCCCCAAAAAATCAAAATGGACAATCAAAGGTTACAAATCAAACCCTTGGAGGGTTCAGCCAGAAACAGAATTTCCTTGATGGAGCCAAACCATGGTTATTCTTTTGATGCTGCCCGCCCAAGCCACAGGGCTGAGCTGTGGCAGTCCCCAGGCTGCAGTCACCACTAGATGCTGCTCTTGGCCAGGATCTCTGCTCCAGCCCTTCCCCTTCAGGTCCTCACCATAAGCAGCAGCTTGGGAATGGTTCATCTTGAGGAAGCTTATTCCTTTCCCCATCGGAGACCCTGGATGTCTCCTTCAGCCTTTTTGTTATTCCCTAAACCCCCGCTCGCCCCACGCCTGGGTTCCTGCTTGCTGGACCCAAGCCCTCTGCAGGACAGGAGACCTAAGGGATGTCCAGCTCATACCAGAGCCTTGGTGGCACTTCAGCCTGAAGCAGGAGTTGGGCAAGCATTGGGACAGGGGAGGTTTTGGTGATGGATATCGGTGGTGGTTTTTTTGCAGGACAAGACTCTGGGTACAATTCAAGTGTCCCGGCTTCCCATGCGGATGAGGCAAATCTGTACGAGGAGCCACCGGACGCCTCAGCCATCTATGAAGAACCTCCTCAGGTTGGTGTGTGTGGAGGATGGAGGACCCCCAGGAGGAATAGGGCACCCGAGAGCCAGCCAGGATTCTCATGTGAGAGAGCAGGGCTCTGGCTCATCTGTTAGGACGAGTCTCTTCTTTTTGGGGTCTCTCTGGTGCTGGGAGCCTGGCTCCCAGGGCTGAAATCAGTGGGAAAGTGAGAAAACCTGGAGCTCACACACGCTTGGGCCATGCCTGTACAGTGAGGAGATGCTGCTGCCTCCGTTCCCCTTCTCCACGGAGCGAGGGGATGCAGGAGATGCTGGCACTGAGTGCTGGTCCCCAGTCCTGTGCCATGGGACATCCATGCTGTCCCTGCTCCCATCCCTCTTGTGAACCTCTTTGCCAAAGTGATTCCTCCTCCTCCTCCTCCTCCTCCTGCTTTTTTGCATGTCCCAAACCAGTGGAGCTGACAAAGCCCGGCTATTTTTGGCAGGCTCCATCAGATTCTTCAGTGTCTAATAATGGGGTTGTGCTTCCCTTGGAGATGCAGTGGCTGTTTGGTTTCCTCTCCTCTATTCATCCATCTTGTCTTCCCCCCCCACCCTGCCCCCTGGCCCTAAAACCATAAGCATTTCAAACACACTTCATTTTCTCATTCCCAAATTTGTCTGGCACTGCCCAGCTCGTTCAAAAGGAGCGGGAGATGGGCTGAGCCCCAGCCCTTCTGCAGGACAGAAGAGTACAAAGCTCCAGCTCAGGGCTCTCTCTCAGCAGCTAGAGAGAAATGAAAAACCGGAGCTGGAGCTTGTTCAGGTTCAACAGGTTCAACGTGGGGGATGCTGACCCGCCGAGATCCCGAGGGATCAGCTGCTGGACGGGTTCCCTACCACCAGTCCTGGCATTTCTGGCCGTGCCAGAGACACCTGGAGCCCCCAGAACCCGCGTTTTTCATTCTGGGGGGGAAACTCATGTTTTACTGAGGCTGGGAGGGGCTGGTCTGATCCTGGTGTTTGCTCCTCCCTCCCACCCTTTCCCACTGCCATTCCTGGGGGGCAGCTGGGAAACTGAGTGGGGCTGGGAGAGGGGCAGACCCTTGAGCACAGACAATATAGTGTAGCTATTTAATTATTTTCTTATTATCTTATTATTATTTTATGATTAATATTTCATGACATTAGTATAGTTTCTTTACAACTCGTAAGTCTCTCCTTAATTTTCTCTCCCCCCTTCTGGGGCGAGAAGTTAAAAGGCAGCGTTTGTTTTAGTGGCCAGTCCAGTCCATATTGTATGTGTTTCACTATTTTCTTTCTATTATTTTAAATTTAACATTTCCTTAAAGTTGAGTTTCTTTACAACTCCTACGTCTCGCTTTGATTTTCACCCTCTCCTTCTGGGGAGGGAAGTTAAGAGAGACCATCGCTCTTGTGGTTGGACTCGATGATCTCAAAGGTCCCTTCCAACCGTGAATATTCTGTCATTCTGTGATCTCTCGTTCAGTTTTGTGCCAGTCCATCCCCCAACACCCTCACAGCGCTGACGAAGTCTCAACTGCCTGCAGGGTGTCCTTCGCGCTGGTAACTCCTCCTCTGCCTCTCTCTTTCCTGAAGGACCAAGTCGACAATGCCAAATACGGGTACCCGGTGGAGTACCAGCAGGCGCCGGACCTGGCGGGGAAGGGGCTGTGTGCGCGGGCGCTCTACGACTACCAGGCTGGTGAGACCAGCAGAGCAACTGGGAGGGAGCAGGGGGTTTGCTGGGCCCCGTCCATTCCCGGAGAGCAGGACCAGGGACGTTGCCCATTGCGCCGGGTGATCCCATGGCAGGGTGCTAGACAGAGCATTTTCCACCCAAATTGGTGCTGGAAAAGCAAGCAGAGGCAGCTGATAGCTTCTCTTTTATTTTTCCCTAGCACGTTTCTTCTTCACCTCCCTATGCGGGGTCCTGCTTCTGGGTGGGGGTGACCCCCGGTACCAGTAGGGGCTGGGGATGAAGGGACGGAGAGAAACCCTGAGGAGAAGGGCTTGGGGGTGTTGGTGGGTGAGAAACTCCATCCCGGGCTGCATCCCCAGCAGCGTGGCCAGCAAGGCCGGGGGGGGGATTTTGCCCCTCTGCTCTGTTCTGGGGAGACACCCCCCCAGTGCTGCCTCCAGCTCTGGGACCACCACCAGCAGAAGGACACGGAGCTGTTGGAGCGGGGCCAGAGGAGGCCCCAGAGATGCTGGGAGGGCTGGAGCCCCTCTGCTGTGAGAGGGGGCTGAGAGAGTTGGGGGGGTTCAGCCTGGAGAAGAGAAGGCTCCGGGGAGACCTTGGAGCCCCTTTCAGTCCCTAAAGAAGGGGGGCTCCAGGAAGGGTGGGGAGGGACTCTGGATGAGGGAGGGGAGCCCTAGGAGGAGGGGGAAGGGTTTGAGACTGGAAGAGGGGAGATGGAGCTGAGATGTGGGGAAGAACTTGTTTGGTGGGAGGGTGGTGAGAGCCTGGCCCAGGTTGGCCAGAGAAGCTGTGGCTGCCCCATCCCTGGAGGGGTTGAAGGTCAGGTTAGAGGGGGCTTGGAGCAACCTGATGTAGTGGGAGGTGTCCCTGTCCAGGGCAGGGGGTGGCACTGGGGGGGCTTGAAGGTCCTTTCCAACCCAAACCAGTCTGTGATTCTGTGGTTTCTCTCCCTGCTCCTCAGAGCCTGTTTTACCCCGATAGTCACATCTCATAATTGACTGTTTAACCCCCTGTCTCATTCTGTCTCATTCCAGCTGATGACACCGAGATCTCATTTGACCCAGAGAACATCATCACCAATATCGAGATGATCGATGAGGGCTGGTGGCGTGGCTATGGTCCTGATGGCCACTTCGGCATGTTCCCTGCTAATTACGTGGAACTGATAGAGTGAGGGGGCTGGCGGGGACCAGAACTGCCCTGTCCCCTGGGACCACTGATTTTTCCAAATGATACGTGGCTTTTATTTCTTCTATTTTTCTTTTTTTTGTTGTTGTTGTTGTTTTCTCTAAGAGAAGTGCCATTGCCCCGCTCCCTCGATGGCAGGGCTGACCCTGGCACTGCTCCCCTCTATCCTCACCTGTCCCCCGCAGCTGGCCCTTCGTCGGGATGAGGGGTCATCCTATCTCCCCCCCCCCCCTCCTCCTCCCTCTGTTTTGGGGTGTGAATTCTTTTTCAGGGCTGAAGGAGGGGATGACAAATCCCTTACGGGGCATTTTCAGGGAACAAGTTGCCTCTTGCCCACCACCTCCACCCTCCCTCCCACCCTGTGGCCGTGACAGAGAAACAGCTTTTCCCATTTTGGCTTGCTGATGACGCTCATGGAGGGCGACTGGAGCTGAAACCTGGCTCCAATGCTTTGCCACCCCCCAGAGCTCCCCACTGGGGCTGACCTGTGTGGTCCTTCCTGCTGTCCCCAACAGAGGGGTTTTCTCTGCCCTTCACTCTCCCCGAGCTGTGCTTGGGGCATTGAAGTGATGTGGGAGCCAGGTCCCTGTAAGGAGACACAGCGAGGCCAAAGTGGGTGGTTCGAGTTTATTTTTTAGCAAAACCTGTGAGCGTGGGGTCCCCCACCCTGTCCCCACCCCATCCCCCTAAATTCACTGTGAACAAGGAAGAGCCCAGCCCAGCTCCCACCTTTATCCCCTTGCTGAGTTTCTCCCATCAGTGTTGCTTTTGGATTAGGAGGTGCCAGGGTTTGGGGGGGCTGGGGATGCCATGCCCCGGGCTCCTGTGGGCTCCTTCCCCACCCTGCACTTCCCCCCCCCCCCATGCTGTCCCTGTCCCTCCCAGTGACAATAAAAGGGCTTTTCTTTGGTGATGGATGCAGCAGGATCTGACCATGTGCTCCTGGGCAGGAACTGGGGTGAAATGGGAGAGTTTTGGCGCAGGGTCAAGCAGAGCTCACCTATTCCTAAAGTTGGCTGCAAGCGCTAACGAGATCACTTCACCTTATTAAAAGTGGAGCTGTGGGTGGGAATTTATACAACAGGTCATTGTGCTCCAGAGCAGGATGCGAAGGCAGGGATAATTAGATAAATAATTAGCCCCAGTGCTAAATATTTGAGTCTAATGAGGAAGGGAGGGTCAGTCAGAAAAACAGCTGGAGGCAGGAGCTGGCAGAAATGAGCTGGCAGCACCAGGGGTCCTGGGTCTGGGGTAGAGGGGCTGCAGGAGGGGTTTGGGGACACTGGAGATGGTGGGGACTGTGGAGATAACCAGGGGGTGGGGAGACCGGGGGCACATGGATATGGAGGCTGCAGGGACACCAAGATGAAGGGTCCTTAGGGATGCAGGGACACTGGCTTTGGGGACATGAGGGACTTGGGGAGGTGAGGACACTGGGTTATAGGGAGACTGGGGATGTGGAGACACTGCAGACCTGGGGCTGGCAGCCGGGGAGGTGCCATGGGGCCATCTCCCAGCCGTGCTGGAGGTGGGTGCTCGCACAAGGACCAGGGCTCCCTGGTCACCTTGGTGCCTGGGGGGTGCTGCCAGTCCCTGGGGACATCGTACAGCAGCGGGCATCACCCTGTGAGGCAGAGGCTTGGTGCACTCGTGACACAGCTGGCCCTGCGGGATGCCGTGTGGGGTGGCATCTCACCAGGGTGCTGGGGACATATTCCTGCCACCACCATGGCCCCCACGCTGCCATAGCCCTGCCCCACCGGTGTCCTCCTGCTATATCCCCCTGTCCCCAGGGCTGGCACCGCACCCAGAGCAGTGAGAGGCAGGACTCAGTATCGTGCCTTTATTCACCAGGGCCTGGGCACGGGGTGGGGGAATGCGTGGGCAGGGTGGGGTGGGCATGGAGAGGATGGGGCACAGCCGGGGCACAGCCAGGGCACAGTGGTGGCACGGGATGGTGCGAGCATGGGGATGGCATAGGGTAGGCATGAGGAGGAAGGTGGTGAGGGCATGGAGCTAGCAGAGGTGCAGCAGTGAGGGCGGGTAGAGTGTTATGTTGGCAAAGGGTGGGCATGGCAGGGGCTTGGGGATGCTTGGGGATGGGAATGAAACGGGCATGGGGTGGGCAAAGGCATGGGATGGCACTGGGATGGTACAGTCAAGGGGATGGAGTTCAGGATGGCACGGACATGATGATGACAAGGAAATGGGAATGAAAGGGGCATGGGGTGGGCAGCAATGGCTCGGGAATGGCACAGGGACGGGGACGGTGTGGGCTTGGGGGTGGCACGAGCGTGGAAATGGAGATGGCAAAGGGATGGGTATGACATCGGCACGGGGTGGAGAAAGGCAGAGGGGTGGCATGGGGATGGTGCGAGGTTGGCATGGGCTTGAGGGTGGCATGGGGACAGGCAGGCAGAGGGATGTCACAGGGTGGGGATGGCATGGTCATGGGGATGGTGGAGCAGGGCACAAGTATTGGCAGGGGGTTGGCACAGCCGGGACGAGCCCGGTGACGCCCTGGGCCAGGCGCTGGCCGCGTGGGCACCTGCTCCCTCACTTCCAGCTGGTGAAGAACTGTTTGAAGAGGGTCGTCTCACGGCCCTGGGGCAGGATTTCCACCTGCCAAGACAGGGACAGGAAGGGGAGGGGACCAGGATGGGTAACATTACCCATGGGCACCCCTGGGGACCTACACCTACCTGCGTGTGGGGCGGGTGGCCCATGCGGGCGATGACCTCCTCGGCCACTTTCAGGGCCACCTGGCACTCCTGCTCGTTGGCCTTGCGGCCTGCAGATGGGGGTGTCAGAGCCACACGGGGACTGGCCCCTGTCCCCAGGTTCCCCACCGTCCCCAGGTTCCCCAGGCACCTTTCCAGACGTAGACCTTCCCGCCAGCGCCATTGTCCAGCACGAAGCAGTCGTCAGGGCAGAGCAGGTTCTGGCTGAAGGGGCTGCTGGTGGACACCTGACTCAGGTCCATGTGCCCTGTCGCATCTGACACCTGCCCGCAGACAGGCCATCACTCCGGTGTCCCTCAGCTGTGCCCAACCCTCTATCCTCCTACACAGCCCCATCCCTGCTGTGCCCCAGGGCCACCACTATGTCCCCTGGCCATGCAAAGCCCCATATACCTCCCAGGGCCACTATGGTGTCCCCTGGCCATGCTCATGTCCTAGGGCCCCTAGCAATGCCCAGGTCCCCTGTGGGGCTACTACAGCATCCCCCAGCCATGCCCAGCCCCAGGGTCACCGCAGCATCCTTTGGTCACTCCCAGTCCCATATAACCCTCCAGGGTTATTATGGCCATGACCAGTCACAGTGTGTCCCCCGGCTGTGCTAAGTCCCATCTATCTCCCCCAGGGCCACCATAGTGATCCCCAGCCATGCCCAGCCCTGAGACCACCATGGGGACACTGAGCTATGCCCATCCCTGGGGCCACTGTGGTATCCCAAGATGACCTTGCCTTGTAGAGGATGGCTGCCCCCGCGTTTCTCTGGTCGGCCACAACATCCTCCTCGGGGCTGCCCTCCTGCAAGGTGGGCTTGGGGCCCAGCACCTGCCAGGTAAAGAGACAGGGGGTGTCACAGAGCCACCCCCCAGGGACACTCAGGTCCCCCTCTCCTCCCAGCAGGGATGTCAGGGCTCCATCATACCTTGAGCATCTCAGGTGGCTCCTCGCCATCCACCACAATCTCCAGGCGAGCCTTGCCACCCCGTTCACCGTCCCTGATGGCTGCAGCCAGCTCCTGTGCCCGGCTGCGCTCCAGCACGTTGCATCGGGCCCCGCACCAGACAAAGAGGGTCTGGGGACAGGGACAGTGGTGATGGAGCCATGTCACCTCCCCCCAGGCTACCATGGTGGCCTCCAACCCACAGTACCCAGGTTGAGGATGAAGCAGTCACTGAGGTTGAAGCTGGCCCATGGAGATGCCCTGATGGACAAATGGACACCCTGACAGATGGATGCCCCAACAGACAGACAGACACCCAGAAGGACAAATGGTTTCTCCCTGACGGACAGCCTGATACTCCAACAATCAAACATGCCTATGGATAGTGGGACACCCCAACTGATTGATAGGCATTCCAAGACACAGACATCCTCAAGGACAGACACCCCTATGGATAGATAGATGGCCCAATGGACAGATGGCTACCTGGAAAGACAGATGAACAACCCAACAGACTGGTACTCAGAGGACCAGACAAACAAGACAGCCAGAAAACCAGACAGATGCCCCTATGGATGGACACCCAGAAAAACAAATAGCCAGCCCTACAGATGGACAGACACCCCAATGAAAAGGGACACCACAATGAGCTGATGGCCACCCAGAACTCATTGCGCTTCCCCCTGCACCAGGCCAGAAGGCTCTGGGGGGACAGGGAAGTGACAGTGGTGACAGGGCCACCCAGTGGTCCCCACCCACCTCGCCTAGGTCAAGGATGAAGCAGTCGCCAGTGTTGAAGCTGGCCCAGCTCAGGTCCTGCTCGCTTGCCCGGATGTTCTTCTTGCCCTTCACCTGGTAGAGCTTGTGCATGGGGCTGGCGCTGGGGTGGGTGGGCTTGAATGCCGAGTCCACGCCGCCCTCCTGCCGGCAAGGGGGGGATGCTGAGCACCCTGTGGGGTTGCCCAGCACCCAAGGGGGATGACCATCACCCAGAGGTGATGATGAGCACCCAATGGGGGTGCTGAGTGTTTGGTCTAATGCCCAGTACCCAAGGGGGATGACGAGCAGCCACCAGAGGTGCAGAGCACCCAGAGGGGATGCTGAGAACCCACCAGGGAGGGAGGCTGAGCACCCTCTGGGGAAACCCAGCACCCAGAGAGGGTCCCACACACTCAGTGGGGAACAGGCAGGGTGGTGAGGGTGCTGAGAGCACAGTGGGGGTGCTGAGCACCCATCTGGGGTGCTGAGAGCCTGGTTGGGATGCTGAGTGTTCAGAGGGAATTCTGAGCACCCGGGAGCACCCTTCAGGGATGCCCAGCCCCTGTACCTGGTAGGTGACACCGTGGGGGAAGTACTCCATGAAGACGTCGGACTCGTTGCCCTGTACCTCGCGGTGTGTCACAGGGTGGTTGCCCAGCAGCGCGCTCAGCTGGGTGGAGAGGAGGGCGCAGGCACCCTGCTCATCCTGTGAGGAACCCCGGCCTGCGGTGGCACCCAGTGCTGAGCCCTCCGGTCCGTCCACCAAACCCCCATGCCCTCCAGTCCTACCCCCCACACACACTCCCCCGCCCCGTGCCCCTCATCCCACCAGCCCAGGGCTCACCCATCCAGAGGTGGAGGTGGGCTTGCTCCTCTGGCCCGTTGTGCAGCACTAGGTAGGCATCCCCCGAGAAGAAGACCCCCCATGTTGCCTTGGGGACCTCCACTGGCTTCAGCTTCTCCACTCGCCAGATGTGCAGCCCCAGGCGGGTGGCAGCAGGGCTGAAGGGGGAACCACTGTGGGGCGAGGGGGCAACATGAGCGGGGCGGCAAGGTGGGGGGGGAGATGGTTGGGGAGGGAGTTGGTACCTTTTGGGGAGCGCGGTGTACATGGCGCTAGGGGGGTGATGGCGGGTGGGGCGGGTAGATGGATGGACCTGCAGATGGAGGGACACCATGACATGGAGAGCACAAGGGATGGAGAGCTGGGAGGTCAAGGACAACCCGACTGGGAGATGGGTGCCTCAATGGACAGACACCCTGACAGGTAGGTGAACACCCCAGTGGACAGACGGACATCTAGAAGGATGAACAGACACGCCTATGTACACATGGATGCCCCTACATATAGGTGGACACCCCCACAGACAGATGGACACACCAACACCCAGGAAGACAACCTCCCTAATGTCCAGATGTACCCCAATGTACAGCTGGACACTTGGAAGGACAGATGGACACCTTTACAAACAGACAGGCAACCCACTGGATAGTTTCACACCTGGAAGGACGGACAGAGAGCCCAGTGGGTGGGAAGCCACTGGGACAGACTGACGGACACCCCCAGAGGCACTCACCCTGTGACAGACAGGCAGACACCCTGAAGGACACCCCAAGAGACACACAGACACCTGGATGGAGAGATGGACGCCCTGAAGGACACCTGGGTGGACAGAGAGACACACACCCCGACGGACAGGCAGACACTCTGAGGTACACCCAGCCAGCCCCCGCCGACGCCCCAACAGCCGCGGGACACCCGGAAGGTGGTGGTGGTGACTCAGGCAGCAGGAAAGGGTGGGGACTGGGGCATGGGGGGGGATGGGGGGGGTGAGTGGGGGTGGGACCCTCCCACCCTGCTGTGACCCCCTGTCATCCAGGGCATTGAGTGCCACCAATGAAGGGGGGGGGGTGTCCCAGTCCTATGCCCAGCCACAGGCTGGAGCAGGTCTGGGGTTCTGGGGGAGGCTATACTGGGATGGGGGGGTGGGGTGGGGTGGGGGGGTGGCTGTACTGGGAGGGAGGCTGTACTATGGGAGGGACTGTACTGGCAGGGCTATACTGGGTGAGGGGACTGTACTGGAAGGGGTGAGGGGGGCAGCACTGTACTGGGGGCTGCGTTGGAGGAAGCTGCGCTAGGATGGGCTTGTACTGGAATGCTGTACTGGGAAGGGAGGGTTGTACTGGGTAGGGAGGACTGGGGGGAGGTCTGCACCGGGAGACCCTTGTGCTGGCTGAGCCATAAGGTGTGGTGGAGGCTGTACTGGGATCTGCACTGGGAGGGAGGGGCCCTGCTGTGGGCTGCATGGTTGGGGGGGGGGCTGCAGCAAGGCTCACTGGGAAGCACTGGGAGGCACATGGCAAGGGCCTCCCCCCCCAGCTGCCGCAGGCCCCATCCGCAGCATTGCTGGGAAGTGACTCACGGCTGGGGGGGGGCACACATGTGACGAGTGTGGGCGGCCTGAGCCAGCCACGTGGGCCTGGGGAGCCTGCGGGACCAGGGAGCACCCACCGCGCCCCCCAGGTGCTTAGGGTGGCAGCTGGGGGGGGGGGGCAGAGGGGCCACGCACCCCACCCCCCTGTCCCCCGAGTGGGGTGGGCAAGGGGTCACGCGTGTGCACCGTATGTGCAGCGTGCGTGTCCTGTGTGTGTGCCGAGTTGCACGGGCTGTGCGTGTGGCACTGCCTTCCGTGCAGCACGTCCAGGTGTGCCCCACGTGCAGGGGGTTGATGTCCAGTTGTGCCCCACGTGCGGGAAGGCTGCGGGCTGTTGTCTCCCACGCACGTGTGCAAGGCCTCACACGCACAGCGCGTGCCCGTGTGCAGCACGTCAGCGTGCTGCTCTGTGCCACGGCAGGGGTCCCGTGTGTTTGTGTGTGTGTGTGTGTGTGTGTGTGTGTGCAGGGCTGCGTGGGCCGGGGCAGCGCGTGTGTTCACACACACGGTGTCTGTGCGGGGCTGCGGGGCCGGTGTGCGGCCGCGGCATCTCCGGTGTCCAGTGCCTGTCCCGTGTGTGCAAGGGGCTGCAGCGCCAGTGCCGGTGCAGTGCGGCTGCCCGGCCGGTGCCCCGCACGGTACCGCTGCCCGCAGCGCCGATGCGGCACACGCGGTGCGGGGGCTATGGCGGTTCCCGGTCGGTCAGTGCACACCCGGTGTAGTGCCGGTGCCGTGGCAGTGCCAGCCGCAGTCACGGTGCAGTTGCAGTGTTGGCACCGGTGCCGTGGCGGTGCCGGTGCAGTTGGAGTGTTGGCCCCGGTGCCGGTGCGGTGCCGGTCCCGAGCGGCGCCGCTGCAGTTCGGTGTCCCCGCCCCCGGCTCCTGCGCCCGCCCCCCGCCCGCTCTCCCGCCCGGGCTCTCCGGTGCCGGGGCCGGTGCGGGGGGACGCGGCGATGGGGCTGGCGGGGCCGCCCCGTTCCTGCCTCCTGCTGACGGCCGCGCTGCTGCCACTGCTGCCGCCCGGGGCCGCCCCGGGCCCTGCCGCGCCGCCCGCGCTCACCGACGCCGAGATCGAAGAGTTCCTGCGCGGCTTCCTCGGCCCCGGCGAGCGCGGCGACGGCGACGGCGACGGCGACGGGGACGGCACCGAGCTGGGCTTCGGCAGCGAGCGGGGCATCGGGACCGACCTGGGCACCGGCCCCGGTGAGCGAGTGGCACCGGCACGGCCGGTCGGTCCCCGTCCCCGCCGGGGTCCCACGGGGCTGGGAGGTGGCAGCGGGAGGTGGGGACGCTCCCGTCCGTCCCTCACCCCGCGGCGGGGCGGCTGCCCCCGGCCCCCATCCTTCTCCAGGTTCCCCGGGAAAGCTGACAGAGCCCAAGAAACCCAAGAAGGGGAAGAAGGAAAAACCTCCCAAACCCACCAAGAAGCCCAAAGAGAGACCCCGGGGCTCTAAGAAAGACAAGGACAGGGACAGGGGCAAGGACAAGCTCCCCAGGAAGCCTAAGGAAAAACCCCCCAAAGGCTCCGAAAAATTCCCAAAAGGCTCCAAAAAGCCTAAGGAGAAAGCACCCAAGGCCACCAAAACACCTTCCGGCAAGAAGCCACCAGAGCCACCGACCAGCCCCCCGGAGCCCTCTGCTGCCCCGCAGCCCTCATGGGGTGAGGACAATGTGGGGACACCCCTGTCCCCAGAGCAGCCTTTGCCCTACGAGGAGGAAGAGGATAGAGGTGGCCGAGGTGAGTCTTGGGGATCCCATCTCACCACCAGGCAGGGTGGGGGTCTTGGACACCATAGTGTCACCCCGTGTCCCACTCGGCTCCCTGGTGGCACCCCACAGATGGCTGGGCTTTGTCCTCCGTAGGGGTCCCCACTCGGGCCACCCCCTCCATCCCCACTGTGGGGGAACACAATAGGTCTCCTCAGTGGGATTTTCTTATGGTGTGGTGCTGGTGGGGGGACCAACCTGGGGGGGGGGGGGGGAGGGGGCCCTGCAGGGCACTGCCACCCCCACATTCTGTGTCCCTGTCCCCAGAAGAGCTGGTGGAGTCGCTGAGCGGGCCCTGGGGGCTGGGCCAGGAGGACTGGCACCCCCAGCCTGAGCCTGGTGAGTGCCCTGTCCCCGGGGCCACATCCCTGCAGCCCAGGGCCATCTCCCTGTGCCAAAATGCCACCTCCCTGCACCCTGCTGCCTCCCTGCTCCCTGGGGTCACCTCCCTGTGACCCACGACCACCACCCTTCACCCCAGTGCCACCACCCCGTACCTTTGGGCCACCTCCCTGAGTCCCAGGGCCACCTCATCGCACCCTGGTGCCTCCCTACACCCCAGGGCCACCCCTCTGCCCTTTCCCCACATGTCCCCGCCCCACAGATGTCCCCGAGGAGACAGAGCCACCTACACTGGACTACAACGAGCAGCTGGAGCGGGAGGACTACGAGGACTGTACGGTGCTGGGGCATGGGGCGGGAGGGTGTGTGTGATGGGGTCCCCTGAAACCAGTGCCACCCCCTCTTTCTGTCCCCAGTCGAGTACATCCGCCGGCAGCAGAAACCCCGCAAGCCACCCAGCAGGAAGAAACCTGAGAGAGTCTGGCCCCAGCCCGAGGAGCCACGTAAGTGGGGGGACAGCTGGACAAGGGGGAGGTGGCACCACTTTGGGGTGGGGGCCAGTCCCCAGCCTTAGGGACCCAGAGGAGCATCATTTTGGGGCAGCCTGGAGCTGGGACGGACATAGAAACTGCATTAGAGGTGTCATGGGGATCCCCTGTGGGGACATAGAGGGGTCCTGTGGGGACATAGAGGGGTCCTGTGGATCTTGTAGGGGCATAGGGAACCCCCGTAGCACCATGCTGACCCTGTGGGGACACAGGGGACTCTGCAGGGACATGGTGGTCTCCACAGGGGCAGAGCAGAGGCATGGGGACCCAACAGGGATGCAGGGGTACCATAGGTGTACGCTGGCCCCACGGGGAACCCTTGGAGGTGCAGCAGAGGTGTGGGAACCCCACAGGGACACAGGGTATCCCAATTCCCTCTCTCATCCCCAGCGGGGCCCCTTTTGCCCTCCCCAGCAAAGCCGGAGGTCCTACCAGCACAGCCACCCCCCCGCCCCGTCCCAGTGACCGAAAGGGACTATGAGGAGGGCTTCGAGCCACCCGACTACGACGACCGTGAGTGACGAGCCAGGGATGGGGGTGGGAGCCACGCAGTGCACCCTAGACCCCCCCATCCCTGGGGAGCAATGTACAGGTGGCAACCCCACTCCTGCCCCCCCACCCCACCCTAAGGGGGGGTCCTAGCCACTCCCTGTCTGCACCCGCAGTGGCGTATGGGCTGCCCCCCCCGCCAAAACCTAGGAAACACCCGGACAAAGGGGACGAGATGGAGACAGATGAAGAGAAACTCAAACCCTGTGAGACATCAGCAGGGGCTGGGGGGCTGGGATGGGTGGCACATCCCTGGGGTGGGTGGCACATCCCCAGGGTCAGTGCCACATTTGGGGGGGTGGGTGGCATGTCCCTGGGGTGGGTGTCACGTGCCCAACAGCTTCTCTCCTTTCCCAGGGAAGCCCAAGAAAGGTGCCAGCAGCAAGGAAGAGGAGGAGGACCCCTGGGTGGAAGAGAAGGGCCAAGATCGCAAAGGTTGGTGCCAGCCCCCTGTCCCCATCCCCTCACTGCCATCCCCCCCCCCAGCTCTGCCCCCCTCATGCACCTCTTTTCCAGGAAAACCCAAAAAACCAGGAGGGAAGAAGTGGGAGCCGGATGAGGATGAATGGGCCCCTCCGGAGGAGAAGACAAGTGAGTGTCCCCGTTCACAGGTAGAAGTGGGCATCCCAGTGTTGGGGGGTGCCCATCACCTTCTCGCACCATCCCATTGTCCCCAGAATGTCCCCCCATTGGCCTGGAGTCCCACCGCATCGATGACGACCAGATCCTGGCCTCCTCCATGCTGCGCCACGGGCTGGGTGCCCAGCGCGGGCGCCTCAATATGCAGGTGAGGGTCACCCACCCCACCCCCACCCACCCGTGCCCATGGATCCCCCACTCACGTCCCCCTCACTGTCCCCACCCCAGGCAGGTACCAACGAGGATGATTTCTTTGACGGGGCTTGGTGCGCTGAGGATGACAGCCGGGCACACTGGATCGAGGTGGACACCCGCCGCACCACCAAGTTCACCGGCGTCATCACCCAGGGCCGTGACTCCCAGATCCAGTATGGGGACAGGCTGACGGGGGGGGATCCAGGGACACAGGGTGGGGGGGTGGTGTCGGTGGCTTAGGGACAACCCCCTCCCCAAACTCTCCCCTTCTTCCCGCAGTGAGGACTTTGTCACTAGCTTCTACGTGGGCTTCAGCAACGACAGCCAGAACTGGGTGATGTACACCAACGGCTATGAGGAGATGGTACGGGACCCCAGAAGAGGCTGGTTGGGTGAGAGGGATGGGTACGACAGGGACCCTCTGCCTGCCCTTGGCCACATCTCATCCCCCCTCGGCAGATGTTTTACGGCAACGTGGACAAGGACACGCCAGTGCTGACCGAGTTCCCTGAGCCCATGGTGGCCCGTTACATTCGCATCTACCCCCAGACATGGAACGGCAGCCTCTGCCTGCGCCTTGAGGTCCTGGGCTGCCCCCTCTCCAGTAAGAGCCACCCCAAAGTGGGGTTACATCACTCATGGAGGGAGGGTCACGGCTCCTCAGCCCCACTCCACTGTGCCTTTGTCCCCTCCACAGCCATCAGCAGCTACTACGCCCAGCAGAATGAGGTGACCTCCACCGACAACCTGGATTTCCGCCACCACACCTACAAGGACATGAGGCAGGTGAGCACCTCTGTGGTGGTGGCCACCTCTGCAGTAGGGGCACCTCCATGGTGACGGGCACATCTGTGGGGGGTATGCTTGGCCACACCATGTGCTGCCCCCTCCATTGCCCCTGCCCCCTCTGTACCCACAGCTGATGAAGGTGGTGAACGAGGAGTGTCCCACCATCACCCGCATCTACAACATTGGCAAGAGCTCACGGGGGCTGAAGATCTATGCCATGGAGATCTCTGACAACCCGGGCGAGCATGAGACGGGTGAGTAGGGGAAGGTAGCGGAGGAGGGTGTGTGGGGGGGGGTGGTGGTGGGGAAGCCGATCTGCAGTCCCCTGCGGGTCCCACGCTGAGCCTGCCCGCACCCTGCCCGCAGGAGAGCCCGAGTTCAGGTACACGGCGGGGCTGCACGGGAACGAGGTGCTGGGCCGGGAGCTGCTGCTCCTGCTGATGCAGTTCCTGTGCAAGGAGTACCAGGACGGCAACCCCCGGGTGCGGAGCCTGGTGACTGAAACCCGCATCCACCTTGTGCCCTCCCTCAACCCCGATGGCTACGAGCTGGCCCGCGAGGCGGTAAGGGGATGGCGGGGTGGGGGGGACGGGATGGCGGGGTGAGGGGATGCAGCCCCCAGGCTCACCACTGCTCCGGGCCGCCTGCAGGGCTCTGAGCTGGGCAATTGGGCGCTGGGCCACTGGACGGAGGAGGGCTATGACCTCTTTGAGAACTTCCCTGACTTGGCTTCGGCGCTGTGGGCAGCCGAGGAGAGGAAGCTGGTGCCCCACAAGTTCCCCAACCACCACATCCCCATCCCGGAGCACTACCTGGCTGAGGATGCCACGGTGAGCCCTGGTGTGGGGCACTACAGCGGAGCTGTGATGGGGAGATGGTGTCTCACACCGCCGTGCCCACACCTTGGCAGGTGGCGGTGGAGACACGGGCCGTGATGGCATGGATGGACAAGAACCCCTTCGTGCTGGGAGCTAACCTGCAGGGCGGGGAGAAGCTGGTGTCCTACCCCTTCGACACAGCCCGGCCCGTCAGCGAGACACCAGCAGCCGCCCCTCACCCACCAGATGACTACGAGGACAACCCTGAGCTGCAGGAGACACCTGACCATGCCATCTTCCGCTGGCTCGCCATCTCCTATGCCTCAGCCCACCTCACCATGACCGAGACCTTCCGCGGGGGCTGCCACACACAGGACATGACCAACGCCATGGGCATTGTGCAGGGGGCCAAGTGGCACCCCCAGGCTGGCAGTAAGTGGGCACCACGCAACATGGGCTCACCTGCCCCACGCTCCTGCCACGTGAAGGTGTGAGCGAGAAGCTGGGTGGGTGCTTGGTTATTTGTCTTGCAGGCATGAACGACTTCAGCTACCTGCACACCAACTGCCTGGAGCTTTCCATCTACCTGGGCTGCGACAAGTTCCCCCACGAGAGCGAGCTGCAGCAGGAGTGGGAGAACAACAAGGAGTCACTGCTCACCTTCATGGAGCAGGTAGGAGCTGGGCTGCAGCGGGCAGGGAGCTGGGTGCCTACTGTGCCCCACACAGCTCCTCTTGTCCCCTTTCCTCCTGTAGGTCCATCGGGGCATCAAGGGCTTGGTGACAGACCAGCAGGGAGAACCCATAGCCAATGCTACCATTGTGGTGGGCGGCATCAACCACAACATCAAGACAGGTAGGGTGTGGGGTACGGTGCCGGGCAGGGAGCGGGCAGCACCGCGCTGTCTCCTGCACCCCCCGCTGCCTCCCCTCACTGTCCGCAGCCAGCGGCGGGGACTACTGGCGCATCCTGAACCCAGGCGAGTACCGCGTCTCAGCTCGGGCCGAGGGCTACAACCCCAGCGTCAAGACCTGCAACGTCTTCTACGACATCGGGGCCACCCAGTGCAACTTCGTCCTGTCGCGTTCCAACTGGAAACGCATCCGGGAGATCATGGCCATGAACGGGAACCGGCCCATCCGCCGCATCGTGCCGGGGCGCCCCATGACACCCCGCGAACGCATGCGCCTGCGAATGCGCCTCCGGCACCGCATGCGGCTCCGGGAGCAGATGAAGCTGCGGCGTCTCAATGCCACCACGGCTGCCAGTGGCCCCACGGCCCTGCCGCCTACCACGGCCCTGCCCTTCCTCTTCAGCAGCACCACCTACGCGCCCTGGAGCCAAGAGCCACCCACAGTCGGCACCTGGGAGCTGGAGACTGAAACAGAGGTGGTGACCGAGCTGGTGACAGAAGAGGACACCTGGGAGCTGGGCACAGGGACGGCGCAGCCCTTCACCACGGCTGAGACCTACACCGTGAACTTTGGTGACTAGGAGACGTTTGTTCCCTCACTCCTGCCTTGAGCCAAGGCTGGACGCTCGCGGCCAGTTTGGTTTCACTGCTGCAGGCTCTGGCATCCACTTCTGAAGTCTTCCTCAAGCCCCGGGGCAGCCCACCTCAGGTGGGCTCCAGCTCCTCACCATGCTGCTTCCTAGGACTGCAGGGCATGCTGTGCCAACGCTCACCTCCACGGCTGGGTGGTTGCCAAGCGTCCCCCTTGCTGGGCTCCAGAGCTGGGCAGGAAAAGACGTGCTGCCCCTCCCTGCCTGGTGCAGGAGGGGGTGACGCAGGACCCAGCCCTCGCCCCATCCCTGTCTCCCAGAACAGGGAGGGTGGCGGGGGGTGTGGGGGGCCCACGCTCCCAGGCGGGGCCCACATGGAGGCAGCACAGCCCCAGTCCCCTCCACACAGTTGTTTGTTACACAAATAAATCAAGTTATATTGGTACGAGCATCTCCTCTCTCACATGCCCTGGCAGCTCCAAGCCAGCCCTCCCAGGACAGATGGAGATGGCAGCAAGTGGCAGGCACCAGGACCCCCCCCGAGTGGCCAGGGGTTTATGGAGTCCATGCCCTGCCTGCCCAGTCAGTGCCCAACCTCCATGTTCCCGTCATTGTCCTCAGCCCCGAAGCCGGAGAAGCTGATGGGCTGGCAGCTGAGGTCATGCAGGTTGATGAGGCAGGCGGTCTGTGTGGTGCAGAAGGCGGGCACCGTCACCAGCAGGACCTGCTGCCCATCCTCCCCTGCAAAGATGAGCAGGTGTCAGGTGGTTAGCACCGCAGCAGTGTCCCAGTCCTGAGTGGGGACGAGGGGTGCTGCAGGCTGCGGGACTCACCTTTGAGCAGCTTTGACTGGAAGCGGGGAGCATTGCCGCAGAAGTAGACGTGAGGACAGTCGGTGAGGATGAAAGGGTCCGATTTGTAAAAAGGGTAGCAGCCTGGGAAGGATGGCAATGAAGAGGGGAACCTGCACCTGCACCCCTTTGGAGGGTAAACGCCCCCCAACCTTGGTGCCCACCCAGCTCTCGCCTTACCCAGGGTGTCCGGGGCTGTGGGGCTGATGTGTCCCGCCAACAATGTCCACTCCAGGATCTCCAGGTAGTCGTCCATGCTGCTGTATTTGAAGATGTCACTGACGTTTTGTCCTGATGTCCCCAAAAACCTACATTTTGGGGGAAAGAAGGACAGATACGGATGGCTGTACTTGCCAGGACTTGCTCCATGATCCTACGCTGCCAGCAATTGTCACAGAGCTGGTGGCATCCCAGGCTTTTTTACCTGACTCCATCCACGTCAGCCTGGTAGGGGTTGGTGACCAGCCGGAGGGTGGAGTACGCACTGGCAAGGGGCAGCATGCAGTGATGCAGCGGTTGCTGGGGCAGTGTGTAGTTGGTGGGGTCAAACTCACCAGGCATCACGTCCACAGGTACAGAGGTCTGTGGGCAGAGTGAGGATTACCGGGGATTGCCAGACCACCCTCCTCTGAAGAGGCTCAGAGTAAAAATCTGGTGGGAGCTTGCTTCTGGGCTCTGCCTCGCTCCCCGATCTGGCTCCTGACACTTCCCTGCAGGAAGCCCAGCTTGGCTTCACAGCAGAGACCAAATGCCGTTGGGAGAGAGATCTGAAGCTGGGCTGCGCGCTGCCCCTACGGCTTGCTGTGTTTCCCTACGGCACAATACGTGGTGCTTAAAGTGGGGCCAGAGTGTTACCCACCCCATAGCCCCGGGCTGCTGGTAGAGCATTGCTTCCCCAGTTTAGGAGCCAGGCTCCCTCCCTCAGAAGATATCCAATTCCCCAGCCAACCCTATCCCACTCCAAGCACTCACGCAAAGCTGCAGCAGGATCTCATCCAGCATCTTCACGGCCTCCACACTCGCTGCCTGGGTCTTCTTGGTCAAATACTTGGCCTGGGCCAGAGGGGAGACAGTGAGGGAACAGCCCTTGCCACCTCTGATCCCTCCTTCTCCACCTACACAGAACTTCCTGTGCCAGCTCGGGCCGCAGGGAGCCCCGCCAAGGCTGAAGACCCCATCCCCACTGTACCTTGTTGATGGTGTCCCGGCCCTGGGTGTTCTGGCTCAGCAGGTTCCCGGCCAGGATTACACGAGAGATGTGTGCAGCACAGCTCTGCTGTCCCTCAGCGCCCAACTGCCCGGTCACCACGTCCACCATCAGCTGGGTGCTCAGCAGGGCCTCACCGCTCCCGCTGCCCAGCCCCAGCCCCGACACCAGCAGGACAAACCTGGGTGAGAGGCGAAGGCTGCAGCTGTGTTCCCTGCTGGGCAGCCATGCCAAAGCTGCCCACACCCAAGAGGTGTGAGGAACACCAGCCCCCCATCCACCATCTCTCCAAGCATAAGGCACTGACTCCGATGGGCGTATGGGGCAAATGGGAGAGGTGGGGAGGGACTCTACGAGGGAGTCACGGTGGTTTCCTGCCCTTGGAGAGTTTGGATCCGGCGAGGCTGGCAAAGCAAACCCTCCTCCCCTCCCCTTGGGAGGAGGATGAGAGAGGCATCAGAGACTCATGGGGCAGATGGGGAGGGTCCAGAGGAGGCCATGGAGATGCTGGGAGGGCTTGAGCCCCTCTGCTGTGAGGACACGCTGAGAGTTGGGGGGGTTCAGCCTGGAGAAGAGAAGGCTCCGGGGTGATGTTGGAGCCCCTTCCAGTCCCACAAGGGGCTCTAGGAAAGCTGGAGAGGGACTCTCGATGAGGGAAGGGAGCCATAGGACAAGGGGGAACGGTTTTAAACTGATTTAGATGAGATCTGGGGAAGAACTTCTTTGCTGTGAGGGTGGTGAGAGCCTGGCCCAGGTTGCCCAGAGAAGCT
>JAOQGH010000015.1:152871-175516 GCA_025769975.1 Gallinago jamesoni | reverse complement strand
CTGGAGGGGTTCAAGGCCAGGTTGGAGGGGGCTTGGAGCAACCTGGTGTGGTGGGAGGTGTCCCTGCCCAGGGCGGGAAAGATGATCTTTGAGATCTCTTCCAACCCGTATCATTCTGTGATTCCATGAAATGGTCCCCAGGGCTCACGGACATGGCAAGGGACATGGTGCCAGCCCCACTCCTGTCACTGTGGAGACTCACCGGTCCGAGTCAGGGCCTTTCCAGGGCAGTGGCTGGGGCAGGTTGGCGAAGCAGTGATCCTCCACCTGGAACTTGCCGTTGTCCTGCTCAGAGCCGTACACAGCAAAGATGGTCCCTATGGCAGAGAGCAGGCAGTCAAGTCCCCAGGCAGAGCCCACGAGGTGGCTCCCAGCGAGGAGCCACTGTCACCTTACCTGTCACCAGCTTCTGCACCTCGACAGCTCCTTCCAGCTTGATCCGCTGCAGCTCATCCTCCAGGATCAGCTCATCGGAGGGGTGGATGTACTTGGGCAAGGGAGGCTGAGGCACCAGGTTGTGCTGGGGGGGGGACACAACAGGGCAGACTGTAACGGCCTCAGTGAGGCCATGCTTATCCGAAGGCCCCTTCCCCCTCAGCCAAACCCTGCTGGTGGAAACCAGAGTGTGGGTGGATGACTCATGAGAGCTGCCGCCATGGCCCCCACCACCAGCCCGGCCACTGCCTCCGCTGTTGCTCCCAGCAGCTCTGGACCCAGAGTGCTCAGCACCCGGGCGAGCTGGTTTCACTTAACGTTTCCCCGCAGCAAAGCCGAGCCGAGCACAGCTCCCCAGCCGGGCAGGAAGCAGCCCAGCCAGGCGGTGGGGGACGGAGCTCTGGCTCGCCTTGGGAAACGTGTTTGCAATCACCACTGGGGCAAGCTCTTTGCTGCCTCTGAACCCTGCCCGGCAGTCATGGTGCTGGCTTTGAGCCACGAGGAGCAGGCTCCACACAATCCCAGTGTGCTCCCTGCAAGCCGGCAGGAAGCAGATGGGTCCCTGGCAGAGGGGATGACAGAGCTCCCCTGATGCCCCCTCCTCATCCTTCTCCTCTGCAGCAGGGAAAGGTGGTTTGCTCTGCCAGCCCTGCTGGATCCAAACCCTCCAAGAGCAGGAAGAGCAACGCCACGCGGGTGCATATAGGATCCATGCTGGCACAGAGGGGTGGCACCAAAAGCAGCAGTGGCTAGCGATGGGGTGGGCACAGGAAAGATTATACCCCTGCTCCCCAGGTCAAAGCCCTGTCAGCTCCCACTTGCTCGGTCACAGTGAGCACAAGGGAAGCGATGGGAAGCCAGGTCAGATCCCAGTGTGTGTTGGCACATCCCCCAGAGCTGCGTGGAGGAGGAGGGAGGGAAAGTCCCCACTGTTACCTCCTCGCTGATCTCCTGCAGGATGGAGGGCTGCAGCTGCATTGCCTTGAAGAGTGTCCCCACCACACAGCACTTCTCACCCGCCCGCAGCTCGCAGAGCTTCCTCAGTGCCACACTGGTCCCTGCAGGGAGAAATGGGGCTCAGCCAGCCTCGGGGACAGCCGCAAAGGCAGTCAAAGGCTCAGGGCTGGCTGGGACCAGCTGAAAGCTGGGGCCAGCAAGAGGCAGTGGGGGAATGTTGCGAAGCCTCTGCTTTTTCCTGGAGGCTCAGAGTTGAATCCACATGTGCAAGCCAGATGGGGCCAACAGATCATACCAGAGAGCCAACACTGCCTGCAGGCATTTCCTCTGCGTGGAGGCGGAGGAAAGCTGGGTCATGCCGGGGTCTGGGGGATTCACAACTCCCAGCCACCACCCAGGACAGCGTGCAGAGCTCTTGCTGGACCCATGGGTCCAGCTCTGCCCGGGAAGGGATGGTGCACGGCTCCAGGATTGCGGGCACTGAGCCGGCATTCCTGTTCCCCATGCAAGCATCTCACTCAGATTTGACAGGCAGGAGAGATTGTTCACCAGCCCCAAGTCTAATCCTCTGCTCAGGATCCCTGCTGGAAGCCAGGATCCCCATCACAGGTGGGCAATTGGGAAGATCCCGGCATGAAGACGGCTGTTGGGAAGGAACAGAGTTGCCTTTGCCTGAAAGGCACAAACAGGTCCCTGGGCTTTAGCCAGGGATCCACAGGGAGACATGGGCTGGGGGAACCAACAATCAGGAGGTACCAAGAGCATCACAGCCCTAGTGCTTCATCGTCTTTGTGGGTAGGGGAGCATTTGCAGACAGCAAAAAAAATGCATCTGCCTCATCACAAGCTGAGCCTAAGACTTCTCACCTCACCCACGAGGACCCAGTGGTGCTTCAGCCCCATCTTTTACTCTTTACCCTTTATCCAGGACTTTTATTTCCCCCTGTTTAAATCAAGCTGTGAAGCCCATCCATCCGGAGCCTCAAGCCCGGCAGGGAGGAGGACTGGCTGCCGTACTGCACTGGCTGTTGCTCTCCCAGAACAGCACTGCCAGAGCTTCTGCCGCGCCGGCGCCTCGGTCAGGTCATCCCTTCTGGCTGCCAGCAGTGGGGTGATGCTTCCCCCTCAAACTCCCTTTGCTAATCACGCACCTGCCAAACATGACTGCTGCCCAGTGGAGAGCAGCCTGCTGTGATCACAGGCACCCTGGGCTCAGTGGAGCTGGAAACACAGATCCATCCATCCCAGGAACGCAAACACTCAAGAGTCAGAAAAAACAATCCTGTTTTAGTTTCTTATTCTTGGCTCTAATCCCCTAAAATGTGTGTGTTTAGGGGGAGGGGAGCTGCTCTCTCCCAGATTTTGCCTTCAGGTGCTTCTTGCTGTGAGACAACCCCGAGGAATCGCATCCCATCACATGTCTCCGGGAAGTGGAGCTTTACAAAACCACTGGTTCCCATCACCCTTGGCAAAATCCAGGGTTACAGCGCAGGGACGGCTGGCCATGGAACAACATCCGCTGTGGAACCAGCACAGCTCAGTGCAGGCCCCACTTCTATGTGCAGCCCTCAGGGCCAGGGAGAGAAAGAAAAACAAGCAGCTGGCCCAAAAAACCTCCATAGAAGGGCAAAGCCAAAAGCTTGGCTGGGCCTGAGAGGGGTGAAATTCGATAACAGGCTTTTACCGCACTGGAGGAGCCATGTGCACACCAAGGCGGCCAGAAAGCTCAGCCACTGCGCCCTGGCAGCAGCTTCATCCAGCACCGCTGCTGTTACGCCTTCGGATGGAAAGTCTCGAGTGCAAGGATCCCACCCACCAACTGCTCAGGCGGCCCCATGGGCGAGGAAATGGTCTCCCCCCCGCGCCACAACTGGCGCCTCTCCCACCCCCTGACAAACCTCACGCTTAACTCGTGCTGGTGACAGCTAGCGGAAGCTTTGAGCTGACCTGGTGAGCAGAAAAAAAAAAAAAAAAAAAAGGCTTTTCTCCACACAGTTGATGTTTCAATGTGATTTTTAGAAACATCGGGACACTGTCTGGTGGAGAAACCATCCCCCCAAAAAACCCCCGTGGGTTATTCGACACCTGAATGTGTGTGTGAGCTTCAGAACCGACAGCCAACATGTGCTGAAAAATCTCCGAAAAGCTTCCAGCCTGTTGGCCGCATGGCTTTGCCCCCCTTTCCCAAAGCAGGAGGGGGGTTTCCCCAAAGGGACTCACCCCACTTCTGTCGTGCCCGCTCCTCCAGGATGGGCCGCATCTGGATGAGGCGGGCGGCGTAGATATGGGCGTACTGGCGGCTGAAGCTGCGCTCACCCAGCAGGAAGGGCTGGGAGCAGTCAGTGTACGCCAGGACCGGCACCCGGGTGAAGGTGGAGGCCTTGGTGGAGGGGGGGGCCAGCAAACCCTGCGCCATGGGGGCCGTCTGCTCTGAGAACATGGTGGGCGCCGGGCAGGAGCAGCGGGGCTGGGCACCGGACAGAGGGTTTTATCGGCGGGGCTGGAAGGCAAATGGGAAAATTAAGGATGTGGGCAAACACCTGGTATCCCCCAGCCATCACCGTCACCCCCAAGGTGCCACAAATCCCTCCCTGGAGGCAGCCCCCACCCCCAAACTGACTCCCTCACCCCCCCAAAACACGAACCAGACCTAGGTCTAACACCCCCAAACACTGCAACCCCCCTCCTTTCCCACCCCTCCAACACCAGGGCACCCCCAAACTTATCCAAATTTATCCCAGTGCCAGGAAAACTTTATCCAGTGCCAGGAGCACTCCCCCCAAAATCACACCCTGGCAGCAGGACACCCAAAGCCCCCCCCCCAAATACTCCCCAACCACTGGACTCCCCTGCAGATCTCCCCAACACTCCCTGGCACCAGGAGCCCTGCGCAGCCCCCCTGGACACCCCCTAAACACATCCCTTGTCATAAACACTGCCCCCAGGGCACTGTGATGCCCCCCAAAACATGCCCTGGTACCAGGACACCTCCAGGATGCTCCCGAAACACAACCCCTGCCTTAAAGACACACACTCACTGGGATCCCCCCAAAAACACTTCCTGCCACCAGAACCCCCTCCCCGGACACCCTCTAACTACACCCCCTGGCATAAAGAGTCCCGAGGGCACTCCCAAAAACACCTCCTGGCATCAGAATCCACCCTGTGGCATAAAGAACCCCCCAGGGCACTAGGACTCCCTCAAACCCACCCTCTGGCACCAGAAAACCCCCCTCCGGAACACACTCCACACACACACACACACACCCGGCACAAAAACTGCCCCCAGGGCACCAGGACCGCTCCAAAACCCATCCCCTGGCACCAGAGTCCCATATGGCCACTGGGACCCTCCCTCTAAAACACCCAACGGCACCAGATGCCCATCGCCACCCCCCCCCCGACGACCCTCCCACCAGACCCCCTCCAGTCAGCAGGACCCCATAGGGCCTCCCCGGGACCACCGTCCTATCCAGGACCGATGGCGAAGGCCAAAGTACCCCTCAGCCCGCCCCCTGGACCCCCAAAGGGCCCCAACACCCCCCCCCTCCCTCCCCCCGACCTCACTCTTCCCCCGGCAGGGTCCCCCAGCCCTCCCCCGGCCGCGGGTCACGTACGGCGCCAAGGCTCAGAGGCCGGGGGGGCCGCCAGCCTGGCACCGCGGGGCAGCCATTGGGGGTGGGGGGGAGGCAGAGGGCGAAAGGCGCGAACACCGCAAAGGGCGGAAGTCGTGTGGCCGCGGAGCGGAAGTGACGTCAAGGCGGCGGGTCGCCGTGGCAACCGCCAGTGGCGGTTACTGTGGGAACGGCGAGGGGAGGGAACTGGGAGGGGGACGGGGGGGTGGCGGGACCGACCGGGAGGGGACGGGGGCACTGGGACGGTCCCCCGGGACACCGCGGAGCCCAGGGGGAGACAGGGGGCACTGGGACCGAGCCCCGTGGGGGACACCGGGATTGAGCCCTCAGCCCTCAGGGAGCCCGGGAGGGGATGGGGAGACACCGGCGGGCCCCGGGACAGATCCCCAGGACTCCAGAGAGCCCATGGGAGGGCAAGGATCACCGGGACCGATCCCCGGGGGGACGCTGGGACTAACCCTTGGAACCCTACAGAGCCCACGGGGGAAAAGGAGGCACCGGGACTGACCCTTGGGGGCACACTGGGAGCAGCCCCCTGGGACCCCACATCACTCGGGGGGGGGGACAGGGAACACTGGGACTGACCCCTGAGACCTCAGGGAGCCCAAGAGAGGACTGACCCCTGGTGGGGACACCAGAACCCACCCCCAGGGGGGCGCTGGGCCCAAGCCCTGAAACCCCCCAGAGCCTGGAAGGGGATGGGGGGCACCAGGACAGACTCCTGGGACCCCACAGAGCCCAGGGTGGCCTGGCTCCACACCCACCTACCCCCATGGCTTGGCCCCAGACGAACCCCGGGGGCTGCAGGGTTGTGGCCCCCCCATCCTCCTGTGGGGGCGGAGGTGTGAGGGAGGAAGGGGGGTGGTGAGCCCACACGCTCCATTTTAAGGGCTCTTTGGGTTTCAGCAGTGCTGAGTGGTGCAGCTGTCCCCACAGCCCGCTCAGCAGGCTATAAAAGCTGCTGGGGTGGGACACGCCGGCTGTCACCCACTGTCATCCTCTCAAGTGGGCTCGCCATGGCTGCTGCCTTCCTCTTGGTGCTGGTGGCAGTGGGAGGTAACGGGGGTCCCTGCCACCCTGTGTCCTGGCGGGGGGATTGTCACCCTGGGGTGGGGTGGGGGACACAAGGGGATAGCGGGGTGGCAGCGGGCTTGGGGACTACAGCTGGGGGTGGGGTCTTTGTGGGGACCTGGGGATGGAAGTGGTGCGGTCTTCATGGGGATGTGCAAGTAGGGATGGGGGGACAGGAGGACATGGGGACAGGGATCAGGAAGGATGGTGGGGACAAAGTCTGCTTGGGGACGTGGGAATGATGGGGTCCTCGTGGGGACCTGAGGGCAGTGGGGACAGGTTCTGTGTGTGGACAAGCACAGGGAGATGGCAGTGAGAAGGGCAACCTGGGGATGGGGTCATTGTGGAGACAGGCACCTGGGGACAGGGGGGACACGACAACATGGGGACAAGTAGGAGGGATTGGGGGAACAGGGTCAACGTGGGGATGGTGGTGGATGGGGTCCTCATGGGGACAGGCACCTGGAGATGGCAGGGATATGTGGGGTACGCATGGGGACCTGGGGATAGTGGGCACAGTGTCCTCATGGGAACTCGAGGGTGGTGGGGACAGGAGGACATGGCAGGAAGGATGGCGGAGTTGAGGCTGAGTGGGGTCGAGCACCTGGAGGTGGTGGGGTCGGGGTCTGGGCACACAGGGACAGGCAGACGCTCCCATGGCCGCACTCATCGTTCCCATTCCTGCTCAGCAGCACAGGCCACTGTCCCTGATCCCTGCCGGGGTGGCCCTGTGTCCTGGTGCCAGGACATGGCCACTGCCACCCAGTGTGGTCAGGAGCAGTACTGCATCGACCTCTGGGACAGCCTGGCCATGGTGAGCACCAGCCCCACTGCCTCAACACTGGCCGTGGAGCAGCCCCACACTTGTGCTGGGGGCCATGCTGGGGCACAGCCCTGAGGGTCTGCGTTTTCCCCCAGCAGGGAGACACAGCCAAAGGGGATGTGGCTGAAGGGGAAGCGTCGGCACCCGGCAGAGGGAAGAAGTGCAGCCTGTGCACCAAAATCCTGAAGCAGATCAAGGCAATGGCGGGCGATGACCCTGACGAGGTGAGGGGTGGCTGGGGGTGCCTGGAGGAGCAGGGTGGGGGTCTGGCACACCACAGGTGGCCTCGCTGATGCTGCTATGCTGGTCCCGGCAGGCGACAGTGGAGGCGGCACTGGGCAAAGTGTGCCAGGCGCTGGGCAAGCAGCTGGGCCGGGTCTGCAAGCGGCTGGTGAAGAAGTACCGGGAGGAGATAAGTGAGGCGCTGCAGAACGGAGACAACCCCCAGGACACCTGCGCCGCCATCGGCTTCTGCAAGGCCTGAGCCCAGTCAGCACTCACCCTGCGTACCATACCCTGCGTCCTGCACCCCACACCCTACGTCCTGCATCCCACATCCCACACCACATGTCCCGCATCTCACGCTCTGCAACCGGCGCTCTGCATCCTACACCCCACACCCTGCCTTCTGCACCCCACGTCCCGCACCCCACATCCTGCACTCTGCATCCCGCACCCCCCCACCCCACATCCTGCACCCCTCATCTCACACCCCACGCCTGCCCCAGGGGTGAGAAGCCACTTGGTGGTCCTCTGCCTTCAGGAAGGAACCTGACTGCAGCCCTACAGGTTGGGGGTGAGACAGGGACCCCAAAATGCATCCTGGAGAGGGGGGGAATGTTGGAGGAGCTACTATTGCTGACCCCCACCTGAGATGGGGGTGATGGGGTGACAGTGGCCCCTGACTCACACTGCTCCTTCCTTGTCTCTGCAGGGCTCAGCACCAAGTGCCACCTCCTGAACCCCCAACCCTCTCCCAGCCCCACTTGCCACCTTGAACCCTGTATCCCCCTCCCTCTGCAATAAAGCATCTTGCCCCAGGCCTCCACGTCTCCTGGGGACAGTGGCCCTGCCATCCCCCATGAGCCTGTCCTTTTGGGGAGGAGAGGTGTCCCTTATGTCAGGGACATGCCAGGTCCCCGGGGACACAGGTTGCAAAGCTCAGGCTGAACAGAGCCACCTCCTTCTCTGGGGATGCTGCGGATGGATGGACAGATGAGATCCCTTCATTGAGTGGTTTCTTTGGCCAGAGTGATCAGTGGAGTGCAGGGGACCCGCTGTCCTCTCCCCCTGGGTGATGATGCAGCACAGGGACTTGTAGTCGATGTTCCCTGACATGTCACTGGGCATCACTGCAAGTATCTGCTGCACCTGCATGGGGTCCCTGTGGGGACTGTGGGGGACACACAGGGACCTTGGGTCCAGGATCTTGGGGTTGGGAATTGCGGGGGACACATGGCAATCTTGGGGACAGGGTCCATGTCACAGGGATCTCAGGGATGCGGTGTGGGATTACGGGGATGGGACTGGGCACACAGGGACTGTGGGTATAGGGTCTTTGGGGGACACACAGGTATCTGGGGCCAGGAGCTGTATCCCTCTCCCTGGGGAAAGGCAGAGCTGGGCACCTGCTTCACCTGAGGGTCCTGTTGCTCCCCCTCATGCAGGGGACGTGGGAGGAGAGAGGATGGGCAGGAGACCCTGTCATGATGACAGTGACAGCCAGGGGAACCACCTCACCTCCTTCCGGGGAGAACTTACCTGCCTGGGGAGAACTTACCTGCAGGGAGAGGGACCAGCTGAGCTGGGGGTCAGCTCTTGTCCCCATCCCAGGCGACACAGGATCCGGCTGGGCCCCCCAAGAGTCCCTGTAACTCCCTGCTCGCTTGCCCTTCTTCATGGTGCCAGCAGGGTCTAAGAGCTTGAAGGTGTTGAGGATGGACTCCTTGGGATCAGTGCCTGGGGGGAGCATTAGGTGGGGTTTGTGGCTGACCCCTGGGGTCTTGGAGGGTGTCATGAGGTATTGGGGGGTATCATGGGCTGTCAGGGGCTGTCACAGGGTGTTGGGGGGGAACCCATGGCCGCTTACTGTTCAGCGTCTCCTGAAGAGCATCAGGAAGATGTTGAAGTTAATGGGTAATGAAGTTACGCTCCGCCACAGCACCCTTCCTCCTGCTCCTCATCGCTTGTGTTTATCTTCCCTGGGGGGGATGAGGTGAAAAGGCCAGGTGGCACTGGGGACAGCCTGGCCCAGGAGGGAGAGGTGCCACCAGAGGTGCCTGCTGGAGCATGGGGCGGGTGTCCCTAGGGAGATAAACTGAGTGGTTCCCTCCACACACCCAGGTGGCCCTGGCTGTCACTGCCCCATGGCATTGTCACTTCCCCATGCCTGGCATCACATCTGTCCCCACACCTTGGCACTGTCACCATCACCCACTTGGCACCATCACTGGCAATGTCACTGCCCTGGTCTTGGCACCGTCACTGTTCCCACCCTTGGCACTGTCATTCCCTGTGCTTGGAGTCATCATCGCTGACCCCACCTTGGCACTGTCACTGCCCCACGTGTGGCCTCACCAACTGTCCCACACTTGGCAATGTCACTGTCCCCAACTTGACATCGTCACCGTCCCTGCAATTGGCATCACCACATCCCACACTTTGGACTGGTGCTGTCCCTGCTCTTGACATCATCCCCACACTTGTCATTGTCACAGTCCCACGAGCCTTGGGACCCCACACCCTGGGATCCCCCCACTCTGGGTTCAGCCCCAGCCAATCAGAGCACAGAGAATCCACTTCTTTTTGGCCCCAACCAATCAGAATGCAGGGAATTCCATTTTTAGTCCCAGCCAATCAAAGGACAGAAAATCCCTTTTGTTTGATTATGGCCAATCAGAGTGCAGGGAATTCTCTTTGTTGTTTGTTTCCAACCAATCAGAACAAAGGGAATCCCTTTTGTTTGGCCCTGGCCAATCGGAACAGATTCTTACTAGCTGAGGGCTGCCACCAATCAGAGCTCAGGGATGTCTTTCTGCTAGCAACCAATCAGAACAGGAAATTCAGCTGGCTGAGGGCTGTGACCAATCAGAGCACAGGGAACCCTACTGATTGTAGCCAATCAGAGCGGAAGGGATCCCCTTCCCCTCCTCCAATAAGCTGGGGGGATCCCAGGGTTGCCGGTGCCTTCATGGTGGCACCGCTGAGATGTCTCCATCCCTTGGGATGACCAAGATCCTGGGGCTACCCCTCCCCAGTGTCCCCAGACCCTCAGCCCAGGGGTCACCCCCCACAAAACCCCATGGTAACCCCAGACCACCAGGGTCACCCAACACCCTGAGATGTTCCTGGATTCTGGGATGCCCCATGTCCCAGGGTGGCCCCAGACCCCCTGGGGTGGTCCCAACCCATATGGTGACCCCAAGATGTCCAAGGGTGTCCTCAGACCCTCAAGATGGCCCATAACATGAGGTGGTCCCCAGCCCTGGGGCTGAGTCCAACAGCCTGAGTGGGTGACTGACCTTGCTTGGGGTGCCCCCATGCCCCCGGGGTGACCCCACCCCGCTGGGATGTCCCAGACAGACCCTCAGAGGGAACACATTTTGGGGTGCTCCAGGACACCAGCTCCCTGGGGTGCTCCCCCACACCCAGAGAACCCCAACACCCTGGGGTGCTTGAAACCCTCAGATGGACCCCAACAGCTGGGGGTGCCCCAGGAGAACCTCAAGACAATCAAGTGCTCCAGACCCTCGGAGGACTCCAACATCCTGAGGTGCCTCAGACCCTCAGGGGGACCCAAAACCCCAGATGGACTCCAACACTCCAGACTCTCCAGAGGACCCCAACACCTTTGGGTGCTCCATACCCTCCAGGGAATGCCAACACCCTGCCTCACTCCCTTTTGCGGGACTCAAATCCCTGGGGTGCCCCAGCGTTTCCCCAGCAACCTGGGGACCCCACAAAGGGACCCCAATACACTAGAGTGCCCCGGGGAGGACCCCAACACTGAGGGGTGATCCCAGATTCCTCTGAGGAATGTCAAAACCCTGTCCCGGACCCTCTGGGGAACCCAACAACCTGACACCCTGGGGTACCCCAAACCTTCAGGGTGATCAAAATCCCTGGGCTGTCCCTGACAGCCAGTCAGGGGAGCACTCTGACACAGTGGGGTACCCCCAGTTCTCCCTGCAGCATCCCCACACCCTGGGCTGCCCCATCCCTGGCTCCTGGGTGGGTCCCTAGCTGCAGTCACCATCCCCACTGCGGGTCCGGGCTGGGGGTCCCCAGGTTGCCGTAGTTTTTATTCCCCCCCCCCCCTCCTTGAGCTAAATCCGGCAGTGGATGTGGGCAGCTGAACCAAACTCAGTACCGACACTGACAGGCTGTGCTGGTCACAGGCCAGGCCGGGGACCCCCCCAGGTGTCACCGGTGGCAGGGGACACTATTTTTGGCTGCTGGGGAAAGTGACAGAGCTGTGCCAACCCAGAGCATGAAACAGCCCAGGCGGGGCACTCCTGTGCCCCCTGTTCGGGGCAGGCTGGGACCCAGCTGGGCTTTGGGGTGCTGCTGCTGGTGGGAGTGGGGTTTAGCCCTTGGTGGGTGTCTGTGCCCCCTTTCTGGGGGGGTCAGCACTGGGAAGGGGAGGGTGGGGTGCCCTCAGGCTCTGCCCCCCCCTGCCCTGTCCCTAGTATGGGGACAAGGCTGGAGCTGATCCCTGAAAATCTCCGTCACATCCAGCACAGCTCTGGTGCACCCATTGGTCCCTGCATCCCCGGGCTCACTGGTGGGGGCTGGCCTGGCCCCCCCACCCCAGCCCCCAAGTATCCCCCAACCACCCCCTTATCTCTCCGCCAAGTCCTCTGGGGGAGGCTCACCCCCCAAGAGAAGGGGCTGGGGGGTGCCTGGAAGCCCCACTCCCTGCAGCTGGGTGAGGATGCAGGGGACCGGGGAGGCCCAGGAAGACTCCCACACATGTGGGGCAGCCCCATGGCGGGGATCTCCAGGTGAGCAGGAGGAAGAGAAGGAGCTCTCGCTCAAGCGGCCCCAGAGGAGAAGTCCACACAAACCCCGTTTATTGGGGAGCCAGGAGCTGCCTCCGCCAGCGGCAAAATCCCGTCCCGCGTCCGTTTCTGCTCCTCGCAGAGCTCTGAGTGGGACCACTGTCCTCCCGCTCCCCCCGGCCATCCTCCTCCTCCTCATCCTCCCCCGAGTCCTCTCTCATTGCCCCATCATGCAGGCCATTTTGCAGGCAACGGCCGAGATGAGGGCAGCCCCACGCCCGCTGCCTTCCTCTGACTGGATGAAAGTGATGTCACAGCCGGGCGTCAGCTGCCGAACCGTGGCGTGGAAGCGGTCCTTGAAGCTGCCAGAGGGGAAATAAACGGGGGGGGGGGGGAGGGTCAAGGCTTAGAAGACGTGGGAGGAGGAGGAGGAGGAAGGGGATGGTGGTGCGAGGAAGGCTCCTGGGGAATCCTCACCTGGGATGGAGCTTGTAGACGGAGCCGTCGACACCCACGGTGATTTTGAGGGTCTCTTGGCTCCGGCTTTCCCGCATGCGGTTGATGACGCCAGCCAGCCCAGCCGAGCACATCTGGGCAGCACGGGTGGAGACGCTCTCGCAGACCATCCGCACGATGTCACAGTCTGTCCCCGAGGGCAGCAGCTCAAAGGCCGTCAGGATGTTGTAGATCTGCTTGCGGTCACCGGAGTCACTGGGGCAGGGAGAGAGCAGTGTGTTGGTTGGGAGAGGGGGACACATGGGGACCCTGTGTGCGGCGCTGACAGAGGGCTGGCGTGGGGTGAGGATGTGGTGGGGGTTTTTTTGGTTGTTTTTTTTTTTTATTGGTTGGACTAGATGATCTTAAAAGGTCCCTTCCAACCTAGGCGATTCTGTGATTCTGCGATTCTGTGACAGGGGACCCCAAAGTGGTACAGAGCAGGCTACTGTGGGGCGATGGGCCATAGGGACACTCTGTTGTGGGGCGAGGGAACAGAGGACCCCCCCGTGGGGCAGCGCAGTGGGCTGGTTTGGGGGTGCCGGCCCTGCCAGCGCCGTACCTCTCAATCTGCGACACGAAGCGGGTCTCGAATGTCCCGCGAGTCTTGAGCTTCTCGGAGGCCTCCCCGTTGAAGAGCAGGTTCTCGTCCACCAGCTTCAGCAGCACCAGCCGGACAATCTCCCCCATGTACTTGCCCCCAATGATCTTCTCGTAGCTGGGAGGCAAACAGACAAGGGGGGGCCGTCAGAGCCAGGACCTGGGGAGGGGGCCACGTCCCATGGCACCTCCTCTTTCCTTCTCCCCCCTTGCCGGACGCATCCCTGCATGCGGGTACAGCACCCAGGACCCCTGCCTTGGGGGTACCTGTGATGAGTTGCTCCGGTCTCAACTGAGCCCAGTGTGGTACAGGTGGGCAGGGGGAAGGAGAAGGGTGGGTGGAGGGGATGTGGCCGGGGCTGGGGCCAGGTGGGGACACCCAGAGGAACTGGATCTGTCCTATTCCTTACAGTTGCTGACCGGGGTTAAGTGAGGTCTCGTCCACCACGCGGTCGTACTCCAGGAGGAACTCGTCCAGCTCCCCCGAGGCGCCGAAGGCCCCCCACTCCGTGTTGACGCACATCCGCCCCTCATCACCCTCCACCAGCTCCACGTTCTGCATCTCCTCCATGTAGCAGGCATTGCAGCCCGTCCCTGCCAGCGGGAACCAGGGATGGGATCCCCAACACCCACATCTCTCCCATCTCTACCGCACCGTGGCTGAGGGGCTGCACTCGGAGCTGTACAGCCCCATCCCGACTATGGATCGGGAAGCTCAGCCCTCCTGCTCCTCCCCCAGCTCCTTCCTTGCAGCCTCGGCAGCTGCTTGTCACCAGTCAGTGTTGGGGACTGCCAGCACAGGGTCCCAATGTCTCCAGTTGCCTCTTGGCAGTGGCAGCCCGGCTCCTGGAGGAGCTGATAAACAGCCCAGCACGGTGTTTACCCAGGCTGAGCGCCGGCACACAAAGCCCAGATGGCTGCATGGTTGATGGCACTAAGGACAGCGAGGATCTGGAGGGCTGCGGGGGGCTCCTCCCCTGGGGCAGTGAAGGAGCCTGAGGGGTTCAAACCCACCTCCCAGGCTTCCCAGCATGGCTGGCACCATCTCATCTCACCCATATGGTGAGATGCTGGAGCCACTGGGCAGGCCGAGAGAGGACATCCACTGGGGACAGACCCACACTATAGGTCACCAGACCTGTTACGGTGACCACCCCCATCCACCTGGAAGGTGCTCCCACCACTGTGCTGGGGCCAGACAATGCCTTTCGGTGTTTGAACCTCAGGAGACCTCAGCAGGGTGCTGCTGGCACCCCCTGGCTCCTTGGTGTGTCCCCCTAAAAGGACAAGCCCCTGCTCACAGCAGGGGAGTATGAGCGGGGCAGTGGGAACGGCTGCCCCCCCGCTGCCTGCCCATCCCAGCAGGAAGGGGCCATCTTACCCACAATCATCCCAACCTCGCACCGGTGATCTTCATAGTAGCAGGAGATCATCGTGGCCACTGTGTCGTTCACCATCGCCACCACGTCCATCTCAAAGTCCTGGGGAGGGGAGAGGGACCGTCGGGGTCCTGTCGGGAGTCCAGGCTGTGCCGCAGTAGTATGGGGGGTCCCCGAGGGTGAGTTCATGTGTGAGCACACACATGAAACAACCCTTCCCAGGGACACACAGGGCTCTGGTGGCCCCATCGTGAGGACAGCCAGGGGTGCCGGGGTCTCACCCCAACTATGATACCAGCACAAACCATATGATTATCTCACCCCTCGCCGTTTGATGGCATCTCTCAGGAGCCCGACCACGTTGTTCCCTTCCGCACCGGAGGCTTTGAAGCCTTTGGTCCAGTTCAGGAGGATGCCCTGGAGTGAGGGGAAAGACCAAAATAGGGCTGTGGGTGTAGCTGGCTCACGGGGACCCCCAAGTCCTCATGCTGCCCAGCCACCTCCTCACCTTGTCAATGTCCTCGTGCCGCACGGGGAAGGAGAAGGTGAAGCCCAGGGGCAGCTTTTTGTGTTTCATCTGGTGCTTGTCCAGGAAATCAGAGATGCACTCAGAGATGTAATCAAAGAGCTGAAAGAGAGGAGGTGGAGCCTTCACTGGGGGCTATCCCCATCCTCCCACTGCCTGTGACCAGCCACCATCCCCGCCACGGGTCCCCTGAGCATGGCCACCTCCCTGCCACTCCCTGGCTTCTGCCAGCTGGAGGGATGGGGGATGTATGTGCCACCATCCCCACCGAAATGCAGCA
Organism: Gallinago jamesoni; assembly: GCA_025769975.1. Taxonomy (NCBI): domain Eukaryota; kingdom Metazoa; phylum Chordata; class Aves; order Charadriiformes; family Scolopacidae; genus Gallinago; species Gallinago jamesoni. The sequence goes on along the minus strand of JAOQGH010000015.1, from coordinate 160,316 downwards.
CGGTGTGCCCCTGCCCAGTGACAGGGCCACATGGGAAGGGATACAATGCCCCCTCTGCCCAGCTCACCATCTCGGCCGTCCCTGTCATGGCATCCTCTGGGATGGAGTACATCTGGTGTTTCGTCTTCACCTTCCACTGTCCTTCCTCCCCCTCGCCCACTTTCACCAGCATCACACGGAAATTGGTGCCGCCAAGGTCCAGCGACAGGAAATCTCCGACCTCTGCAAAACCAGGGACACAAAGTGACCAGTTCAGGGGGATGTCTCAAACTCCTGCACGGAGCTCAGCGAGGTCCAGGGAAGCGGTGACACCGTAAAGGACTGGGACCAATGCCAGCCCAGCCCAGCCCAGCAGCACTGTACCTGAGCCCTCGGGTGTGGAGCGGACGTAGGTGGGCAGCATTTTGACAGAGGCTTCCTCGTGTGTCTCCAGCTTTAGCCCTCGGTCCATCTCCTTTTGCATCCGGTACATCACCTTCTTCAGATCCTCCTCCTTCAACCGAAACTCCGACAGGATCTGCTCCACCTGTGGTGGGATGGACAGCATCAGCTGGGGACAGGGACCCGGGTGGCCTGAACTGCTACACACAATCCAAATTTTCCTTCTCCTCACCCTGATTTTTTCCATCAGCACACAGACACCCCAGACCACCTTATCCCAACTCTCTGCTATCCTGCCTCCAACTTATCAGACAGGCTGGTGAATCCGCAGGGCCAGCATGAGCCAGTGCTGGCCCCAACTCCTCTCCTGATTCTGCCTGCGAGACATCCGTGGTTGGCACAGGGGTCCTTGTGCCATTACCTTTAGCCAGTTCGTATTCCACGAGCTTGGCCAGTTGCTTTGAAGCTGGTGCTGTTCCAGCAGGGCTTGGACCAGTGACCTGGGACATCCTATCCTACCACATCCCAGGGTCTTTCTTTCCCTGGTCACTTCCAGTGATGCCATTTAGGGGCTCAGCGGCTCCTACCGAGGACATGGACCCCTCTGTGTTCGTTCTGAGGATGCTGTGTCCTCCTTGGTCCCCCAGGAGCATCTCTCTCCCTGTATCCCCCCAAGAGCCATGGGTACCGTCAAACTTGGCGCGAGCTGGGGCCAAGGGCAGCCAAGACTGTGGGCAGGATATAAAAAGTATTATCGGGAAATGCTCCCTCGCCTTGCTACCAGGGAGCATCGCAGGGCCCACTCAAGGGAAGTGCCTGGCAGGCAGGACCTGTATTTACCCTTTACGTAGCAACCCCGGGCTCCACCACCGGTGCAGCCTCCATTAGCCACAGCACGTAACCAGGGGCAGGCAGCCCCGGGCTGTCAGATGGAGCCGGGGGGAGCGAGCGCTCGCTGCTTTGCCAGATGCAGCCGGTGGCATTAGAGGGCTCATTAGTCACCGGGATCTGGGCGAGCTTAAAAAGCTCCCACTGGCACTTTCACCAGCGGACGGATGTTTTCCTCAAGGCTGCTGCCGTTTCCCGATGTGTTTTGGGATGCGCCTTGGCTCAGCCAAACCCGTGGCCGCTCGGCCGCTCCCCCCAAGACCGTCCTGATAAATCACCCAGCCCCAAATGTGGTCCCTCAGCCTCCAGTCCCCAAGCAGGGGCTCATCCTAAACATCTCCTTGCCCTTAAAGTGCTTGCCCTGCAGAGCTCTCGCGCCCGGGGAGCCTCAGCCCCTATCCCCAGCTGGGGGGGATCCCAGCATGCCGACACCTCTCCAGCAATTGTCCCCACTGTCCCAATGTCAAAGCCCAGGGGCTCCATTAACCCCATTAAACAAGATGTGGCTGCACCAGGGGGGACACCACTGTGCTGGGGAATGCACTGGCCACCATGGAAAGGGCTGGGGGCGGGGGGAGAGCCGAAGGCAGCGCCGCAGTGAGGTTGGCCATGACACTGAGGGTGTTCAGGTTGGGATGGCTAGAAAAATCCTGAGCAGGAAAAGAGTGGGGCTGGATTCAGCCATCCTGCTGGAGCTGGTGGCTGAAGGCATCCGGTGCTCCACAACGCAGAAGCCAGCCCTGTAGCGCCATTTGGCACATCAACACCAAATTTGCTGCGGCTGGTGGGTCCCTGTCCCTGGGGCTGGCACCCAAGGATGGCAGCAGAAGGTCCAAGTTTTATTCCTCCAGCAGTTTTTCCATCTCAGGCACCACGGGCCACAACTCATCTCTTCTTTCGCCTCCAAAATGATGGGTTTGGCTCTTCCTCAGTGGGATTCAGCTCTTCCCAAGCGATGGAAACCGGCTCTTGGCTTCCTGAGGAAACTGCTTGCTCTGACATATCCCACAGAGGGGATAAAGCTGGAGACCACGTGGCTGAAGGTTGCTGCGGCTAGTGTTGCCCAATTCTGCCAGCCACATGCTCCTGCCCCTGGCACATGTTGTGTCCCCTCAGCGTTCCCTTGGATCTCCCAGTCCGTAGTGGGGAAACCCACGTGTCCTCCCCCATGGCCTGGCCCCGTGAGCTCAATCCATCTGGAAGAGGAGACGGGAGCAGCTGCCCCCAACCGATATTTGGCTGGGCACGAGCCAGGTGCCATCCTCCTGGGTGCCTCGGTGACAACACTGACGACCAGCCGAAGGAGGTGATGGGCCCCATCTCATCCTGGGGCCAGCCAGCAGTCGCTTGGCTGGCAGCACAATGCCAGGGGCGATGCTCAAGCAGTGGGAGCCCCCCAGCCAGTCGGCGTGGTCCCCGAGAAGCTCCCGGCTCCGTCCAAGTCCTCAGTGCCCTGGGGACGGGGCATGGCCCATGCTACGCCGACACCCAGTGGCACCAAAACACAGCACCCTGGGCTTACGGTGCTGGGCCCCCTCCATGGAGCGTGCTGACGGGTGACCTTAGGGACAGGGACCCCCCCGGACACACTGGGGCTGACCCCAGGCTGCACGGCTTTGCCCTGGGAGCCGCTGTTCCCCCTGCCAGCTGTCCTCCCCTTCCAGCGACCACCATCCCCAAGGGGCACCTTTCCCAGAGGGAGATGCCCATGGTGCCCAGCCGCTCGCCGCAGGGATGGTTGGCAGCTCGGGGAGGATCCATGCTGCTCCCCACACCCACTGGGTACCCCCCACCTCATCTCCCCACCCACCCCCCCCCCTGCCTTGCGATGGCCCTGGCAGCAGCCTCACCTTCTCCTTCCTGCCGCTCTCCATCCTGGCTCGGTGATCCAGCATGGGGGCAGCCGTTGGGGCAGGGTGGGCTGCGGGCCGAGCCGTCCCCCCTGCAGACCCTGGGCTCCCCGCCGCCGTGCCTGCCCGGGGCGCTCAGCCCCCTTCCCCGTCCTGGCACTGGGCTGCTCCGTCCCTCGCTCTGCCGGAGGATGCTCCACTTTCGCTGCTTTTTCTCAGCCAACGGTGGCCGCCTCCTCTCCAGCACCTGCTGAGAGGGGGGGGGTCCCCGATCTTCTCCCCCCCCTCCCCCTAGGGTTCCGGACCCTCAAGCGGAGGGGCAGGGAGAGGGGCCCGGGACCCCAGCAGGCTCAGCCCTCTCGCCCCTCATCCTTCATGCCAGGGGGGGGATGCGGGTGACGTTCTCCCCACTCTCTTCCTACCGGCGGTCAATCTATTTACCAGGGCGTGGGATTGTTTTCAGGGGGCGAGGGGTGGCGAGCCCACCCCAGTGGGTTTCTACAGCCGGCAGGGAAGTCCCGGTGTGGTGGCCAGGCTTCGCTGGGACCCCTCCCTGCCGGGGGCCGCTGGCCCCGTCATGCGAAGCACCACGCCCCAGGCCATCCGTGTCCCCGCTCCAGTTGTCATATCAACGGCTCGACGTGCTGGCAGTGGTGGCAAGCACTCCACCGGACGGCTTAGCAACCCAGCATGCTCCCATGGCGACGGCGGCGGCAAGAGCAGCCAGTGGCTCCATGACAAAGGTGACAGCCACCCGGCTGGGTGCGAGGGTGACTGGGAAGTGCTCTGTGTCCCCAGGATGGGAAACACTCTGGCTTTGGTGGGACTGATGGCAGATTTGGGGCAGGTTTTGGGGGATGGGGACGTGGCCATGACCCCTTATCACTGCCATCAGCCAAGCATCGGGGAAACATTGGCTCATGGGGGAACTCGATGGGCAAAGGGGAAGATTGCAAGGCGTGGGGGACTCCTGGCCACGGGAAGACCTCAAACCTCCTGGTGCCGGTTGGTGGTGGTGCCCTCTCAGCCACGGAGCCAGGGACGGAGTGGGATGGGTCCCCCTGGAAGACTGTATGGGGCCCAAGGGACTGGGGCTACTAGCAGCCCCATGGGTGGACAAGGAGGCTGTGGGGAGAGCGAGGGTTTGGGGATCACCCCACAGCACCTCATTCCCATCCTGAGGGGCTCAGGCATCCCTGCCCCAGCAATGGCTGCTCAGCCTGAGCGGGAGTGCCAGCCTCACAGAGGGGTCCCCACCCCACAGGGCGGCCCCCACCCATAGGCAGGGCAGCCCCACAGAGGGGCCCTCGCCCCACCGAGGGGCCTCCGTCCCACAGAGAGGTCATAACCCCATAGAGGGGCCCCCGCCCCACAGAGAAGACCCCATCAATGGGCAGAACAGCCTCACGGAGAGGTCCCCGCCCCACAGGTGAGTCCCCACGCCATACGGCAGACAAGCCCTACCGCCGCCCCCGGCCTCTTGGGCCGCCCCCGGCCTCTTGGGCCGCCCCCGGCCTCTTGGGCCGCCCCCGGCCTCTTGGGCCGCCCCCCTCCCCGCGCAGAGGACGCCCGGACAGAGCTCCCCCTGCTGGAGGTCCTCCTGCGGGAGAAGCTCCGCACCGTAGTGCCAGAAGCAGCACTGATTGGCCGCTCGGTGGCAGTGGGAGAGACCAGAGGGAGAACCAGGCGCTTATTGGTCAAGAGGGATGGGGCGGAGCTGGCGCGTGCGCAGGGTGAGGGAGGCACCGTGGCAATGGCCAGGGGGCGGTGTCACTTCCGGCTGCTGCCGTTCTGCTTCCGGGTTGAGTTCATTCCCCCTCGGCCGCCGCCTCCTTACAGCCGGTGCTGGAGTCCTGGTACCGCCGGGACGGGGCGTGGGGTGGGTTAGGCTGGGGATGGGTTAGCTGGGTTGTACTGCGGTGGGGGACTGGGTTATACTGGAGAGGAGGGAACCAGCTCAGCTGGGTTATACTGGGTGCCGGGGACCGGGGTAGTTGGGTTGTGCTGAGGGCTGGCGTATGCTGGAGAGGAAGGTACTGGGTTAGCTGGGTTATACTGGGGTGAGAGACTGGGTTAGCTGGGTTGTATGGAGGTGGGGGACTGGGTTATGCTGGGGGCAGGTAGGGCTCCCGGCGAGGCCCCACAGTGCGGGGAGGGGGTTTACTGGTGAGGCCCCAGGTGCGGGGGGGGGTCCTGCCAGTGGCTCCCGGGCCCTGTCTCACCCTCGGCCTTCTTCCCCGGCCCAGGGCAGCCGACCCGCCACCATGAGGCTCTACAGCTTAAGTGTCCTTTATAAAGGAGACCCCAAAGTGCATTTACTGAAAGCTGCCTATGACGTGTCCACCTTCAACTTTTTCCAGAGGTCCAGGTGGGTGTCTGGGGGGACGGGCGGGATCTCCCCTGGGTGCTGCAGGGCTGGCACATGGCTCAGGCAGGACCTCGGGGAGCAGAACTGCTCCCCTTTTTTGGGGGGAGGTGGTGGTGGTGGTGTTCATCGTTATTCTGCTGCTGTGTCCCCGGGGATGCAGTGGAGACAGTAAGAGGATTCTCCTAAGGGATAATCCTCTTCCCCTGAGAGGCGCTCCCCTGGGAAGCTGGGACCCTGCGTGTGCAGTTCAGCACTGCAGAATCCATTTTGAGCCACCTTCCAGCCTCAGGAACAGAGCGAAACCCCATTTTTCCCTGCAAGCTGCCCAGGCCCAGCAGCAGGAGGTTGGGTTCAACTTGGTAAATTGGCCACTGAAGGATAAAATCTGGGTGTGGGGAAACACCTCAAGTGCTCAGGTCAGCTCCTCTCCCTCTGGCAAGTGCCTCAACTCAGTAGTCACGGGGGCTCCTGGGGTGTGAGAGGTGAGTGGGAGGAGGCCTGTCTTTGTGCCAGGCTAACAGGGCTCACCTGACACCTCTGGAATCTTTTTATTTAGGTGCTTGGTCTAATCTTAAACTTTCCCCAGCCTACAAACCTCTGCTTGGGTTATTCTGAGAGCTTTGGGTGACCGGTTTAGCCCTGAAAACCCATCTGGGCTCCTGGGCGTTCTGCTCTGTGGATAGAGAGGAGTCACGGAGCTCTCAGTAGCTGCCTTAGCACTCACAGCTGAAGGGAGCTCCTAAAAAGCCTCTAAAAGCAGTAAGATAAAGTGGGTGCTGGTTGTGAAACAACTTGTTTCCCATCCCCTGGCTCCAGATGATGAAGGCTTTAGGAAATACTCACCTACAGGACTTGAATTTTCCATGCCTTGTCCCTGCCAAGATTCTACGGAGCCTCAAGCACATTTAGCTCTGCAATTCCAGTGATAAAGGGAAAATATTGAAGTAAAATTGTCTTTAAAAATACTCTTTTAGCCATATATGTGAGAGGGATAGAAGAGCTGTTGCCAGTGCTGCCAACGCACGCGCTTGAAGATGGATTGCGATGAGTGAAGTAATCTCCTAGAAACCCAAATGGCTTTGTAGTTGCAGCTCTCGGTTTTCCAAATCCTGAGAATGTTCCCTGCCTGGTTTTGCCATCAGCTGTGGGTGAAAGAGCCAATTTCCGAGCAGCTGATTGTTTCTTTGCTTGAAAAAAGTCTTGGCTTTTTGGGAACAGTGATGTGTTTTGTGGAGGGCGGGGGGATGGCTGTGCTTGTTAGTCTCATAGCTTTTCTCTGGTGGTTAATTCTTGTCCTGAGCTGGTTGCCTGGTTGTGCTTAGAGGGGCTTCTTGCACCTCAACACCTGTGAGACTGCAGCCTATGTATGATATTTAAGATGTGATTAATTTCAGCTTGTGTTAAAAATGCAACATATACGGTTGTTTTTTTTTTGAGGCTGTGGAGTTACTGAAGAGTTGGGTTTGGGGTTTGAATCTGGGATAAAGACAGGCTGTGTCTCTGGGGAGCCATGAGAAGCTGCTGGGCAGGAGGATGGGGCCAACGTCTGCCCTCTAACCTCTGCTGGGTCATTTGGGAGGGTCAGGAACGCAGTGTGAGGAAATGAAGTCTTCGGTGAGAGATTCCCCTGGGAATACTGTGAAATACTGGAACTGTGATGGCTGCCAGCAGATCCCCAGACCAGGAGGAACATGTCAGTTCTCTCTTTCTGCCAATAGATGTTAAGAAATCTTTGGGCCAGTCTTTCCTCTGCAGCGCCTGGAAACAGTTCAGAGTCATGGTGGAGCCAGTGTCTGGGCTGGGAGAAATGCAAAGGAATAAGGACAGGCTGGAGAGGTGGGCTCGTGCAAATCGCATGAAGTTCAACCAAGCCAAGGGCAGGGTCCTGCCCCTGGGACGTGGCAATCCCAGGCACAAATCCAGGTCGGGCAGAGAATGGCTCGAGAGCAGCCCTGAGG
>JAOQGH010000015.1:94044-128676 GCA_025769975.1 Gallinago jamesoni | reverse complement strand
GGACCCCAGGGGGTTCCCCATCTCCCCGCCCCCGGGTCTCCCCAACACTCTCCCTCTCAGCCCCCCCCCCCCCCCCACCGGGACACCTTTATCTCAAAGCCCCCCGGGTTGGGGGGACCCACATCCAACCCCCAAAAAGGCTCCATATGCAGACACCTCCCCTCCCCTCCGGGATTCCCCTCCCCAAATATCCCCATATCCAGGCCCCCTTGCTCGGATCCCACACATCCCCCCCACAAAGAACCCCAAATCCACCCCCCCCCACCTGAGGACCCACATCCATCCCCACAAAAGGCCCCACATCCAGACCCCCTCCCTGGCATCTCACATCCTCCCCAAAGGACCCCAAATTTACTGCCCTCCCCGCAGCATCCTCCTGCCCCCCAAAGACATCCCCTCAAGGAACCCACATCCACCCCCTGCATCCACACCCCCCCCCCCAGACATGCCCCTATGCCCCCCCCATGTCACCCCAAGCAACCCCTCCAGGCTCCAGCCTCCCTCCTCAGCAAAACACCCAGGAAGGGTCTGGTGTGGGCAAAAATCTCCCCCAAGCACCCCCAGTGCTTGGGTGAAACAATTTTTACGGGGGGGGGAAGGACACAAGAGGCCACACAAGAGGCCACCCAGGAGGCCACCAGCAGCCCCAAGGCCTGGCTGCTGTGTGGGGACACCGGGGTCCCCCCCAGCCCTGGCAGCCCACGGGGGCGAGCGGGTGGGTGGGTGTCGTGGGGGCACGGGTGCCACCCCGGGGCACAGGGCGAGCGGGTGGGTGGCTGGCGGCTGGCGCTGCCGTTGCTATGGGGACCGTGGGCGGCCGTGGGGGACCGTGCCGAGCCTGCTTCTATTTGTGCATCGCTACCGGAGAAATTTCGGCACCCGGCACGGGGGAGATGGGACACACACACACACACACGACACAAGAACAGGGAGGTGGGGAGCAGTGGGGTGTGACACCCCCACCCCCAAGGTCAGCACCCCCAAAGCCATCAGGAACCCAGTGCCCACCCCACCAAATCCAGCCCTCCTTCCCCCCCCCCCCCCTCCCCCCAGGATCCCATACCTATGCCCCAAGGGCCCCATAATCCAGCACCCCCGCCACATCGGTGGTCCCCAGGGGCCCATGGTGGGGGTCATGAGGGCCACCCACAGATGTCCCCATCCCTGACTGTCAATCGGGGTGGTGTTGTGGGGGGCTGGGTGTCAGGGTGCATGTGTCCCCCCTGCCTCCTTCATGGGCAGTCATCGAATCACTTGCAGGCCCTGTGCTCCAGAAATATGTTTATTGCAAACCAAGATAAAGGCAGAGGGGGGGCAGGGGGCAGGTGGTGATGGCCAGGGACCCCCAGCCCACTGCCCCAGGGTGCTGGGAAGCTGCAAAGGCCGGGCAGGGAGGGAGACAGGGCTCACACCTCCTCCCCCCCAGACCCCCAAGCGCTGTGCCACGGAAGCCCAGACATTTCTGAGGCAACTGGGGTGGGGGGGAAGGGGGGGGGGCAGGTGGCCATGAGGGCTGCGCCCGTAGTCCCCTGCCAGGGACCCCCCCCTCCCGCCCCCTGCTGCGGTGTTGTGTGGGGGTGACAGCCCCCCTGCTCCCTGTCACCTGCGAGGGGCAAAGCTGCCCGGTGCCAGGGCGGGGAAGGATCTGGACCCATAGAAGCCTGCAAAAGAAGCATCCTCAGCCACCAGAAATAACAATTATGTCACCCAACGAGCTCTGTCTATTCCTGAAAAACAACTGCGCGCCGTCACCAGCGTGAGGCAAGGAGAGGAGAAGGGTCCCAGCCGCTCAGGTTGCCTTGGTGATGGGACGTAAATCTGCATTCGCCAGGTTTCCCCACACGTACATCAAACCGCCGGAGCCCAGCGCGGTGCTGGTGCCAGGCAGTGAGGGCAGTGAAGGATGCCAGCGCTGCATCCCATTGGCGAGCAGGTCACGGGCACCGGGGTGCTGGGTGCAAGGGTCTCCCGGGTGGGTTTCTCCTCTCCCCGCTTCGTTTCTGGTGTTTTTTTTCACCGCCATCAAAACTGCACAGCGCCAGGGGAGATGTTGAACATGGAGGGGTCAAACTTCTGGCCGCGGAAAGGGGAGCCCTCGGTGTCCCAGCCCTTCTTCAGCATCTCGTGCACCTTCTGCAAGAGGCCACATGCTCCTGTCAGGCTGGGGCTGACCCCACACCCTCGCCCACCCTGGGCAAGGGCAGCGGCCATTCCCAAGGGGGTGCAGCACCCCCACGCGTGGGAGAGGGCGGGCGGCGCACAGGGCCTGAACTCGGACCCACGTGGGCTTGTCCCAGCGTGGAGGGAGCCGGGGGACAGCGGGGTCATGCCAGGGGATCAGCTCACAGGCCTTTACTGAGGTTGCAGGAAGGGGAAGCCGGGAACATGTGGGCAAAAGCCAGGGACCAGCAGAACCTCACGCCCCCAGAATGGAGATGTGGGGGGGATGCTGTGTGAGGTGGAGGTCGGAGAGGGAGCAGAGCCATTGAGCTGCTCACGCTGCACCCTTTTACTGGAGATGGGACCCAGGGAGGAGCCCAAGGGCACATGGCTGGGCTGGAGACTCCGGATGGCCAGCACCTACCAGCTCGTGGCTCTGGGGCTTGCCCTGCAGCTTCTGGTGGTAGTCAAAGGTGAGGCGGTCCAGCATGGCGTGCTCCTCCTCGTCCACTGTGGCCATGGAGCGCTCCTTGTTGATCTTGTCGATGTCAATCTGCTCCTCGCCCTCCAGGATGGCGTTCCACCAGTACTCATCCCCTTTGTTCAGGTTGATCTGGGGATGAGGTGTGGGTCAGAGGAGAGCAGGGAGAGGAGCCCTCATCCTGCCCCTGGGATGTTACCCCCTGCCTGCCCCACACCTCCCAGGCAGCAATGCTGTGAGCTCAGCCATGATGCCACCCCAGGACCAGATGGCCAATGCTGTGACAGCAACTTGGTACCAGGCCCAGGGTGCTGAGACGGCTCATCCGTGGCCACCCCGGAGCCGAGAGCTCTGGGACCTGTCAGATGCAGGGGCCCTGTCCCACAGAGCACGTGGTCAGGGCTCCCAGCACGGCCCTGCTGCGATTTCACATTTTGCCAACCCAGAAGGAGCCCTCCCCTTGGTTCCCCACAGGGCTCACTCCACAGGCAGCAGCACGGGTGACAAAGGAGGCAAAAATGTCACCCGCTGCTCCATGACACCCCTGCTCACCAGTGGCACCTGAATCCCGTGGCACCATGGTTTTGTGGGGCAGCCATGGAGGAGTGGCCGCAGGAGGGGGGACATCCACTCGCCTCTTGTCGTCATCCTCACCGGCAAAGCCCACCTGCCAGGCATGGAGCCAGCACCTCGCACAGAGCCAGGTGGCAGTGGGGACCGTGCTGGGTGCCCGCATGTCCGCGGAGTATCCCACACTGGGATACCCCAACTCGCTTTTGTTTTTTTGCCAGGAGGAGTGGGCTCCTTTCTCCTGTATTATTTTAGCAATAATCCCAGCAGCGAGGAAGATTGATGGTGTTCGTCAGCCTCTCTGCAAAATCATCAATAGAGGCAGACAATACAATTTAGTCAAACCTCCCTGGAATCTCAATGGCTCCAGAGGGGAAAACACGGGCAGCCATTAAAGTTACGGAGAGCTGGGTGCCTCTCTGCGGCGCAAAGAAAAGGAACCAATTAATACAGGAGGAGGTGGCTGGGGCTTAATCGTTCTAGGAGAGCAGAGTCAGTAAAATACTCCAGCTCAGGGAAGGCGTTAGTTTTTTCCAGCTAGACAGGTGTGTTTGTTCTCCTCTTAATTGCACAGTTCCACTTTCCAGGGGAGGAAGAGACACTGAGGGCTCAGGGGCTTCCCAGCCCTGGGTGGGTAGGGCTCCCCCAGGAACGCCATCCCTTTGTCAGGCAAGACGAGCTGCAGGCCAGCTGGCCCGGCCAGCCCAAGCCTGCGGCATGCCAGAGCACCCTCCCAGCTCGTGCTGCTCCTCCAGGTTTGAAACAACAGGGATGTCCCCATGGAGCTTCTCCGGTGATGGCTTCAGTGTGAGGCCCCTGCTTAGTTCCAGGCTGGCAGCAGAAGGACAGACAGATGCCAGAGGACTGCGTGGCATCCCCTCACCTCCATCCCAGAGCACCAGGGGAAGGAAAAGCCATCCCTTCTCCCTTCCCTACCAAATCCCCCTCCTCCACTGGTACTCCACCGCAGTCCCCCACCACCAGCAGACCCCAGGGGACTCCCATGGAGCACCAGAGCAAGTGGGGAACCCCCATGAGATCCAAATGCCCCTCATCCGCAGACCACCCCGGCGAAAGCCAGGGGAGCTGCCACCATGAGCGCCAGCCTGGGGATCCTCTCCCCCCCCGGCCCCATGCATGGCCCGCGCTTTATTTACCGCATACTGTTTCCCACCCTGATGGAAAGACAGAATTATTAATTTCCTTGCCAGATTTTCTACGGTGCACATCACCACAGCACTGAGCACTTTGCAAACAATAATTAATTAACCTCTGCAGCCCACTTTGTGCACCCAGGGGAATTTGCTCATCCCCTTCATTCCAGGGGGAGAGACACTAAAATGGGACTCACTCCAAGGTGGTAGCCCCACTTTCCAATGTGAGCCTCCGAAATGCCCATGGGCACAGCTCTCTATCACCTTGAGCTTGGGTTTTCATGGTTCAAAGCGGTGCTCAGTGTTCGAAGAGCTCACTGCAGACAGGCCCGACCTCCAGGATGGGGAGCACAGGCTCGGGTTGGTCCTCGGACACGCTTCTGCCAACGGACTATGTTCATTCAGCCCAGAGCTTGGCTGGGCAACTGGGCTACGAGAGCCTGCCATGATGGAGAGGCGGCTGGAGCCTCACTGACCACTGAGGTGCAAGGAGGGCAAGGGAAGGGAGAGCTGAGAGGCCGTGGCAGATCTCTGGGTTCAGCAAGGGCAGACTGATGCCCTGTGAGCACTGTCCCTCACCCACCCACAGAGGATGTCTGGCACTTGACCACGCTCTGGCACCACGCTCCCCAGGGAGCAGGGATCTTTTCTGCAAGGACAAGTCGTGACCTGGGTACATTACTTGCTTCGAGACAAGGCAAAAGCTTTGCCTGCACTTGAAGTTGCCATTACCACTTTCCCAGCCAAACCCTCCAGGGTCCTAGAAAAGGCAATGGCTGTTCGCTAGAGGAAGGATGGGGTCCCTTGCAGTGTGCCTGGGCTCTCAGACAGATTTTGGCTCTGCTTTTTAGGCTGGTGGGTCCCAAGGTGCCCCCTGGGCACCCCCACGGCCGAGAGGGGTAAAAGCCCAGCTGAGTCTTTTGAGGCTGAGGGGAGGCAGGAACAGCCTCTACGACAACAGCCATAGGAGAGGGGGGCTTGCAGGAAGACATCCCTCCCTCCCACTGTTTCCAAAGCTGGCAGTGTCCTTGTGCCTGTGTCCCCAAAGCTGGTAAAAGAAGCTATCAGCTCATGGGGAAGGGGCCGTTCCCACGCTGAGCACTGGGCAAAGCACAGGGGCCAAGCAAGGATGGATGGTGAGGAGCATCGCTGCAGGCAGAGATGGGCATCGGAGGGATGGGACACATCGGAGGGATGGGACACACAGCTGTGGCCAGGAGGGTCCTCCCAAGGTGTGCGAAGAGGGCAACAGGCATCATCGGCACAGACACAGTGTCACATCACATCTCCACGCCCTGCCGGGAAGGTCACAACCCTTTGTTGTCAGTGCTGACCTTCATCATTGAGGTTTCTTCCCCAATACCTTGTTGAAGCTGGAGAGATGCTTCCGAGGGAAATAAGTAGGCCTTGGGAAAACAACCTCTCACTTCCTGCTTTCCTTCTGGGACAATTAGCAGCCGTCGCCCCCAAAGTCAGCAGGAGACGTTCAGCGGGTACAGTGGAGGCAGCAGGCGATGTTTCCAGCAGTGTGTGGAGGGCAGGGCGGAGGGAGACCACCACAGATTATTATTAACTTGACCTTACGGCTCACGAGATGACAAGCTGAGGATCATAATAGCTGTTCAAGGCAGGACTTGGTGACAAGAACCCAAGCATGGATAACAAATGCCGGAGAGGAGGAGAAAAAAGAGAAGGAACGGGGGGAAAAATATCCTCAACAACAAAAATAATCCCAAAACGTGTTGTGCACAACACCCAGAGGAGATTTCTAAAAACAGCTTGTGTGAAGTTATTTTAATCTCACTTTTGACAAGCAAGCGGGTGTGACGGCGAAGGGAGCGCACGGGGATTGTACCCGGACTTTGGCACGGCGCTGCAGGCAGGAGCACGATCCCAGGACACAATCCTGAGCAGGAGGAGCTGTGGAGAGAGCCCTCGCCATGCACCATGGGCATCAGCAGAGTGCTGCCCTTTGAAACGAAGCCTGTGGGGTTCCTGCTGTGGCCTGCAAGCCCTGATGTGCCAAAGGATGGGATGGGAAACATATCGGTGCCCAGCCCAGGAGAACCTCGTCGAGCAGGAAGGTAAAGGCAGAGCGGTCTCTGGGGGTGCTGGAGAGTGAGCAGATGTGTGATGATGAGGATAAACTGATAAGAACACCAGATAGCATGGGGAAAGCAGAGCTGGGAGGGGTTATAAGGCAAATTAATCTTCTTACGATAGGAGCTGGGGGAGAAGGCAGGCAGTTTGTGAAAACCTATGAATGGCCGTCCCAGATGGGAACCAAGCAGGGGGCGGGGGAAGCTGAGGACACGAGAAGCCTGGGTAGTACAGGGACCTCAAAAATCCTTGACTTGTCCTGCAAGAGCGCACAGGACTCATCAGCCTCTCTGCACAGAATCGAGACTTTTCCAGATGTACAAGACCAAGCAGAAGAGATTCCACCTCCCTGGCACAGGGATGAAGCTCTGCCCACAGGGATTCAATTCACAGACCACGAAAACACAAGCACGCACAGGTTTTCCACTGGGCAGAGCCACCAAGGTGCCCCAAGCAGCAACCAAGGCAGGCAGTCAGGATCTCCTCAACGACTCCACCACTGGCGCTGGGTGAGTGGGGTTTCAGCTGCATCTCCATCCCCACGTGGGTGCCAGGGAGGGGAGCCAGGTGGCACTTTGCAGCATCTCATGGGACGAAGACACTCCTGACCGCCACATTCAGAGCTCACTCGGAGCTGCCACAAACTCAGGTACAGAAAAGGTCCGTGTGCCCCACTAGCCCTGCAACCCAGCCCCAACGGCTCCTGTCCTCTCCCCTCCCATGTGCTGAAGGAAGCAATTCATTATTACAAACCGGGTGTCTCCCGATGAATGAATCGGGAGGAATCGCAAACCACTTTTGACTACTCCACGCATGGAAAAAGGAGATGCTCTCGGGTGAGAATTACTCACTCTGCTCCAGTTACCTTACAATTCATTCTTCAAGCGAAATTTCATCCCACCATCAATATGTCGTCAGCCAGCTGGAGATCCTCACAACCCTGCGCTCCTGCTAACTCAAGGCAAGACTCAGCTCTGGGTTGGAGGCAATGGGACCACTCCCCGCACTGCCCTCAAGTGCTCCAGAGGCCCCAGCCTCGCTCCACCCGCGCGCCATCCCCACCCTCCTCTGGCGCCGGGAATTTACCAGACATTGCCCCCCTTGCTGATCCTGGGAACACCCACCAGGGACTCCCATCCATGCCGTGGAGCAGCCACCCATTGGGCCAGCTCCTCTTGAATGGGTTTACTCCTTCCCAGGATTGTTTCTCTTCACAGATCAGCTCATTTTCAAGAAGCTTAAGAATGTTTAAAAAAAAGGCAGGTTAATGATGCCTCCGTCTCCTTTTTCACATCCTTGCAACAGCCTAACAGAATCAGAGAAGCTCTTCTCTCTTGCAGGGACCCTTTTGGGTCTGTCATCCCAGAGCACATCCATAGGGACCTGCAGTGGCCAGGCAGTGCCCGCTTAGCCTCCCCACGCACCACCTCCAGCACTTCTGCCTCTGGAAGCACATTCCCACTTCATTTCCCACTGCAGGGGCCTGGCTTCAGGTGCCATTCTGTTGCCACTCTCACGACACAGGCACAAGGCTTGAAGCCCCTGCAGGGACAGTGCTGCCTGCCCAGGGTCAGAAACCACTGCCAGAGATCTGATCAATGCTTATAAATATTTAAAGGGGTGGTGTCAGGAGGATGGGGCCGCTCTTTTTTTCAGTGGTGCCCAGGGACAGGACAAGAGGAAATGGGCACAAACTTGAATATAAGAAGTTCCACCTAAACACGAGGAGGAACTTCTTTACTTTGAGGGCAGAGCACTGGAAGAGGCTGCCCAGAGAGGTGGTGGAGTCTCCTTCTCCGGAGACATTCAAAACCCGCCTGGACAAGTTCCTGTGCAACCTGCTCTGGGTGGACCTGCTCTGGCAGGGGGTTGGACTAGATGATCTCCAGAAGTCCCTTCCAACCTCATGTGATTCTATGAGTCTATGAACCTTCTGGGAAAGCCCCTAGCTAGAAAAGTAGAGGGCAAAGATAGCCACTGGTGGCAAAACCCCATTCCCAGCACAATCCTGGCCTCAAAATTTGCACAGAAGTTTGGCAACTGTTTGACACTCGAGAGCCCAGGCTGACAGGCAACACCACAACCCCCAGGACAGCTCCAGCTGCAGACATAGCCCCAGGAGAGTACAACTTGCATCCTCAGCCTGGATATCTGGAGCATACCAGAAAACAGTCGCAATGCTGGAAACCTCCCAGTAACACATGGACCCTTCTTGCCCAACCCAATGGATGTGTTGCTTTGTCAGCACCTCAGAGGAGCTGGAGGCAGGGCATGGTACACGGGCAAGGGCAGAGTAAGCTGGACGTTGGATGGGGAAAGCTGGGCATGTCCAGATCTGGCTCAAACTCCCAGTTGCTCCAGTTTTCCAAGGTGAAGCCCAGTAAAGCTGCAAGCCAAGGTGCGGAGACACGGCCAGAGCATATCGCCCTTACCAAAACACACTTCCCTGGCTCCAGGCTCCAGAGGGAACTCTCAGTGTTGATTTTGTGGGTGAGTTTCCCTTCCATGAGGACACATTGGCTGCTCCCCTCCAGCATGGCCACGCGAATTGTGCTGTTGCTGATATCCACAGACACCTGGAGACACAGAGAGAGAGAAAATAATCAGGGAAGTTCCTGCTTGCCCTCTTGGTGTGTCAGTTGGGGTGTGGGGTCAAGTGCACTTGCTGGGGATGAGAGAAGAGCTTTGAGACTTGCATGTAGCAGGAGGGTGGGAATTCCACTGTCATTTCAGAGCAGACAGCAACAGCTCGGAGGAGAAGGGAAACCTCTCCGGGGAAAAGAAGGCAGCAGGGCCCAGCAGACAGAGCCCTAGGAAGGATTTGAGGCAGCTGGTTCTGCCACTATGAGTGCCCTGTGCCTCAGTTTCTCCACAGAGAAAACCAGCAATGCCACAAGCCTCTTCCATACAGCGCTCAAAGGCTGGACGCCCACTTGCTGTGACTGAGCTGCTGGGAGCACAGCGGGTGCCTGGCTATCACTGTGATGAGCTGGGAATGGGGAGCTGTTCCTAGGAGCTGAGCACTCCCCTACTGAGCGGGAGTGATTCGGGAATTTCTACACCAGGAAGGGCTGCAGCAGCTCGTTCCCTGTCTGTACCACACCAAAAGCATGTTCCTTGGCTTCACTTCTGATGCCAGACCCAGCGTTAGGCCCAGCCCAGGCCTCCCGTTGGGTTTGCGAGGAGGAGCCTCGTGTGGGAGGGCCGCTGCAGCACGGCTGCCCTGCTCCCTGCCATGGGGACAGGGGATGAGGCAGCTCCGTCCCCAGGAATGGGGCCAGCTCCCGCCCACAGCAGCCATATGGGGAACCCTGCTCCGACCTGTGGCGGAGGTGACATGGCTCTTCCCCCGGGGAGACAGAGGCAGTCTGCAACTTCACTGCGCTGCATGCAGTACCTCAGTCTCCGGAGGGACCATATGCTCTCTGCTTTCCCCCTTGGCCCTGAGCTGCCACCAGCAGAACACGAGTCAGGCTGGGGGACTAAGGGAGGACCTGGCTGGGAAGAGGCAGGTTTGTGGCCCCTGGTGCAGCCCCGTTCTCTGGCCCGAGAGGAGGAGACTGCAGTGAGATTTGCCTGCATTCTCTCCCAGAGTTCCCCCAAATCTTCCTCCCGCTCTGCAGATCTCATTTGAAATGTTATTACATTATCTATTACCTAGGAGACTTCCAGTGGCTCACTAGCTCCACGCAGGCAAGAGACAGGCAAAGCTGCTCCAGCCAGGGAGGGCACCGTGGCTGTGTCTGATCAGTGCCACCCAGATGAAGCCCCCAGACTCACTGGGCATGATGGGGAGCTGCCAGGGCTTCAACAGGAGCAGAGGCTCAGCACACACAGCGCAGGGGACACGGGGACCGAGTTCTGATGCTCTGGCTGGCAGCAGAACCCTGGTCACAGGGGATCAGGGAAGGGACGTGAGCTCTGGCTCTGTTGGACAGGAGAGGACGCTTGGCTTTCCCCCAGCACGTAGCTGCGGGCAGCCTCTGCAAAAGCAGCTCCTCCTGGATGGGAAACATCTCTGGAGAGGCTGCAGCACAGAGCAGCTTCCTCCAGCCAGGGCTGAGGCCTCTCTGCCACCACTGACTGCCCTAGTCCCTAGGCGCAAGGACAGGGCTGCTAGTGCCACGCTCCCAGTATGGCACAGGGCTTGCCCAGAAAGGGACAAAGGGAAGAAAGCAAGGTGACCCCCAAGCCGTCTTCTGAGGCAGCCTCCTTGGGGCATGGAGGCATGGGGATGTTGGAGATACAGAAGGCACAGATGCAGCATCATGGCTGTAGGATCCACAGTCAAATGTGAGAGGGGTTTTATTCCAAGGTGGCTGAGGGTCACGCTCGAGGTGGCTCTGGGACCAGGAGAGCATTAGGAGAGGGAGTGGAGAAACCCAAATGGAAGAAGAGATCCAAAACTGGCAGCCTTATCCCAGCCACTTCCCTGCGCAACCAGCCAGCACAAGAGGCCATCACAACACCTGCTTCTACCTCCAGCCACCAAAAAGGCCCCTCTTGGCATGGCATCCCACCGGGAGCAGTGACAGAGGACAGGAGTAAAGCACGCACTGCCGGAGAGCCCTGACGCCCCTTGCACAGAGAGAAATGTCCAGGAGGACTCGTGTGTGATGGTGCCCAGAAAAAACAGGGTTTGGTGCATGTGGGCAGCAGCTTCTTCTTGGGCCTTGGTGGAAAAAACGCCTCTGCTTGGCACCCCTGCTCCACCAGGGAGGCCAGCCAGGCTCTGCAGGAAGCTGCCCTTCCTCACCCACCCCAAGGGGTCCCCATGCCACGCTGCGCTCAGGGCACATACACAGCAATCCCCCAGGAAACACGCTGTCCTGGCAGCGCAGCCACCAGCAGGGGCATGCTGGAGGCTCTGAGGCTGCTTGTCCCCCCACCACACACGCCCCACGAGCACCTCTGCCCCTCAAAACACGTAGCTTCGCCAGCACTCCCAAGGAAACCCAGATCTCAGCTCTCTGCCGTGGCTTTCCACCACAGTAATTTCTGTGCACACTAAAACACCCACACCCGCCCACGCAAATCAAACAAGCAAACACAAACCTATGAAGGAATCTAGCTCATCTCCTCTGAGCCAGGCAAAAAGAGAGCCTTGCTGTCATTATCTCTATTTAAGTGCTTGGGAAGTGCTCAGATCCATGGGCCCCTGTTGCGCCTGTAAGTAGATCAGAGAGGTGGAGACCGCAGAGGAAGATGCTCCCACCTACTCCATCACCCATTCCTGCTCCATGGACACTTTTTTGGAGCTCCATACACAGAAACGTTAAACTCGCCTGAGTGAAAATGTGCCATAGCAACAGCTTGAATCCAAAAAAGTGTCATAAGGAAGATTTTGAGCAGCATTAGAGCTGGGCGCACTCTGAGCCCGGGGACCAAACAGGGGAGATTTTTAATCTCACCTTGGCAGGCAGAAGCCAAAAACCTGATCATTTTTTGAAAAGATTAAGCTGTGTGGTGAAGGTAGGGGAACGCTGCTCTTTTGCAGGAACCCATCAACAATATGTCCAAAGTCCATCAAGCTTTAAAATGGCTCTGAACCATTCTGCTTTGGCCTGCCACCCAGGTGATCTGCTTCTAACCCCCTGAGGCTGGAAGGGGAATTAAAGAATCACTTCAAAGTGAAGACTCGGCTGCCAAGAGTAGCCCCAGGAGGGATGTATGAACCAAATACCAGGAGATGCCTTGCAAGAATAAGGGAAGTCCAAAATCTCAACAATCAATTGCCCCAAGAGGGCAGGGCAGGCAGGAACCAGGTCCAGGGCAGGCAGAGCTACACCACAGGCAACAGCGCAGCAAGGAGCTGCCCTGATAATCACCCCAATAATCACCCCACAGCCAGGCAGGGGCTCTTCTGCAGCGACAGCACAGTCTTGAGTTGAGGAAAGGTCCCGTCCCAGCTCCTATAGGTACCTGCAAGACCCCCACGCCTATGGGTGGTGAAGACAGGGTGGATAAAGCCTGATGTGGGTTTTTTTTTTTTTTTGGTGAGGACACAACTCCCCTGGCACAAAGGGCACTTCTCACGGCAGGGAGAGGCATTGTGACTGCAATATGATGCAGAGGGATGGAACATCCGTCTGGATGCCCCTGAATCATTCCAAGAAACAGCCTGGGTTTGTTTTAGAGACCCAGTGGCAGAGATGCATCTCCTGATCCTGCTGCTGTCCCTGTGGCAGCCATTTGCTCCCTCACCCCTCCAGTCTGGGTTGCTGCTGCCAATTACACTCTTCTGGCATGATGAGGATCTGTGTAGGCTGGAGCCAGTGAACAAACCCAAGTGTGCTCATTTCAGCCATCCTAGAAGTAGAGGGGAATGGGAGGTGGGGGAGCACAGACTTCCCAAATGGAAAAATACAGAACCAGCCACGGGGAGGGCAGCGCTTGGGAAAGCCAGGAGAACTCACACTTAGGGGTCCAACTAGCACCAGCCACTCCTCTCAACTCCCTTGCTGGGATAGAACAGAAGTGGTGAAGGAAAAAGAACATGACTGCTCATGGCCAGGAGCAGAGAAGAAAAGTTCCTCCCCGAGCCAAGGAGCGAGGTGAGACCCCCCCCCCCCCATGCCCACACAGGCAGTCAGAGAGAGGGAGCCGCTCACCTGCTTGCCAGTTCCCCCCAGAGCAGGTCAGGTCTCACACAGGCTGTGCCTGCTCCAGTTCCCAAGTGCCAGAGGAGTTGTTCCAGCAGCTCCCACATGCAGGAGACACACCAAGCCAGGGAGAGCAACAGGGAAGGACCATCCATTCCCAGGCTCAGAAACCTGCATGTGAGTTTGCAGGCAGTGGAAGTGGAGAGAAAAAGTGCAGAAAGTGCCATGCGGTGCCAGGGAACCCCGCTGGGGCTAGAGCAACAGGACACTGCAGTCATAATGGGAACGTGGCCAGGCTGGGACCGTCAATCCCCACCAGCCACACACCCAACACCACAGAAAAAGGCATGTTTACATCCTGCTCCTTGAGTACGAAGGACAAGGAGCCTTCCTGCTTCAAACAGAGCTTCCCAGGAAAGCTAAGCACCCCGAGGGAAAGGGAAACGCTGAAAGACACACCATTAACACCACTTTACCTGTTTGCCTTTTACAATGTGCTTGGGCACAGGCACTTTGATCTCCAGGTCACTGAAGTCTTGGGACCAGGTGTAATTCTCTCGCACAGCCCCATTGTAGCTGTCGGGGTTTGTCTGGAACTGCTCCTGCCTCCTGGGGGAGAAGAAAGGGGTGACATGCTCAGTGTTGGCAAGATCGGAGTCTGAAGAGAGAAGGAAACTTGAGAGCAGGGCGTAAGAAGCAGAAAAGGAGGGCAGAGCCTCTGCTCCGCCACCATTCAGGCTGGATGCTCGGTCTCTACCTTGCTGCTGGCCTTCTTGAGGAAGGGCAAAGGCTGAGAGTGGCAGCCTCAGAGCAACCCCAGCCACCCTGTCTGTTGTGGGTGACCTGTACACCCCTCTCCCAGTGTGCCGCAAGGGAAGTCAGGCTGCTAAGGGGACAACCGGTGAGACACATGATAATTTGGCTGCCCAAAAGGTACAGAGCTGGCCCCCAGCTGGCTTGGGCCACCTTTCAGGCTAACTCCGCTCGAGCGCAGAGCTCCTCTTCCCCCTCCACCTCCTGTCACAGCTGAAGCAGGGGACACCACTGCTCACCAGAGGGTGCGCACTGTCTCCTGGGCCACTACCATGGCTGCGGAGGTAGTGGCCCATCACTGTGACCTGAGTTCACCAAGAAAAAACAGAACTGGTTGTCCTTCTCCTGATTTTAGCATGTTTGAGAAAACCACCAGCCGTGATGACTGCGGCAGATGCTGACACAGAGGTGATGGAGCTACGGAGCCAGCTCAGCCCAGCACTGGAAGGGGTAACTGGACAAGTGGGTCACGAGCAACACCTTAAGCAAAACACAACCACTTCCAGCTGTGGAAATCTCAGAGGATGAGATTTCTCAGAGGTGGTTGTGATGGGATTTATCAGAATGATAAGCAATAATCAATACAGCATTTCCAGCCAAGAAAGATCTCCACCCTACCCGTGTCCCTTTAAACTGCTGGCAGGTGGAGGATCTATTCCATCGAAACCTCCCATAGAGGGCTTTCAAATAAAATAAAATCTCTTTCTAAAGATAGCTACGGTGCTAACAAAAGGCAGAGTTATTTTAAAATGTTTTGATATGTACCTAGTCCTCAATCTGGAGCTGTATAAACATCAGGCTGCAGCGAGTTACATAAAGGGGGGGGGCCAGTGAGTGGCCCCAGAGGGCAGCCAGCCCTGGGTACTGCATCCCCTTGTGCCCTGCTGCCTTCCTGACACCCCCACCCCGGGGGGCCCTTGCAAGTGCCAGGCAGGGGTGGCTCCCAGCAGTGCAGTGACCTGAGAATTATGTAAGATCCATTGATTTTAATTAAATTAGGTTCTAAGATGACCATTGGGTGTTGTGGAAGGGGCTGCGTGAACGTCCTCCCCACACTTTCTTTTCTTCCTTGATGGTTTCATGGGGGTTTTCCTGCCCTCTTACCACCACCTGTGCCCTGGGGCGGTTTTGATCTGGTTCCCTGGGCAGCACAGGCAGCACCAGCTGCTGGCAGCGGCCATGGGCTCCCAGACTCGGGCCAGCAATTTCAGGGGGCACTGCATCACTTTTTTTGGGCATCTTGGCCTTGCCTGGTGGTTGCCCATTGGGTGCCCATTGCCATGGAAACAGGGTTGGCATGACAGCACCGAACCAGTGCTGGCACGGGTTGGCTCCAGCTGTCAGTTTCCCAACCGCCCCCGGACTGAAGGAGTCGACCAGGCTGGAAGGTGAGAAGGGGAATGGTGCAGACAACCAGGGTCTGCAGGGCCCTTCTCATGCCCCGAGGGAAGCAAAGGGGTTGAAACGAGGTGGCACATCCCTGAGCATTGTCTTATGTTTGTTCCCAGGTCCTCCCCCAGAGCTGGCCCAGCAGTGGCACCTGCGCAGGATCATCCCAGTGCCCATCCTGCACAAGCCCTGCCAGAGAGGAGGGACATCTCTCTCCCGGGGAAGGATCCATGCTCTGCCTGGTTAAGTGCCTTCACAGGATGCGTCGGGGTTTGCCTGGGCACAGCACAGGTCTGTGAGGCTCCTGCCCTCGGGCTGCAGCAAGAGTGTACGTGGCCACAGAGTGGACTGGAGCACAAAGCTGAGCAAGGTTTAAAACCTGCTGGGTTTTTCCTTCCTAAGAGAGCATTTCCTTCTAATGAGTGGGGACCTGAGCTGCGTGGCAAAGCTCACCATGCTCCTGGAAGGTATGACGGGTGGCAGTCACCATCCCAAGCATCGTCACCTCCCTGAGAGCAAGTGAAGAACCAGACAAGAACCAGAAAATAGCTATTTACTTCCAGGTCATCCTCCCCCTCGGCCTTTCCCAGGAAAAGCTTGAAGGCTGAAGGGGGAGGTGGCAAGCCCAAGCCCAGACCAAGGAGGTTAGAACAGATGCAGATCATCAGAAATGGGAAAAAACCCATCAGCACAAAGGCAAGTGTGGGTGACACCAGCTGCAAATGCCTCAAGGCCACAGCAGACAAATACAGTACTGGAGCAGCTGCTCACTGCCACAAAGCCACCGGGTCCGTCCTTGTGTCTCTTCCTTGGAAGGAAAAGGCTGGGGCTGAGCAGACCCTGGCCAAGCACGTCCTGGATGTCTTAGCCCTCCCAAGAGCCCACCGAACATGATTTCACTGTCCTGTGAGGGCAGGAGTGGCTTCATGGCAGCCCCCGGAGATATCGGTGTTAATTGGGTTACTTCCACAGGGAAGCGAGGCAGAACTTGCTCTGCAATGACTCTGTTGAGCTTCTTTTTACATGGCATCACTACTGAATGAGGGAAAGCAGTCTTCCTTCCAGCCCTGACCATACCCCGCAGGACAGCTCTGTCCTCTCAGCCTCGACTGTCCCTCATGGGACAGCTCTATCCTCGTTCCCTCTGCACCATACGGAGAGATGGGGAACAGCGGGACATTTCACAGCCGCCTCTGCTGCCCTGCACAGCTGCCTCATCCTCACTGCCCTCCTGGGCCGGCTGGACAACACGTGCCCCAGACAAACCATCCCCATCCTCAGCCAGCTTCAGCAGGGAGAAGTTTCCCCTCGTGCCTAAACCTGCCTCCAGCCGTCCCAGGGCTGCAGGGACCAGTGCCATTATTTCTCCACACCTCTCCTTGCCCCAACAGACAGCTCCATCCCTCCAGTCCTTCCCGCAAGTCACCAGCTCTGCTCCTGGCACTCAGAATCCTCGGATGTGAAACTAATGGGGTGACTTCGTGCCCCAAAACTGGATTACAAGGGGAACTCATGAAGGCCACAGTAATTCCCCTGCGAGTTTAACTGCCTGCTCTTGAGCAAATGAGGATTTGGGTGACGAACACAGGTCTCAGCCTTGTTAGGCATCTCTGACAAACAGCTGACAGCTCTTCCATCTCCTGGAGCAACTCTTCCTTTCCTGGAGGTTTTCCAGCCAGATCCTTGCCTGGTCCAACTGTGCTTAGAACACGCCACCCTTCACGCCAGCGGCACTCAAGAAATTGGACCCAGCTCCTTGGTTGGAGGCAGCTTCCCTTGCCATCTGCAGGGGACAGCCCCAGCTCCTGGTGAGCTGGGCTGAGCTGTGCTGTGCCGGAGCTGGCTCTTCCGGCCAACACCATCCCTTGAGCTGCTTCAACGGCACCACCGTGCACCAGGTGAGAGAATTTCCTCGAGGAATGCTATGGCCAGGAGATATCCCTGTCCCCAGACCCACCCGGTAAAGACGGAGGCTGGGTGCAGAGTACGGTGCAGGTCAGGCAGCGACCCTGCCAGCAGCCTGGCAACAGCCTGGCGGTGCTACGGTCAGCTCACCAGGTGCCCAGGCAGGTGGTGGCAGTGCAGAGGAGAGGGAGGGTGAAAAAGCATCAGCTTTTAAACCCAAGGGTTTGGCACCGCATGCACTTGGCTGCCGGGTGGTGGGGATGGTGTGGGTGGGTCTGTGTGTTCTGTCTTGTTCTATTTTTGCTCGCAATGTGTCATTTTGGGGGAGGTGAAACCTTTAACAATGCACCGTCAAGAAGCAGCCGATCTGTTTTCCATTCCTAGGAGCGGCACCACATGGCTGCACTGTCGCCGGGACTAGAGCCATTCCCCTTGCGCAGGGTCAGACCTCAGTGGCAGCGAGAGGTGGCCAGGACCCAAGGGGCAGTGGTGGTATCACCAGGAGGTGCCGCTCGAGCAAGGCTGACCCCGGCACACAGTCTGGATGCCCAAGGGCCCCCTATACAGATTTCTGAGCATTTCTTATTCTGGGATTTCCAGTTTTGTGGGCTGGTGATGCACAATAAGCCAAGTGCTGTGGAAATGGCGACAGAGCGGACACTCGGCTGAACCCATTTCCGTCCTCAGAGCACAACTGTTCCAGCATCAGCTCTGTAAAACCACCGCCAGACACAAACCAAGAGCAGGAACCAAATGCCGAAGGATTTGATTTAATGTTTTATACAAGGAGAAGTAGGGCAGCTCACCGAGTTCCTCTTTACTGAGGATTTTTGTTGCAAGAATGCAAAAGTTGGGGAACAGATACAGCAGCACAAGGAGCAGCCGACCTTCAGCCTGATGCTGCAGGCTGAGTGGGGAGCAGAGGTGGGCGAGCTTCATGGGAAGGAGCTAATATGGGCCTAATCCAAATGGACTCTTTTTCTCCATAAAAAGAAGGAAAATATCCCAAGGATTTTCAGAACTGCTCAAGGAAACCGATCCTCTTAGCCTGGAGCATCTCAGCGTTCTGGCCCAAGATCTCTCTCTCTTGGGATGCAGGATGATGGAAGCACAGGAATCATGGATGCGATCCCAATAGCTCCACGACCACTGCTGTCAGGACCCACCTTAGCTGGCACTGGCTCTTGGGCTGAGCAGACACTGAGCCGAGGGCAGGGGTCTGCATCCCACCACCGGCCGGTACGGCACGTACCCTCAATCACTTGGCATTCACAGAAAGCCTCCTCTGGGGCCGGCACTGCTGTTTGCTCTTAGTCAAGGTGAATTATTTAGGCAGCTTTAAGGAAAATGTGTCAAGCCAGTTAAGTGATGCAGATGTGGAGGCGGGTGGAAAAGAGAAACAACCTCAATAGCTGAAGCTGGGCAAGAGGAACTGGCCAAGGAGGACAATGTCAGAAGAAAGCCAGGCTGGTGCTGCCAGACAACCACCCCAGAGCATTCGGAAAGGGAGACCTAGACCCACTCCCCTCTGCAAACTGCTCCCAAAGGTGGTATTTGTAACAGTTTGACCCTTCCTGTGCTCTGCCATCAACAACACACCTCTCCAGGTCCTACAGACCCATCTGCAAAAGCAAGCCTCTCCTCTCCGTGGGACCTTCCTGCATTTCAAGTGGTGAGAAGAGAGGGGAATGCTGTTATATGGAGTCAACCTGCCAGCAAACAGCAGAGAAAAAACATCCCAGCTCTGTGTTTTAACCACTAATAGAGGCCCTGTGTGATGCATGAAACCTTCCTTCAAGCTTGAGAGGTTGCCAAGAATGGAAAGATCTCATTAAGTAATAATGAAGTTCTGAGCAAGTAGGAAAAGAGAAAATCAGGCACAACGTGTCCGCGTGCCTAACCCAAATAAGCATGCAGCAAGCAGGGCCTTCCAGGGAGATGCACTGCACACCATCAATCCAGCCAGCATTTATTGCAATGATCAGATGTTTGGATCAAGGCTGTTGCTCCATGACAGCAGCCTAGAGCGAGTGGCGTCCATCAACATAATTAATCCCTCATCCCCGGCACTGTGATGACTCAAGGAGGCACTGGCAAATTCAGGAAGAGAAGCTGCTGCTGACACGTGAGCACCTGGGGTGGGCTGCCATGCTGCAAGACAATCAGCACCACAGAGGGGCTGTAGGCGAGGGCTTTTCTCTTCCTACTGCATGGAAATGCCTGCCCAGGGGTGGGTTTCTCCAAGCCAGGTGCCTCTGCTGCAGCCCCTAGTGCCAGTGCCGCAGGATGAGAGGGAAGGTGGAAGAAGGGCCCTACCTCCTGCACGCTGTGGCCCCACCACGCCTGCCCTGACCAAGGTGGCAGTGGCCAGATCTTCCTGTATCTCACAGCTGGCACTGCTTGGTCCAAAGTGTCTCGATGGGCTTCCCACTAAGTGGGGAGGATGATGCGGAGGAACATGAGAGGAGTGTTTGCAGTCTGTCCCCTGAAACCACTGCAAAATGCTCAGCTCTGCTGCTGCAGGTAGCACAGGGCTGATGGGACCCAGCACCGTGTCAGCAGCCACCATCCTCCTGCCCTGGCAATGGTGGGGTCACCCACCCAGGCTCCAGCTCCCATGGGAGCCCTAGTGGTCCCCTCACACAATCATAAATCCCCTCTCCCTCCTGGGGAAGCCCCCTGGACCACACCTGCATCCAGCCTTCCCAGTGCTAACAGGGCTGGAAACCACCCCAGTTCGAGGGCCAGCCGAGCTGGGCTGACAGTGGCCAGATTGCAGAGCTCTCCACCTCACGACGCAAAAGCCACCTTCGCCCGACAGCACCAGCACACACAGCAGAACACAGATTTCCAGAACTCCTGGCTCCCAGCCCCCTGCTTTCCAGCGTGACCAGATGAAAACTCAAAACCACCTTGAGCCATGGGAAGGTCTGTGCACTCTGCGCAGCTTCTGTCAAGCCCCAGCTCAAGCTGGACTACAGCCAGACAGAAAAAAACAGCTTTTAAGATTAATTTCAAGAGGGTCAAATTTGCTCCTTGAGGTCCCAATGCAGGTGGTAGAGCAGCCAAGCAACAGGTAGAGAAGCCAAAAGTTTAAACTCTTTGGAAAGCTGCATTTCCAGGATTGCATTCATGGAAAATACCAAGTTTGGGCTCCTTCTGCAAACAAGCAGCACAGGAGCCTCCCTCCCACCCCCAGATTTAACATCTTTTGGCATCAAAACATCAGGAACATTGCACTTTCTCTCTCTTGGTTTTGCCGGAGAAGCGCCGAGGCAGGAGCAGCGCTTCCTGCAGGCTCTTGGCAACTTCACTGAGGTCCTGGAGGCACCCAGTGTTTCATAAAGGCTCCCTTTGTACGGAACACTTCAGTTAATTAGGTCTCCAGCAAATCATTAAGCAAGCCGGATACCGAACTCTTCCCTCTTCCAGCTCAATTCACACCCGCCGTCAACAAGCCTTGGGATCCACTCCCATCCGCTCCGCCAGCTGTCAGCAAGCTCCAGCCCCGAGCGTGGCAGTGGCCCGGGGGGTCCCAGGGCCCTCACAACCCTCAGGGCTTCTTCCAGCCCCAGGCGTGTTTAGCTTGCTGGAGGAGAACATCACAACTCCAGTTTTGGAAGGTTTCCTTCACCTTGGTGGTCTCCTTCACCACTACAGAAGTTCTTCAGTGGTTCCCCAATGGCCTGGTACACCAGACTCAGGGCTCCCAAGCACACACCTCCACAACTGTGCAGCCTCAGCAGTCCTGCTCTCAAAAAACCCCTGAAAAATGGAAGCCAATGCCTTCCCCCGCACTCCTAAAATTCAGGCACACCCTAGCTGGGCCGTGCAGTCCAGGCTCGAGCCTGTAGTACCTACCATCAGCTCTCCAGAAAAGCGTCCTCACCTTCAGGAAGCCTCAGAGCTTCAATTCATCACCAGGATGGGACCAACAACCAAAAATAGAGCGCATCAAGACACTTTCCCCCTCTATTGCATTGCATCAAGTCCAGATGACGCTGCAGGGAGAGGTGCCCAACGAACCACCCACAAGACGATGCCTGACCCAACAGCCGAACGGCAAATCCACCCAACCCACAGCAGCTGGAGTCCCACCACGCAGGACCAAGGCTCTGCCCCTCTCCCTGCCCGGTGAGAGCCTTGCTCTTTTCCAAGCTTACACTCTTCAGGGGAGCTTTTAGTCTTCCCTTTCAGTTTCCGAGTTATTTATGGAGCCGTTAGAGAGAGCCAACTTACTGACATTAGGCAAGTTTAAATGCCACTGCCAGCTCTCAGGAGAGCTTCAGAGCGCCGGCACCAGAGGGCTAAATTTCACTACTGCTGGGATATTTAGGTCAAGGACAGCAGGACACACTTAGGTTCAGAGAAGTCCCCTGGGATCTTTATTGTTTGCACAGAGCTTATACAACCTTGGATTTCAGAGGTCTCCTCCGAGAGTCCTATGTGCAGCCAAACAGGGCTGTATTCAATTATAGCTCCCCTGGAAAAAGGGGATAAGGCCAAAGAAATCCAACAGGATTGAAACATGGGAGGGCAGAAGGAGGCAGCCTCTCAGATCCCCGTGCCACTGACACCACCCGGCCTAATCTCTCCCAATACCTGATGACATGACAGTGTCATGCCAGACCCGCACGCATGGGGTAATTTTCCAAGTTATGTCGGTTCCTTTGGTGAACAACGTGATATTAAAACAAGCAAACACATATTGCTTTTTTAAATAAGAATCAGGCACACGCTGTCCCTCGGCCTCCAGCCCTGGGATTTTCTGCTTGTTAAGAGAAAAATTTATAGGTTTTAATTTAGTTATTTTTGGTCCCAGGACCTAATTTTGGAGCTCAGTACCTTGGTAGGGCAACTAAAGCCCTGAGCAATTCAGTGCGTGACAAGGGAACTGGCACTCCACTGCTGATCTCAGCAACCCAAATGGAAGAGTCCAATTCCCCATGAAAATGCTGGAAAATCAGGTCCCAACTGATTCCTCATTAGCTACAAAAGGCTCCTTACAGTCCAGGGCTCCACCAAACAGAGGGCTGGTGGATCTCATCCTCGATTCAAGCACTTCAGCCCTTTGAAAAGACTCTCCCTGAGCAATTGAGTTTCCACCGCTATGGGAGAAGGCTTACGTATTAAAATAATTCACCCAGCAGGAAGCCACGGCCTCCCTCTATTGCAAGAAGAAAAATTCCACTTGGCAGGGAGGACTTAACTTAAAGAGAAGTTTCCCCCAGTATAACCTGGACACATCCCTCCTAGAAATCAGTCTCGACGGCGCCGCAAGGCCAGCGCTGCAATTCCTAAACAGTCTGTGTTACAGGACGAGGAGAGGGTGCACTGCCTTTCCTCTGCTGGGCACCTTGGAGGAGGGAGGTCTGGCCAACACGGGGCTTTTGAACTGTGAGGCTTTCGTGAGGCTCATGTTTCCAGCCAGCACAGGCTGCAGCTCCCACCAGGAAAGCTGGGGGGGCACTGGGAGGGAAGGAAAAGGGTTTAAGTGATGCCCTTTGACTGAGGCAGGGAACCAAGTGGCTGGAAGAAGGCTTCTTGGCCTCACTGGAACAACAGGACAGCCCAGGAGTAAAGAAACAGTGTAGGAACCAGCGAACCCTGATGCAGGACGCTGCCAGAGCCACCCCAGGCACTCCAGGACTGAAATTCAGAGTCAAAAGAAAAGAAAATAATCCACCAAGAGATACAAAAGACCAAGCACTTGCTCTGGCTCAGAAAGCCACTGAGCTGCAATTTGCCAGTGGCAGGGGGAAAAGACAGAGGAAATATCACCGCACACTCATTCTGTTCTTCTCCTCTTCCCCAAGCGTCTGCCTCTGTTGGAGACAGGATACAGGGCCAGATGGAACTTGGCTGTACCAGGTCAGGCCGTTCTCCGGAGGTCTGTCTGGCTCCTGCTTGTGTCAGGCCCTGGCTGCGCTGGGGGAATTCCCCAGGCCCAGTCCCGGGTGCCTTGTGGCACCTCTGCGCAGCTCGTGCATGCGGAAGGAATCGGAACCAGGACAGACTCTCCCTTAAATATGGTTCAGGATCAGCCCTGTCTTTTTGGGTCAGGCTGGAAGAACAGCACGGACTCGATGGTGAGCTCACCAGGAAAGCCCAAAGGGACATCAGAGAAGGAAACCAGTTTAACTGGCTTCTGGTATGGATGGTCCCATACAGAGTCAAGCATCACGTGCTCCACTCCCTTCCCCTGCCTGTTCTCCAGAGAAGAAAGTCTGGGATAATGCTGCCTCTGAGTAAAACAAAACTGGCCTCAAAGCTGGCAACATGCAGCAATGTCTCCTCTCCCCAGCCCTGCTCCTCTGTTGAGGGCAATCAGCAGCAAAATTCCCCTCCCCTGCACCCCAAGGAGAAAGAAGCGATGCCACAAAGTCCATCCTGCAAGCACCTCGCAATGAAAAAAACACCCATCAAGGCTTCCAGTGAGGGTGGCAGAGCCCTGGAACAGGCTGCTCAGGGAGGGTATGGAGTCCCCTTCTCTGGAGATCTTCAAGACCCGCCTGGATGCAGCCCTGAGTGATGTGCTCTGGGTGTTCCTGCTTTAGCAGGGGAGTTGGACTAGATGATCTCTAGAGGTCCCCTCCAAGTCTGACAATTCCATGATTCCCAAGCCAAGCCATTGCTAAGTCAAATTAGATTCACACAGGAACCTCATGGAAACTTCCCAGAGCGCTGCTGTGTCATCTTGGGGATGCTCCGCAGCAAGCCCTGCAAAGGGTTAACCCCAGGCCACAAGGTCTTTGGGAATGGAAGTGGCCACTCTGAGGAAAGGAAAGAGCTGGAGCACCAGATTAACATATTTCAGTTCAATTTTGCTCTGCCTCTCACTAGGGACAGCAAGCCAGAAAGTACACAAGTGATTTTTGTAGGTCGCTGCCAAGCCCTGCCACCCATTTTTGGGGATGTCAGAGCAGTGGGTGGCTGATCCTGCCACAGAGCTCCCCTGCACAGGGTGGTCAGGGTGGCTGGGGCTCTGCTGGCTGCTGCTGCCTGTCCGTGTCCCCTTCCCCAGCACAACCACACAGCATGCATGGGGGGCAGTCCCTTTTCCAGCTCACGCATAGCGAAAGACCTGCAGGGCCTCCTTCAAGGCGCAAGCAAGGTAGTGGTGGAGCAGCCAACAGCTCCCTTCTCACCACAGTCCCTTCCCACTGCCCTCTCTTCCCTCTCCACGCTGAAGGAGGTGAACAGTTGACTGATGGAGGTCCCAGAGCTTCATTCTGCTCTGGCTCAGCAGCGTGACCATTGTGACAGGTCCCCGGCAGCAGCCACAGACCTTCCCCAGAGATGAGGCGCTCACTGGTTCTCCGTGTCCCATTGGTGCCATTCCCAGCCCTGGGCACATTGTGCACACCTAGCCTGGGCACGTGGGTGCC
The DNA here is from genome assembly GCA_025769975.1 of Gallinago jamesoni. Lineage (NCBI taxonomy): Eukaryota > Metazoa > Chordata > Aves > Charadriiformes > Scolopacidae > Gallinago > Gallinago jamesoni. The sequence continues at coordinate 104,114 of JAOQGH010000015.1, read as the reverse complement.
ACAGCTCCATGCCAGCCCAGAACCAGGAGGGACCAGCAGCTCCCCCAACTCCCCACTGCCCAGGGGGAGGCAGGGACCAGCCTGGAGTCACCTGGGGGGAAGCCATCATCTTTTGGGGGAACCCTTCAACATCTCTCCACCCCTAAAGATCCTGCCCTAGGAGACCTCCCCTGCCTGACAATCCACGGCCCTGCTGGGTTGTTCTCCCAAGGTCCAAGATGGTCTCTAAGATACAGCCCAGAGCTGGCCCGTCCTTAGCACATCTGGCCAGAGCATCCAGGGGAGATGCAAGGGCAAGACGCAAAGATTAGAGAGAGAAATACATAAAGGTAAGACATTCACCATCATGCACAAGCTTCCAGAGCTGCAGCTCCTCACCTCCAGCCACCACCTCTTGCACAGAGTAACCCCAGGATGGGGCTCATAGGATGGGGGGAGGAGAGCACGGGCCCAGTTCATACTCGGGAAGAGAAAGGAGCAGAGGGGAGGCAAGACCAGAGTTGGAAAGCACAAGCCAAGCACCCAGGCCATGCTGCGCAGTGCCACACGTGGGCTGCTGGGCTCTATTTTAAATGCTGTGTGGCAAATATATGCAGGATGAAATCCAAGCTGGGGGAAGGGGAGGGTGCTGGGCGGCAGAGGTGTTCAAAATTAGGAGCTGAGCTCAGGCAAGAATGGCTTCTGGGAGCAGATGGGGGAAGAGCTGGGGCCTGTGTGAGATGGGCAGCTGCAACACTGGCCCCAGGGGCAAGCAGCCCTGTGGTGGGGGTGCAAGGGGGACACGCTCGCCTCCACCCTCCTGGCACAATGGGAAGAGCACATGAGCCACAATGGCTGGGGAAGGATGGCAAGGACACCCAGGGCAGCTGCAAGCCAGGCTGAGGAGGCATCTTCCTCAGCAGCACAGAGAAGACCTCTAGTCCCCCTTGGCGGGGGGGTGGGGGGGGATATAGCTCACTCCAAAGACACCCCAGTCCTCAGTGTTTATGGGGCAGCCCTTCTAGCCAAGAGGTGCATCACCTGCCTGTCACAGTGTCACAGGCAGGGAAGGCGAGAGATGCAGGGAGACCTGGCCAAGCCCCTGGCAGAGCAAGCAACCAAGCCCTGCTGCCCTCCTCACCCACAGGCAATCCTCTGCACCCTCCATTCCACTCTCCCCTTCCGGATCAACCCCAGAAAAGCTGCCGCCATCTCGCTGCGCTTTGCAAGATGCTCAGCAGCAGTGCCCAGCAGCCAGCCACACAGCACGGCTCTGATGGGAGCTGGCAGATCTGGGATGGTACCTGCCCTACATTTACCAAGCAGGCAGGTTGACAGAATGAGCGAGTTTTTATATAGATTTTGGTGGCAGTGGTTTTCTTCACTGGTGGTGGATGGAAGGGTGGGGGGGGGGAAGGGAGATAGAGAATATTTTCATTTAAGCTCTTTTCTGCATTCTTGCTGCCAGATCCGCGCATTATTCATGCACCCCTTGTAACCAGGCTGGTGGCTCTCAGTTTTGCTCAGAAGGGGCTGTGCAGAATTAAGCAGCGTGTTAAATTATTAATAGTCTGTCAGGGGTGCCCAAGATGCCTGCTCCAGGTCCTCACGGCCTTTTGGGGGGGCTCCAGTGCCCCCCAGAGGCACAGAAAACAATTACAGCCCTTTGAAAAACCTGGTGGCTGCTCTGCCCTACTTGGAGCCCACAGACATCCTGGCCTGGCAACCACCGGGCTGCAAAGCCCTGCTGGACGTTTCTCCCATGCTGGTCTCACCCCACACACACCCAAATCAGGCAGCGCCAAGGGGTCTGCAAGTGTTTCACCCGACTGGCATGCTTGGGGCAGCAGGAGCAGGCACACGCACAAGAGGAAAGGCAGAGAAGCCTGTCAGGCAGGGCAGAAGCCACAGGGGCACCTGCATTGAGCTGAAAGCACCTTCTTTTCACAGCCAGACCAGCACAAGAGCTGCCAGGCAGGGATTTGTGCTCAATGCCACATTTGCAGGCTGCAAAGAAGCATCCACATGTCTGAAGCCTGCCAGGGGCCAGTCTCTAGTGTCCCAGGGCAGACACTCAAGGGGTAGGGGATGCAAGACGTGGACTCTCCCCACCCACAGCAGAAGCTGTCCCTGTCAGACACATCCCACCCTTGCACCGGCCCTCAGCTACCTTCTGAATCCTTCCAGTTTCCTTCCTACAGCCTTGACATCTGTTTTCAGGCGGCTAAATACCACTGGCAACAGCTGCTGCTCCCACAACAAAAGGCCCAAGTCAAAACTTCATGTGGCAGAACACAACGACCGTGGACTCAAGGGAGCCCGAGCAACCAGCAGTCAGGTGGCCCCAGCTCCTTCCTGCTCATGACCCTGCAACTCTCCCCCTCTCCCTTTAGGATAAAGCCAAGCTGCAAACACGCAGGTCAGCACTGTGGCTGTGCGGTCCAGCCACAGAGACCTGCCAGTTCTAACAGGACTTTTTTTTGGCTCATTAATTTTGCACTGGGAGAGGTGTCAGACTGACAACCCTGGGGACAATCTCTTTCGCAGGACAGCTCTGGCACAGGCAGCAGAACGTGGCTTCTCAGGCGAGTTCATTTTTGGCTTCTGGCTTATTTTTATCCTGCGGGATGTGTGTCAGACCGGTCAAGCCAAGCACAAGTCCTTTCCTCCTCCCCACTGGATCAAGTCACTTGGCAGGGACATTGCGCAGGCGCACCCTTCCCCTTTGCCCCGATGGCAGCCATGCTTGGGCCCCCCTCTCTACTGCAGCCCAGAGCCAAGCCACAGGCTCACACTCCACCACATCCTGCTGCTTATCATTCCCCTGCCCCCAAGATTTTGGTCCTCAGACCATCTCTTCAACGTGTTGGGGGCTGACAGACCCCAAAGTCTGGGCTCCTTCAGGGCATCAGCCACCCCATTGCTTCCAGGTCTTGAGGCTCTTCCAGCAAAGCCACTTCCCTCCAGCCACTTGCTTTCACTGTCCATATGTCTAAAGCTGGCCCAGAGGACAGCAATCACTGGCCCAAGCTGTCCTCTTCCCCAAGCACCACTGGGTCAGAGGGGACAGACCACAACAGAGCCCCATGTACAACCAGGAGAGCAACAGTGAGTGGGTGGGTGGTGGCATGGCCATCACGTAAGGCTCTGACCACGAGAGACAACAGGGAAGGAAGGAGGAGACGGGGATCTGCCACGGTCTGCTCGCAGTGTCCCTCCACAAGATTAGGCTAAGCTCTGACTCAGGCAGCAAGGAGACACAGGAGCTCAAAACTTAACAGAACACGAGGCCCACCCATGATGGAGAGTCCTTTGCCTGGGCTTGGGGTCAAGGTGGTGCCCAGAGAAGGACGAGTGGAACCTGCACAGGACCCCATGCTCAGGTGAGCGTTTCTTAAAAACCAAGCTGGCCTGCTGGAGCTCACCTCCTGCTGCTCCGTGGACAGAGTTGAGCTGGAAAGTCACAGACATACTGGAAGGACTTTGAAATAAGGACATTTTTGGAAAAACCAAAGCTGCTTAGCTGAAAGCAATAGACTCTGGTGAAAGAACACACTAAAGCAAAAACTCTTTGCAACACTTGACTGATCGTCGAAGTTGGCCCTGATCTGAGTAAAGGCCTAGGCCAGAGGCCTCTAGAGGTCTCTGAACCCATTTTTGGCCACACGTATCTGGTTCCGTGGCTGGCCCCACTGCCTGCCAGGCAGCCAGGCCTGACATTGTGGGGAGGCCTGCAGGTATCTGTGCAGGACAGCAGGTACCGCAGGTATCTGTGCAAACTTCAAGCTAGCTGCTGGGACCTCTCACAGCACACCAGGGGAGCCCAACACTGAATTTCCATGAGAAAACAGTTACAGGATGGTGCCAGGGTTTCCCAGAGCTGCAACAGACAAGACCATCAGCCCAGCTGTGCTGTGGCAAGTGCTGGAAAAGGGACAATGCTCACTAGAGCCAGTGCAAGGAGAAGCCACAGGGACAGGCTCAGCACTGCAGGGCTCTGTAGAGGGACATGCCATCTTCCCTGCTCAGAGCAGAGAGGGAGACACCGAAGTATTTGCAGGAGAACAAACCCCAGCCTTCCCATAGGGAACTACACAATGCCTCTGGCCACAGGAGCCCACAAGGGAAATCCTCACAGCTTCCCAACGGGCTGAGTGCCTGCAGAAGAGGACTGCCCCCTCAGAAAGGCCTATAGGGCAGAACAGCAAACACCACCTCTGTGTTTTTGCCTCCCCCCTGCCAGGAGCATGAAGAAAGAGACCCTTACGTGGGCAGTTCTGCTGGCCGGGGCTCTGCTGAGGCAGCAGCCCCCAGGGGCTCTGCCGACACAGGTCTGGGGGCTGTGTCCTGGGCTATGGTCGACTCCTGTGTCCCCACAGCTTCCCCAGCACCTGGGATGTGCTCTGCTGTTGTCTCAACCTCAACCTCCTGAGCTGCAGGGGACAGTTGCACCCTCTCGGCAGCTGCCTCCTCCTCCTCCTTCTTCCTTAGCTTCGCCTCCAGCTCTTGGTGCCTCTTCTCATCATCCTGCCGGGCCATCCGCTCAAAGACTTTGAATGCCTGAAAGACAAAAAGCAAACCAAGTGGTAGTCAAGCTGCCGAGAAGCTGAAGGAGGAGAGAAGAAGCATCGCCCACTTGGGATGCTTAGTACTGTCCCTCCCTCTCTGGATGCTCCACGCCCCCTGCTCCCTACACTAAGTTGCTTCAATCACTGACAAAAACAGGTACCAGCTATTTCAAAACTCACACACCTGCTTTAAACACACCTCAGGAGAAAGCCTGAGCTCCTGGCAGCCACTTTGAAATCACTGAAATCCCTCCACCACAGGGAAAAGGGCTGGCTACTCCAGGGAAAAACAAATGAGCTCCAACTCCTGGCTGGGAGCATTCCAGGGGCCGTTTGTGAGCCTGGAGCTCAGACCAAACCAAGCTCTGAGTTGTAAACAGGATGAGATGCCTCAAGAGAAGCTGGAGGACAGCTTACCTGGTGCTGGCTGAGCCTGAACAGACTCAGAGCTCTCTTTGCTGGCACAGGAGAAGGATCAGAGTGACAGGGTTTTGAGCCAGAACTCACTGGTTCAGGCCAAAAACATGCTCAAAGAAAAGCCATCCCTCCCCACTCCCAGAGCTGCAGCAGGTGTGAAGGTTATTGCTCAACCAGTGGCAACATCTGTTTGACACAGATGACAGAGGCACAGCTTTCCAGGTCCCACACCGGTACCTCAAAGGAGCTAAAGCTTCTCCCAGCGAACTGCCAGGCCATTTGTCACTGTAAACACATGCCAGAAGGTGGGTGACCCTCAAATGTTGCCCTCCCTCACTTCCCAGGAATATTTCCGAGACAGCTCCAGAGAGTGTCCAGCCCTAAGCCACACACTGACCCGTGGCACCACATGTACCAAGTCTTCCTCTAGGCACGGGACATGTCAGGCAAAGGGAGGCAGCACTGTGAGGGCTCCCACCAGCGCAGCCACATCAGGAGAGGAGCAGCTTTATTGTGGTGCATGTTCATGCTCCTCACCACAGGCCTTTTCCCCACATGCACCAGCGCATGGGACAAGCACACAGGAGAGTTGAATGCTGGGCATTGTCCCTGCTCTGTCTGCTTCTTTCTTTGCAATCGCTTCTACCCCATGCAAACCCACAGTGCCCATCACTGGTTCCTTCTCTCCAGCCAAAGCCTGAGCTCAAGCCAGCCTTGTGCAGATCGTGTGCAGTGACACCTCAAAACCATCTCCTTCCCCTGGGCTGTGGCCAAGCCAGAACAGGTCCCTTCCAAACTGCTCCCCACATTCCAGGTCCCTACAGCTGCAGCCATGAGGCCGCCCTGGCCAATACCCTTCCAGGGAATGAATGCTGTGGCCGCAGCTACATGCCTGCCTCCTTATGCCCAGACCCAAAACAGTCCCTGGGGGGCACACGAGAGAGGTCTCCTGCCACCACTGCCCTGCCTCAGAATGGTTTGGGCTCTGCGCTCTCCCCTCTGCAGCCAAAAAGGCCCCCATGTGCTCTTTGCTCAGTCCCAGAGCTCAGGGAGCTCCCACCGCCAGGGCTAACCCAGGGGCAGGGTTGATGAGGATGCTGCAGACCCTGGCAGGGAGAGAGCCAGGGACCTCCCGTCAGCCTACCAGGCCTGCAACAGGAAACTTGCCTGGGCTGAGCAGATGAACACCCCAAATCCAGCCTGACTCCGAGTTCTATGAGCTAGTTTTCTCCCTGTTAATAAAGATTAACAACAGCCCGCAACAGCCCTGAGACAGAGACACCCAGCACCAAGCCCAGCCCAAACTGCTGCTGTCACCACCCAACAGCGGGAGGCTCTCACCGTCTCTCCCCCATGATGGTGGCAAGCCCAGTGCTTGCCCTGAGCCCCTGCTGAGCAGAGCACAGCCCAGCTCCTGCATGGCCCCACCGGTAGCTCTCCGCCCGCTCCACCACGACCCTGCTCCAGCCCTGCACCGCCAGCAGCCACCTCTGCCAGGGCTGAGCTCCTGGAGGGGAATCACCCCCAGCTCTTCCCGACCGGCTCTCGAGGGCCTCTGCACCCCCGGGGCTCCCCGTCCTGTGACAAAAGTGACAGCTCCTGCCTTCCTGCCCGCGTCTCCGCCGCGGCCCCCACCGAGCACTCCCTGCCCTTCCCAAAGGGGACAAACACGGCCCGTCCACGACGACAACGCCAGCTGCTAGGGGCTCTCGTCCCACGGCCACACTCGCCCCCTCTCGCCGTGACCCACTGACCCCGGGAGGCCCTCGAGGGCGGAGCGTGCGGCAGCCGCGGGCGCCTGCCGGTACCTGGAGGGCCATGGCCTGCGCGGCGCCGGGCGGGAAGCCCAGGCGATCCCCGGGCCTCAGGAGGAGGCGGTAGAAATCGGTCTTGCGGTAGAGGAAGCCGAAGAGGATGCGCAGGAACTCCTCCACGTTCCCGACATGCTGCAGGATCCCCAGCAACGCCTGGTCATACATGTCGGTGAGCGCGGCCGCGGCCTCCATAGCAGCTCTGGGCCCGCTCTTACGGCAATACCGCCCGGTCGCGCTTCCGGGCCCCCGCGCGCTTCCGGTCCCTCTTTTTTCCAGCCCGCCCAGAACCCGCCCCACGCCGCCACCGTTCCGAGTGCCCGTCGGGCCCCGGGGACCCCCCGGCCGCCCCCAGCGCCCCGAGGACATCCCGTGTGCCTCCCCAGCAGTGGCGGGGGAAACCTGCGGGGGGGGGGGGTGTAGGGGGTGTCATAGAATCATGGAATCAGCTGGATTGGAAGGGAACTTCAAGATCCAACCATCAACCCAACCCTGACAAAAAAAGCATCACTAAAACACGTCCCCCAGCACCATGTCAACCCGTCTTTTGAACACCTCCAGGGATGGTGCCTCAACCACTGCCCTGGGCAGCCCATTCCAAGGCTTGATAACCCTTTCCATGCCAAAATTGTTCCTAATATCCAACCTGAACCTCCCCTGGTGCAAGTTGAGGCCATTTCCTCTTGTCCCATCACCTGTGATTTGGGAGAAGAGACTCTCCCCCCATCGGCTACCCCCTCCTTTCAAGGAGTTGGAGAGAGCAAGAAGGTCTCCCCTCAGCCTCCTTTTCTCCAGGCTGACCCCCCCCAGCTCCCTCAGAAGTTCTCCGGACCCTTCCCCTTGTGCTCCAGACCCCTCACCAGCTCCGTTGCCCTCCTCCAGCCCCTCAATGTCTTTTTTGTGGCGAGGGGCCCAAAACTGGATGCAGCACTCAAGGGTCTCCCCAGTGCCCAATACAGGGGGACAGTCACCTCCTGAGTCCCACTCCCCACACTGTCCCTGATCCAGACCAGGATGCTGTTGGCCTTGTTGGCCACCTGGGCACACTGCTGGCTCATGTTCAGCCCACAGTCGACCAGCACCCCCAGGTCCTTTTCCACTGGGCAGCTCAGGCCACTCTTCCCAAGCCTGTAGTACTGCAGGGGGTTGGTGGGATCCAAGTGCAGGACCTTGTTGAACCTCATCCTGTTAGTCTCAGCCCATCCACCCAGCCGGTCCAGATCCCTCTGCAAAGGCTTTTTGCCCTCCAGCAGGTCAACACTCCCACCCAACTTGGTGTTGCCTGTGAACTGACTGAGGGTGCACTCGACCCCCTCATCCAGATCATTGATAAACGTGTTAAAGAGAACCGGCCCCAACACCGAGCCCTGGGGGGTCACTGTGACTTGGGCTGGGATCCTACCCTGGGGGAGGAGGTGGCCGCAGGGGTGGCAGCACCCACTTCCCCTTGGCCTGGAGTCACCAAGGCCCTCAGGCCTTGCGTGGGGCAGCTCCCCCCGGTGGGAGCCCCTGCCCCAATGTCAGCCCCCTGTGGCCACCCTATCCTTGCCCGCCCCCTCCCCCAGCTCTGTCCCCCTGTGGCCCCATGCCCATGTCCCTGTGTGCCCCTGTCCCCAGCCACCTCCTCCTTTTTTGCCCATGACCCTGGCGACACCCTCCCCGCTCCCGTGTCCCCATGTCTCTTCTCATGGTCCATTTGCATCTCTCCAATTTACAGGACAATGTACTCTCTAAATTAAGCTTTCATTTCCGAGCTTGTTAGGAAATGAACAGAGGGCTCCATCCCCTCTGCACAGATGTGTCCAGCTCCTCAACTCACCCCTCCATCACTTGTGTCATGAGATTCTCACCTGCAAGTTCCCTTCTTCATAACTTGGGACCCATAGCTCCTCCTCAGATGAAGTGGGAGAAGGTGAGAGCACCCATCCCTCCTCCTCCTCCTCTTCCTCTTCCTCCATCAGCACCAGTCTCCTGTGTGACCCCAGGAAGTAGGAGAGCTCAGCCATCTGGATGCTGCTGGAGTCCCTTCCAAGGCTTTTGGGCTGAGCTGACATGGTGACACCATCCAGCTTAGTTGGTCTTGGAGCTGACCGGAGAGTGTGGGGCCTGCAGAATCTGCTAGACAGTTAGCTGGAAGGATGCTGGCTGTGGGAGAGTTTCAGGGGAGCCTCAGGGTCTCTGCTGAGGACTCTTCAGGGGACCTTCTGTGTGACCCTCCAGAGGACCCTCTGGGCAACCCTTCAGGGGACTCTGTGGAGGACTTTCCTCCAAAGCCACTACAGGACTTTCCTGCAAAGGCTCCCTGGGGCTCTCTGGCAGCCCAGTGGGGAGGACTGCCACCACCCTGCCCTGTGTCCTCTTGGATGACACCACCCCCAGGAGGGATTGGCATACCACAGCATCACTGCCGCCACTCACTCCTCAAAGCAGTCACCCTCCACCCTATGCTCTGAGAATTTGGGGACCTGGTTGAGGAAGACAGGGCTGTTGGGGACATGGGGGATGTCGAGGATGGTGTCCTTGCCATGTCCACAAAAGCAAGCATACTATGGACGTCGCTGATGTCCCTGGTGAATGTCTGGTCCTCCACCGGCAGGTTGAGCCCTGCCAGGTCAGGATCAGCTCCAGTGGGCTTTGGGTGCTGCCAAGCAGGGTGTGGGGCACTGGGGTCCCCACTGGGTACCTCTGAGGCCATCGGCAGCTAGAGAGGGACCTTGCCTGTTGCGGGGAACGAAAGGGGTTGTCCGGTGAGATTGTGGGGGGCAGAGCCGGTGTGAGGTGGCTGGGGGGACAGGAGCACCAGGAGGAGCAGGAGCTGCTGCTGCTTCTGTCATGGTGGGGGGCAGGGGGAGTCCGTTGGGAACAAACAGTACGCAGGGGGTCCATCCCTGTGGCCACCACAATGGCTGGGTTTTTCATCCCACAATGAGTTCCTATCTCCACAATTTCCCATCCAAGGGATGTTTTCCCATCCCTGTGATGGTTCCCCATTTGTCATGGTTTGAGAGACCCCCAACAATTTATTGTTGTTTAGAAAATTATTCCATCACCTGATGATCTCTTCCCACCTGGGAAGGGGAATTGGGAAAAAACAAGGAAACCTGAAGGCTGTAACATAAACAGATTTAATAGAATAAGATTAGATAATTAACATTAATAACACTAAGGAACCAGTATTGATCCCGATGACAGCATAAAGGACATTGAGGCGCTGGAGTGTGTCCAGAGGAGAGCCACCAAGCTGGTGAGGGGTCTGGAGAACAAGTCCTACGAGGAGAGGCTGAGGGAACTGGGC
>JAOQGH010000015.1:78991-93734 GCA_025769975.1 Gallinago jamesoni | reverse complement strand
ATGGAAACCTGAAGTCCCTGCTTGCACATGCCATCAGAGAGGGGGGCCCTCAAGATGATCTTGCCCCGTGTCACCACTGTGTTGTAGCGAGCAGTGGAGAAATGCCGTTACAGCAGTAGGGGCAGGATGCTGCAGCCAGGATGGCTCAGGATAAGGCACAGAAACCCCCTAATTCCTGATAATAACCCTCTCTGCATGTATGTCTATGCTCTTTGCAGGAGGTATGCTTCCCATGCACACAGCAAGAGGAACAAAATCTGCAGATAGTCTCGCTGGAAGAGAAGGAGAAGCAGTCAAGGACCGAGGGAGCCCAACAGAAGGCCTGGCCAGCCAGTGTGGTTGCCCTGGATCCCAGGTATTTGCAACGCTTTCAGCCAGACAGAGGAGCAGCATTTCTCTCACCCAGGCAGGGCTGGGGGTGTGGGGGGTCTGCACAGCACGGCTGTGTTGTTTCCCCCAAATTCTGGGGAAATGGGTTGGGCTGGGCAGGGACATTTCCTCTGGTGGCCTCTCAAGCCAAAACGCGCTCTCTTTTCCCACAGAGGAGAGCATGTGTTGCCTTGAAGTTGGTGGCTGACAAGAGAGACAAAGGAGGATCTGGAAGAGAGCCGCGGTTACCTGGTAAGAAGTTCATAAAAAAGGAAACCAAGAGTTCACCAGCAGGTGTCTGCTGCATCTCAGCTGTGCCACCAGGTGAGCCCCTGGTCAAGCCCCTGCATCCCCATGGGGACTTGGGGCAGTGATTCTCCTAATGCCTCCACTATGTTGGCAGTGTCCCTGCTGCAGCCCACCCTGGGGCTGGTGCTTTAGAGAGACAGACCTGCGTTTGCCTGCTGTTTGAGGAGCCTCTCCTGCTTTGCAGAAATCCTATGGCCCTACTCCTCCAGCCTGCCTCAGGAGATAGGACTATTACTCCAGGAGAGATGGGAGGTGTGAAGGTAGAACCAAAGTACCTGCCTGTGAAGATCTGCAGTGGTAAGTGTGCACAGTTCCTGCCATATCCTGGCATGATTTCTCAGCAGTGAGTCGGCAATGGGTCAAGGATTCTGAGGCTGAGCCATGGGGCTGGATGCAGCATCTTCCAATTTCTTCTGGCCTGGGAATGTCCTTGGTCAGCCCCTGCCTTCAGGTACCTCTCTGCAGCTCCAAGTGACTGCTTAGGGCTTGACCTGAGCTGAGGTCAGGGATGGGACCACGAGTGTGTGGGGCTGGGGCAGGATGGGTCTTGGGTCATGAGAGCAACTTTGTCCACACTGTTGCAGCCACACGGCCCTGCCAGCAGTCCAGATGAGGTGTTAGAGGTGGATGGAGCCCAGTAAGAAGAGCAGAAGGATGGGGGAAGGGCAAAGCCCCTGCAGGGTTGGTGGTAAGAGCATATCAGGTTCTTCAGGAGTGCCTTTCTGAGCAGGGCTGGTCTGTGCCCTCCTGGCTACCCTGCTCTCCTCAGCCAGACACAAAGATGAGATTCACCTCCTGCACTGGGAGCTGCTGCTGTCTGGAGGAGATGAGAATGACACCTCCATGGTACAGGGGGACTGCCAGCCCCAGCCGCTGGGGCAGGCCCAAGGGACACATGGCATCTCAGAGCCTGGCCAAGGCTGTTCCCAGTGGGAGCAACCAGCCTGTACCTGGAATGGATTTATCTGCTGTGATCACAAAGGGAGGTGCTGCTGCATCACGGTGTGATCCCAGCTTTGTAGGGCAGGGTCCTGGCACCAACTGCTGCTGGGGCTGGGCAGACAGTTACGGTCGGTTTTGTGCTGCGTGCCAGCTTGTCGTCTGGAATCAGACCTGCCAATGTATCTCATCACCATCCCCTGGCACTTGTCCACTTTATAAATGACTCTTGGAATCTGCTCCATTTTCAAGACCTCCCTCCAGCCCAGAGGTTCACCTTCCTCCTCCGGGACCAGCACGCTCTCCGTTCTTCCCATCTAAATGGTGTCTGCGCAGAAGCACAGGAGGAGACTGGCAGGAGGGTCTGTTCCCTCTCTGTGTTACCTAAAGGACTCGGGACCCACCGCTCTGGTTTGCTGCAGGTATTACCAGCATTCAAAGCCAGCCCGTGTCCTTTGTACCCAGTCCTGTCATGGTTTAAACCTGGTCAGCAACTAGGACCATGCAGCCTCTCACTCACTCCTGCTGGGGAGGGAGAAGAGGGAGAAAAGGAGGCAAAAGGAAAAAAAAAAACCACCTATGGGTTGAGATGAAGTCAGTCTAATAGAACAGAAACAGATGAGGAAAAATAACAATAATATTAATAATAATGATAAAAGAATATACAATAATAATAATAATATACAAGTCACTCTCACCACCCAATGATTGGTGGCCTAGCCCATCCTGAGCACTGATCACAGATCCCTGGTCCACCCAACTCCCATTTATACACATATAGAGCATGTGTCTGTGGAGGGAATATTCCTGTGGCAGCTTGTCCTGTCTGTGCTCCTGCTCAGCTTCTGTGGGAAGCTGAAAAAGTCCTTGACTAATGTAAACGTCATTTAGCGACAACATAAACAATCTGTGTTATCAAATTATTCTCATGCTAAATTGGCATAGAAGGTGGCTTTTCAAGACTCATTTATCAAGGAACCACGAACAGTCTGGGTACGAAGAGTCTCATGGCTGTCTTTCCATCTCATGTGGATGTCTTTTCATCTCATGACTACAAGCTTTATCCCATGGGTTTGACAGCTGAGGTGAGCCGTCTTTGAGCTCTCCCTGCCGGGCAGACTGGCTGCACAGCGCTGATCTTCCCTCCACTTGGATGCCTCTCAAAAGTGCTCCTTGAGGCAGAGAGACCTTTCATCAGTGGCAGATCTCTGGTAAGTGACTGACATTGCCCATAACTCTGTAGTGTGATAACTTTGATTGTGCCTTGGCAATTTGATTGTGTGCTGAACTGATGCTAATGGAACATACACAATGCTTTGGACATAAACCATTGGCCAAGTTTGGGACTAAGTCTGGACCCAGCCGCACCGGGACTCCTCTCTGAGAAGGAGTTTAGAAACCCAAGGGGTCTGTTCTGAATCCTGTGACTCAAGGGGAGGGCCTCCCTTCCTCTCTGTGTCCCTTATCTCTCTGTGAATCATTCCAAATCCAGCATAAGTCAATTTTCCTTTGTATGTTTTCCATGCAGTAATTAATAGAGTGAACCTTGCCATCGAACTTTTTTAAGCTGCAATTTGACAACATCCCATTGAAACGGCTTTGCTAACACCTTTGGCAGATGTTCTTCAAGTGATCTGAATCACCCACTTGCAACACTACTGAGATACCTGGCTGCAGACATCTGAACAAAAGCCTGAGTGGGAAGCCGGCTTTTCAGCTCACAGGAGAGATCAGTCGAAGGGGAGGTGGTCAGTCCTGAGCCTCACCATTCTGGAATGAAAGCTCTTGGAGATGTACCCTACTTTGGCCTTGGTAGGTCTGCCCTAAGAAGACCCATGCCTTGCTGGAACAGAGTCACCCCATCCCAGAGGACAGATCTGGAAATGATCAGGCATTTCTTGCTGCTCATGTGCCTGTTGGACCCCCTGGCATGGCTAGGGAAGCTGGAGAAGGTGACCCTGGAGATAGCCCTGGGTCAGTGAGATCTCTCTGATGGTCCCAAAGCGGGAACAGCTCATGGGACGCATGTCCAGGTGCAGGTGTTGGCCGTATCACCCTAACTGTAGTGGCCACAGGCAACAGGCAAATCAAAGCTTGCAAGGATGGGCAAAACCTTCTGTTGGACCCGCTACTCCTGGATGGGAAGAGCAGGGAGCTTCCCACCCCAGTGCATGCTGCTTCTCAGAGAGCACCTGAACGTGGATCTCCTGTCCCCAGCATCTGCAGGCCTTGTGAAGCCACCACTGTCTCCTTAGTCACTCCAGCTCGCTCTCGTGGGATGACTGATGCTTCCAGGACATGGGTTTTCCAAACCAAGTGGGTCAATGCAAGAAGCAGCAAGTGTGGGGTTGCCACACAGGGGAGGATGAGCCTGGAGCTGAGGGTGGCCACAGTGCCAGCCATGCCCTCACCAGCAGGTATTTGAGCAGGGTCACAGGGCCCATCAAAGGTACCAGACAGGGTGAAGGGATGAACTGGCTCAGACTCTCTCCAGGAGAAGCCCTGATGGGGAGGATGAACCACCTCTTCGTGGTGCAGGTGACATGGGACAGACCCCTCCTGCCCTGTATGTCTCCACATGCTGGGTAGAGGCCTCTCCAAGGCACCACATGTCTGGGCTTTTAGTGATAGATCTGCTATGCTGATGATGACAGACCAAGAGAAGCCAGCTCCTGAGTCCTCTGAGGGCACCTCAGGATATCGCAAGGAGACCCTACTTCAAGGCAGGGGGCTTCCCAGGCTGCTGCAAGCATCTGGGGACCAGGAGGACCAGGAGGAAAACCTGTTCAGTACTGATTGCTGTGGCAGGTACCCCATCAGACACCCCATCTGGAATCCTCCTGACTCTGACACGCAAGGGCAGGACAAGTCAGGGGGCACAGCACTGTCTCAAACGCAGAGGAGATAGATGCAGCTGGGCAAGTCCAACCCCTCTGCTCAAGCAGGGCCACCCGGAGATGGTTGCCCGGGACTTTTGAATACTTCCAAGGATGGAGACTCTACAGTCTCTTTGGACAATCTGTTCCAGCCACACCACCAGAGATGCACATGGTGGAAACCCATGGTTTTCCTTTCAACCAGCTCCTGGGTATTTTTGCTTGAATTCCTGTTCATTGGATGAGAAAAAACCTATCAGAGAGCAGAAGCAGCATGTGGAACAGACTGACATAGTGATAGTGTCAGAGTGTCAGATGTAGAAAAACAGCGCTCTGGATATGGTGTCTGAAAGGACCCCTTCAGACCTGCTCGTTCAATCACTTCTCGGGGCTCATCCTTTCAGTCTTGTGAACGGCTCCATCCTTTTCTGCACTGTGCTTGTCTCTCACACTGGTCTGCCCATCTCACCATGAGGAAGGAGCTGACGAGGAAAGCCAAAGGACAGAAGAAGTGATGGGCTGTGTCAAGGGCATAGATCAATTGCCCCCTGCAACGTAGACAGCTGTCGCCTGCAGCGCTTGACCTGAGTTTGGCTCTTCAGGTCCAGTGGCTGGAGCTTGTCGCAGTCACACTCTACTGGGGAGCTCCCAGTGATCTTCCAACTTACTGTACTTCTATCAGCATGACCAATAACTTTTGTTTATGACTAGGACATGGATTTGGAAGGCTGGGAGGTTCTGTGGGTTTGTTTTCTTTTAAATCTGAATCATTAGGCACGCTGGCATAAAAACATAAAAAGAAGAAATGAAAATGTCCACTGGCTTCAGTAGGTGAGGGATGGAGTCTCAAATTTTGTCTTTGTTGGGAAAAAGACCTTGGGGCTGAATGTTGTGAAAATGGCTGTATCATCACTAGAGGGCTCCTGGGATCTTTGGTGACACTGCCTGGGTTGTCACCTGCTCTGTCTTCCTTGTTCCTGCTCTGCAAACAGCTGTTCCCTGCTTTCTTCTGCAGTGTCCCAGGGACACATGAATGACAGGGCTGTTGAAGTGACTCTCCTGGTTCATGGGCTGGGTCTCAGCCAGGGTCAAGAGGGAATTTTTCCCTGCTGTTGTAACATCTTGTCACCATAAGCAAAAGAGGTTCTGGCAAGGCTGGAGACACATAAAGCCCACCAGGAAAGATGGAGTAGGAACGTGGAATCTGGCTCTGCCCTTCCACCTTAGAGCAGCCACAGGCAGACACCTTACCCTTAGGGCTGGTGGTTCCTCCTCCAGGAGCATGACCCTGGTGAGCAGAACCTTGTCCTGCTCTCCAAGTGCACATAGACACCTTCAAGGTTGCCCATTAGGCTTGCAGGGAAGATTGTGCTCCAAGGGCATCAGGAAGCATATGAGATCTGCACAAAAATGCATAGACCTGTGTGACTGCAGACAAGTGACACTTGAGGGGACTTAGGGAAGCCCCAAGGTAGGGAAACCCTAAGGTTGACAGTGCCAGCGTGGAAGCTCCTGCTCTTGATGCCCTCAGCCCCCTCAGAAATACCAAATAAACCCCCTAGGGCCAGCTCCTAGCTGGGACCACCAGCCTGTGATCTGCAGGGATTTGGGCAGGAGGGTGTGGATCTGGGGGGTGGTGGACGGTGGCCCAGGGGCACAGCAGCCCCCCTCAGGGTAGCCCTGCACAGGCAGCTCACCCCATTCTTGCCCCACAGGGGATTTGGGCACGTGCAGGACAGGGAAGGACACATACAGAAAGGGAAAGCATAGAATCACAGAACGGTTTGGGTTGGAAGGAGCTTTAAAGACCATACACTCCCACTCTCTGCCCTGGGCAGGGACATCTCCCACCAAACCAAGTAGCTCCAAGCCCCCTCCAACCTGGCCTTGAAACCCTCCAGGGATAGGGCAGCCACAGCTTCTCTGGCCAACCTGGGCCAGGCTCTCACCACCCTCACAGCAAACAAGTTCTTCCCAAGATCTCATCTCAATCAGTTTAAAACCGTTCCCCCTTGTCCTATGGCTCCTCTTCCTCATCCAGAGTCCCTCCCCAACTTTCCTGGAGCCCCTTGTGGGGCTCCTCCTGGAGTCTTCTCTTCTCCAGGCTGAACCCCCCCAACTTTCTCACCCTGTCCTCCCAGCAGAGGGGCTCCAGCCCTCCCAGCATCTCCATGGCCTCCTCTGGCCCCGCTCCAACAGCTCCGTGTCCTTCTGCTGTTGGGGGTCCTCCAGTGGTGGACACCTGGGGGACACAGGGCTCTCTGAGGGGGTCAGGGAGGCACCCAGTGGAGAGGTGAGCCCACGGTGGTGGAAGCAGGGGAGGTGTGAGGCTGCAGGAAGGGAAGGGAGGAGACCTGAGCCACCCTACCCAGGAGGGGAAGGGATCCGCCATGGTGGCAAGCAGAGTATCCTGGTTCAGGGAAGAAGATGTCAGTAGGCATGGATGGAAGGAAGGGACTTTGAGCATCCCAAGAGGGGAAGGAAGGAGTTGTGAGTGCTCCAGAGTGGAGAATGAAGGGGGTGTTAACGTGACCAAAGGATGAATGGAGGGCAGACAGGGGGAGATGCTGCAGGGAGCTGCGAGCCGTGCGGGAGGCTGGAGGAACCTCGGATGGGAAGCAAGTGCTCTGGGTGTGCAGGGAGGGGAGGGGTGTGTGTGTGTGTGCTTGTGGGGGAGAATGGAGAGGGTCCAGGAGCTCGCAGAGGGGAAGTAGGGGGGGGGTGAGCAAACAGGGTGGTGGGGTGGGCTGACCATGGCTAGGCAGCAGGTGCCCACCAAGCTCAACCAATCCCCTCCTCAACAAGACAGGGTGAGAAGATACGATGAAAAACTCATAGGAGGAGATAAGAGCAGGGAGATTGCTTACCAATTACCATCATGGGCAAACCAGACTCAACTTAGGGAATTAATTTAATTTATTGCCAGTTAGGCAGAGCAGTGTAATGAAAAATAAGAAAAAAACTAGAATCCACCACCTCTCCCTTCTCCCCAGACTCAACTTTGCTCTCAATTTCTGCTCTACTGTGGAACTTCATGGGCTGTGGGCTGACAACCTGCCTCACCGTGGTCTTCACCAGGGGCTGCAGGGGAATCTCAGCTCCGGCACTAGGAGAACCTTCTCCGTCCACACTGACCATGGTGTCTGCAGAGCTGTGTCTCTCTCATTCCCTCACTTCTCTCCCCCAGCTGCTGTCATGCAGCAGTTTTTAGTCCTTCTTAAATACAGCATCACAGAGGTGCTACCACCATCACCAATGGGGTCAGCCTTGGCCAGCAGTCGGTCCGTTTTGGAGCTGGCTGGAACAGGCTCTGTTGGACATAGGGGATGCTTATGTCATCTTCTCCCCCAGCTATGAAAACCTTGTGATGTAAACCCAATGCAGGTGGGCACCAGGGGATCCGATGTGCCCAGGGCTGAAGGGTCATGAGTTTGCCCTGGTGGGCAAGGCAGGGTCTGCCAGGACGGGGTAGGAACTGAAGGGTCTGGGAGCATGGGGGCAGCATCCTAGGTCCAGGGGGTGCTGGTGTCCAGGGTGGGCAGTGAGTGTTGCAGTGCCCAGTGGTGCCGTTGACTGTTGGGGCACCATCAGGGATGTCCAGCCAGTGCTGGGGCTGGGAGCACCCACACACAGCAGCACTGAGAGCCCCATCATCCTCCTGCTGTGCCACCCCACGGGCAGTTGGGGCACCTCTGCTGCCCTGGGATGGACACAGCTCCTCTCCCTGGAGCCTGCTGCTGTGTGGGAATGCCCCACACCAAGGAGGAGTCTGGGGGAAGGCTTGGCGGCCCACAGAACCCCACCGCTGCCAGTGCATCCAGTGCAGAGTTTACAGACCTACTGGTGTTACTGGGCCGGGGGAACAGAGCTTGTGGTTCTGGAGGTGAAATAGGCACGGTGTGGAGCAGTTGCCAGCAGATCCCTCTGCCCCAGTGCCTTATGGCTCACAGTCCCCACGCCCCAGGGAGGGAGCTGCTGCAGGTCCAAGGTTTCCCCCACCCAGCACTAACTGGACCCACGGGTATTGACCTTTTCTGGTACCCTGATGGTGCTGCTGAGCCGTGCTTGAACTCTGTGGTAGCACCTCTCCCCTTGTAGTTGACATCTCCATCACAGCAATCCCACCTCCCCGCGTGAAACACTCCACAGGACAGACAGCACAGTGAGCAGTGGTGGCTGTGGGGCTGTCACCCAGCCCGGGTTGGTGGATCTCAGCAGAAGGCTCCTACCCTTCAGATGAGAACCCCGCATCTCCCGCTGCAACCCCGAGTCCCAGGACACAGCTGTCCCACCTCCCTTGGCCCACAGCCTGTAGACACAGCTACGGGAACATTGATGCATAAATGAGCTTTCTTGTTTCACCAGAAACAACAGCATTTCCACAGGTGACGCCAGCCAATGAAAGTCTTTGGGTCACTGGGGTTTGGAAATGCCATCCTGGAAGTGATGTCCTTGCCCTCATCTCTTGGTGCTGTTCCCAAAGTCTTGCTCATCAGACCTCTGCCAATACCACCACAGATCCCACACATGTTTCCAGTTGCTGTTGCTCTCCAACACCCACAGTTTCCTTGGGAGATGGGGATGTCCCTTCCCAGCTTCTAGACCCTGTACCTCCTGGTGTCCCGGCAGGTCTTCCACCAAGCCATCACACCTCCTGTCTTCTGAATAAGCTCACCGCCAAAGCCTGCTCTGGTGGAAGGCTGAAGACATGGGGGGTATTTGTCTCCTCCCTCTGTGGAGCTGGGGATAGCAATTACTGTCAAGAATGGACTTCCCATTTGAGGACAACCATGAGCCAAGCTGGAAGCCACAACTGTATGATGAGCCAGAGCACATGGCACCTCTGCTCAAAACCATGGGAGGAAGAGCAGTGGCCATTAGAGGCAGGAGATGCTGAGCAAAAAACCCGAGACACAAAAAGGAGAAGCAGAGGGAGAGACCTTAGGGCATGCATGAGGAGGTGTGTGAGGAGAGGAGTGAGGAGAAGGCAGAGGAGGTATGTAGGAGGGGGCTCTGTTGGCAGAAGATGTTCCATGCTAGATGTGGAACACCTCTGATGGACTGCAGCCCATGGAGCACCCATGCTGGAGCAGGACACTGCTTGAGAGAATGAAACCTCCACTGGAGCTAAGGAGCAGTGGGAAGACACTTTTGAATATCACCATGGATGGAGGCTCCACATCTCTGGGCAACTTGTTCTACTGTTTGAACACCTAAGAGTGTTTTCTTCTGTTCAAGTGGAATTTCCTGGGTTTTTAATTGGGACTGGCCTCAGCATCCACCTCTGGGGTAGACCGCTGGTCTCCAGCTGGACTTTGTCCCACTAATCACCATGCTCCGGCCCAGCCATTCAGCCAGTTTTCGGTCCTCCTGTCTACTTATACCTGACCAGACTTCTCCGGTCTCTCTACGAGGACTTTTTGTCTGACAGTGTCAGGAGCCTTACTGAGGTGGAGGTGAACACCTGCTGACCTTCCACCAAGCCAGTCATCTCACTGCAGAAGGCCATCAGGCTGGTGAAGCACAGTTTCCTCTTTGGCAGCCCATGCTGACCGATCCTCACCAGCTTCTTCTTTGTCACGCGCTGGGAAATGGTTTCCAGGTCGTCATTCTTGTCCTTCTCAAAGATAGGAGTGAAATTTTGCTTTCTTCCAGTCCTCAGGAAGTCCCCGGGACTGTTCAAAACTAATTTAGATCCAGCTCCCCAGAGCTCCACCTTGCATCCATCTGGAGAGGCCCCCACACCCACTCACTCCCCAGCAACACCCTTGGCTCTGCATGCAGCAGTGCTTGGCGCTGCACTTGACATTCCCAGTGCTGCCTGCCTCGCTCCCAGTGCTGCCTGCCTCGCTCCCAGTGCTGGACCCCTCGCTCCCAGTGCTGGACCCCTCGTTCCCAGTGCTGGACCCCTTGTTCCCAGTGCTGCCCCTGCAGGGCTGCAGGCACGCCTGGGTCATTTCCCATCTTCTCAGGTGCAGGAGGATGAGACCCACGGCCTCAGGACATGGGTCTTCGCAGCTCCATCCAGTGGCTCCTGCCTCTTACCCCTGCAGCCTCCCCTCTCAGGGGCACATGGGGCCACCCAGGGATGCCAGGAGAGCGGGATGGGGACAGGATGAGGGCACGGTCAGCCTCAGGGGGCTGAGAGGGGTGAGGGGATGTCAGGCCTGTGCACCCTGACCCCCCCCAGCCCTCCCTCTCCGCGCGCCCAGCACCACATGTGGCCGGGGACACAGGGCGCGTGGGGACACAGGCCGGACTCTGGCCTGGTGACACGGGGGCAACAGGGCTGGTGTGCATCCCGACCATGTCCCCCGCCGCCGGCTGCCATCCCACCGGCCCACGTCACTTGGTGTCCCCACGGCGCGGTGGCCCGTGGCTGCCCAGTTCCAGCCGGTCCCGAGCTGCTGACCCGTGGCTGGCTGGACGCTGCCGCTTCCTGCGCCGGGCTGCCCTGCCACTGCCCGGCCTGCTGGGCCGCGCTTCCTGCCGGGCAACGGTCACCCCGCGGCAGGGACAGTCACCGGCCGCCCCCGTGTGACGCCGATTCAGAGTCCGGAGCTGCTCGGTGACCCCCCCGACCCCTAATGCGGTGCCGGTGCTGGGCCTGCTGCGGACTAGTCCGGAACCGAGTCCAGGGCAGCCTGGCCCCCGAGCTGTTGCCGGACCCGCACGGCCCCGAAGCACGAGCGCAAACCCGCGCCGCGCCGGAGCCCGCCCTGTCCCACACCGGAGCTGGCCTGTGCCGGACCGTGCTCAGCCCGCAACCGGGCAGAGTCGGGCCGTGCCGGGGCTGCGACCGCGCCTGGGTTGGACGGGGCCGAGCCCACCCGAGCCCCCCGGAACCGGCCCGAAACTCCCTTCCCCCGCCCCGGGCGGTCGCGCACGTGGTGCCGGGGCGCGCTGCCCGCGCGGGGGCGCGGCGGTAACGGCGGGAGGGGGGGGCGTGGCCTGGGCTGCGTGCGCGGTCGCTGTCCAATGGCGGCGCGGTCCGGCCCCGCCCCGGCGGCGAGCGGGCCAATGGGGGCAGCGGGCGGTGTTGCGCGGCGGGGGGCGGAGTCACGTGGGGCGGCGGGGGCCGGTTAAAGTGCGGCGGCGCGTGGCGGGGGTGGCGCAGAGCGGAGCGGGCACTGAAGGGGACCGGCCCTTCCTGGCGAGCGCGGCCCTGGGCCGCCCGGTGAGGATCGGTAGCAGCAGCCGCCGTTGCCACCGCCTACTTCTTGGGCGGTCGGTCGGCCGGCGGGGAGGGGAGCCACCGCATGGCGGCGGGAGAGAGGGTGGTGCGGCGCGCGCGGGAGGGGCCGTTACCGGTGCGCGGGAAGGGCCGTTATTCGGTACCTTCCCTTCCCCCCCCTCCCCGGAATCGCTACCCCTCTTAGCCCCGTTATCCGGTAGCCACTCCCCCCTCCATCCCGCAGAGCCCCGTTATCCGGTACGCGCCCCCCCCCGACTCCTCTCTCTCCCGCAGGATGAAGAGCAGCCCAGGCCATGGCGCGGCACCCGCTCCCCAGCCCCCGCGGCCGGTGGGGCCGTAGGACGACGGAGCCCCCCCGCACCCTATAGCGCCCCGACTACCGTCTGTCCCCGTCCCACCCTATTTAATTCTGTACCTAATTTATTAGCACCTGGCCCCCACCATGGACCCCACCCCCACGGTGCCCCCCGCCCCCATGGCGGACTTCCTCTGGATGCTGGTCCTAGGCTTCATCATTGCCTTTGTCCTGGCCTTCTCCGTGGGTGCCAATGATGTGGCCAACTCTTTTGGCACAGCAGTGGGCTCGGGGGTGGTCACCCTGCGGCAGGCCTGCATCTTGGCCACCATCTTTGAGACCGTGGGCTCTGTCCTGCTGGGAGCCAAAGTCAGTGAGACCATCCGGAAGGGGCTGATCGATGTGGAGATGTACAACTCCACGCAGCAGCTGTTGATGGCGGGTTCAATCAGCGCCATGTTTGGTGAGGAACCGGGGAGGGAGGGGTGTCAAAATGGGGATGGGAGGGTGCCCTGGTGACAACTTTCTTACCAGGATTCTCCTCCTCTTTCAGGATCCGCCGTGTGGCAGCTGGTGGCTTCCTTCTTGAAGCTTCCCATCTCCGGTACCCACTGCATTGTCGGAGCCACCATTGGTTTTTCGCTGGTGGCCAGAGGGCAAAAAGGTGTCAAGTGGTCTGAGCTGCTAAAGATTGGTAAGTCCAGCTGGCATGGGCACCCCACATGTCCCTGGGGCTTCCCCTTCCAGCAGTGGGAGACTGATCCTGCCTCTTTTCTCCTAGTGTTGTCCTGGTTCATATCACCCCTCCTTTCAGGCATCATGTCTGCTATGCTATTCTTCCTTGTCCAGAGGTTCATCCTCCGTAAGGTAAGGGCTGTTCACCCCGTTTTCTGACACCCTGGGGCTTTCAGGTGCTTCCTTGTCTACCCCTTGGTGAGCCCTCACCCAACAGGAGCTGGAGGGATGGGAAAAATGGGAACTGCTCTGCAAGGCAGAGCCTGGGGGGTGAGGAGGCTTCACTTGGCCTACTCTAAACCTTTTGGGCCAGGAGGGTCCTACCTCGCCTCAGCAAGAATTGGCTGCAGCTTCTGACTAGAGAAGTGATCTAGAACAGATAGGAAAGACCTCACAAGAAGCTCTGATCTTAAAGTCACGGTGTGAGGCTGGATCTCCCCTTGTGTCCTGCCACAGAGGAAAGCTGTGACCAACAGCAATGGCTTTTTCAAAGTCAGGAGGGGCAGAAGTTTTCCTGGTGCTGTGGAAACTGTACTACCCTCCCCCAGGTCCACCAAAGAGTGCTCAGCCTGGCTTTGGGGATACACTCCTACTATTGGCAGCATCTGACAGGCTGGAAAGGGGCACCAGCCACCCAGAGGTGGCAGCTCCAGACCTCACCTTCCTGAGATGGTGATCCTGGAGCGCAGGATGCTTCCAGCCCAGAGCAGGGGCACCCAGCCAGCTGCATGGAGGGACCCCAGCATTTTCTTCTGCATATTTGAGGTTAACTTGAATTATTTTAGGACTTAGCTTGTACTATTTCTGGTTCGAGAGATGTTAAGATCTTATCGCTGCTGGTTTCTACCTGGCATCCCTTTAAAACAATTCAGTGTCACTGCTGTCACAGTAACCTTGCATAACTGGCCTTTCAAAGCCGGGCTGGCCCTGTCAGGCTTCATTCTGGCATGGAACAGTCCACTTGCTCCGTCCTGCCCTGCTCAGTGTGTTTGTACCAGTGCTAGACCCCAATTGCTGGGTGGCAGCAGCAGAGATTAAGTGCTCCTGCTGCTCAGGTGAGGGCCCCTCTGTGCAGGTATGTGGTCAAATAAGCTGCTTTGTGAGTAATGGACTTTTTTTTTTTTTTTTTTGTCCAAGTCAGCTGGAAAGAGGTAAAAGCTTTGACAAATGCTTTTATCTGAAAGTGCCTGGTGAGTTGAAAGAGAAGACCTGTGTGGCTGGAGAGAGTTTGAGAGCTGGGCAGCCCCAGCTGCGGGCACAATGAGATGTTCCAGCCCTGGGAGTGGTGGGACACACAGCTGGTCCCACCCTGGGGAGCCCCATGGTACCCCTGGTGTCCTGCCACCTTCCTCGCTGGACTGGTGGGGGGCACAGACAGTGGCAGCCCCTGATTTCTCTAAAAGCTGTTGGGAGCTCAGGCTCTTGGCAGAGGTCATGGGAGACTGGTATCAGAGCCGCTGTCAGCAGCTCAGCGAGGGTACGAATCCCCTGGTGGGACGAGGCTGTTCTTCAGCAGCTGCTTGACCCCCAGGGTCTGTCCTTCCCAGCACTGGTCCTTGTTTTGCAGGCAGATCCCGTCCCCAATGGCTTGCGAGCTTTGCCTGTCTTCTATGCCTGTACTGTGGGGATCAACCTCTTCTCCATCATGTACACTGGTGCACCCTGTAAGTATACCACAGAATACTTGCACCTGAATTTTTAAATGCTTTACAAAACCTCCATTAAATGCACGATTTACCCCTTTTTTGCTTTACAGGGCTGAAATCTCCTAGAAGGCGGCTGGCCTGTGCCGGTTACAGAAGGCTGCAGGCTAGCATGTGCTGAGTTTGGGCTAGATAGCTGCCCAGCCAAAGAGACCTGCTCAAACTAAACCCCTCCAGACCTTTCTCCTTAGATTCCCCAGGACTAGCAGATAACATGACTTCCCCTTCTCTTACCTGTACTAAAACTCAGCTGCTGCTGCAGAGACTCCTGGGGCTGCCAATAGCGAGGCTAGGAGAGAGATGGGAGGCTGTGGGCGGCCCC
>JAOQGH010000015.1:58906-78981 GCA_025769975.1 Gallinago jamesoni | reverse complement strand
GTTTGCCCCCCCCCCCCCCCCCCCCGCCTTCACCTTGTCCCTAAGAATAAACTCTTTATCCCTGGCAAGAAGACCTGGCACCTGCACTGAGAAGAGGCATTTGGGCTTTGAAAAGCCAAATTGGAATGCTTGTTTGGTGTTGTGTAGGAGGCCGGGGTGTGGGTAGGGCTAGGAGAGGGCTCAGCAGGGAGGGTGCCTCCATCTGCTGGGGTGACTCTGCCCGAGGTGTTTTCAGTCTGAGATGGGTTTCCTGTTGTGGAGGAGTTGCTGGAGGTGATGAGGGCAGGCAGTGCTGGCTCTGCAGGGTTTTCTCTGTAAACAGTGGCTGGAAAATTGTTTGGAGAGATGTTGGCTTCCCCTTCCCTTGGGGAGGGGGGGGGCAGGGTTGCTGTGGTGCTGGTGGGGGCTGCTCCAGGATCACCCTAATCTATCACCTGGCACCCTGGAGGTGGATTCATGTTTATTCAGAGTACTCAGCTGCAGGAGGGCTGGGGGAGCTCTGTGTCTGGCAAGTGCAGGGTTTGTAGCCTTCAGCGAGCTGGGCTTGGTGTCAGCAAAAAGCTGGATGGGGGGAGAGGGGGGGGCGATGGTAGCCATGGCGTTGCTGGTGGTGCACGAGGAGCAGTAAGTTGCTCCCTGCAGCAGAAAATGCAGGAGTCGAGCAGTCGCAGGCATCTGATCCCCCCCAACTGGGGGCTGCAGCCGGCTCTTCAACACTCCACCTCTGCTAAAAGTCCCACCGCATGTGAGAACGCCTGTAACTGGGTCACAGAACACCTCGAATGCCTTAAAACGAGTTCCTGGGGATTCTGGGGAGCAGAACCCTCTCCCCTCGCTCAGCAGCCGGAGGGGTTCATGGAGATGTGGGGGCTCTCCCCTGGGAGCAGCCCGGACCCTGCATGGGGGAAGCGGTGCTGTTGCCACAGCCGGCGGGTTGGGTGGCTTTTTTTTTTTTTTTCTTTGACATTGCAGCAAGTGAGGAGCTTTCTGTCCCTGCTCAGAGCAGGCACCAGTCCCTGATGGGATTTGGCTGTGGGAGGGAGGGGAAAGTGCCTGCACGTGTGAAAGACTAGCTTTGGATGGGGGGAAATTCTGCATGGGGTAAGGTTTTGGTGCGGTCAGTGATGGCTTTCTGACGGTGTTTCTCCCTGGCAGGTGAATTAGCTCAGGGATGTTGCAGGTGACAGAGTCCCCGTGCTGGGAAGAGCAAAGTTGTATGTTGAGGAGGTTTTTGCCCAGAGGTTTTCAAAGATCCGTTGTTTTATTTTCCTAGTGCTGGGCTTTGACAAACTTCCTCTGTGGGGTATCCTCCTAATTTCTGCGGGGAGTGCTGTTGTCTGTGCTCTCGTCGTCTGGTTCTTTGTATGTCCAAGAATGAAGAAGAAAATTGAACGTAAGTAATGCCTCTCTTAGCAATCCTTTGGGGAAGGGCATGCTTGGACTAACCAACTTCTTTTCCCAGCGGGAGATCTCATTAGCTGCAGGGCTGTTATTAGCAGGGATCCTCCGTGTCAGTTATAGCTTAAGCTGCTCTGCAAACCCTGAGTCACTGGGGTGCATCTCCTCGAGCTGGATTCTGTCAGCTCCCAACCTGCCACAGTGCTGGAACGGTGCTCTGGGGACACCAAAATCCCCCTTGAATCCCCCAGGTACTTTGCTGCCCAGTGGCATCTGGCCCTTGGTTTCTAGGCAGGGCAAGCACTCCTGGAACAGCACAGAACAGCGGGCAAACAACCCAGTTTCTCTCTTGAATAGAGAAGAAGAGGAGGCAGGAGACAACCTGCCTGTTAACCTGTGTAACCTTTAATCCTCTGCATATCTGCTGATCAATCTTTGGCCTGGCAGATGCAGATCACAGGCTTTAAAGCTGTGTAAGCTGATGGAATCCTTTCCCTGTAGGGAAAAAAAAAAAAAAACCAACCTATTGGGAGGCATCCAAAAGAGCAGTCCTGAGCTCTGCCTCCTGAAAAGTACAGGCAGCTCTCCTGGAGCCGTGTGTGGTCTTGCATATAAATGTGGTTTGCTGTCTGGGGCACTTAAGGAACTGGAGATGGGGGATAACCAGTGTCCTTGTCAGACTGGTGTAACTGGGGTGTGACTAACAGCTTTATGGCTGTCCTTGACATTCTTCCAGCTGTTCGAGCTTTGGCTTAACGCCTGCCTGCAAGGGAGCCTCTCCTGCCTGCCGGGGAGCATCGCTGGGAGGAGGCGGTGGTGCATGGGGAGACAAGCTCTGCAGGGGCTGGGTGCTGGTCTGATGGTTGATCTTGGGAGGGGCCCTCACAGAGGGTGAGGGGCTGGAGGCCACAGCAGCCAGAAAACTGCCCGGGAAATTGTCATGTTTGTGATGAGGAAGTTTTTTTTTTTGGTTGTCTGAAAGAGTTGACCTCACCTTTTCACCTGGAGAAAACATGCTTTTTCCCAGTAGAGGGGGAGTAACAGCCTATGCTTCCAGGGCTTGGTGCTGCTGGCTTTGACAGGAAACCAGGCTGCCCTCAGAAGGTGGAGACCAGCTCCTGTTTGGGTTTGTCACCCACCAGCGGGAGCTGGAGTGGAGCCCAGGCGGTGAGTCTGCCGGCAGGCTGGAGCCGATGGGCTGGCAGAGGAGCTAGGCTCTTCGGGGCACCTTCCCATCAGCTTCAGGATTAGCAACCGCCCCAGAAGCTCTCTGGACCCCAGGTCTAGAGCATCCAACGGCCTCTGGGAATGGGGAAGAGACAAACACAGCTTGAGGAGGAACTTCTTCCATCAGAAGAATGGTCATAAAAGCCCCATAATGGTGCTCACCACACCCCGTGTGGGTTGGGGGGTGTCTAAAAATAGGAGATGAGTTGACTTGTGTTGGTTTGGCTGTCATGCCCAGGACAAGGTTTGACTGCCCAGAAGTTTCCAAAGTTCAGTATGAGGGGGAAGCTGTAAATCTTTATTTAGCTGCCATAAATCTGAGTGGTGAGGGATGAGGGTTTGCTCCTGCTACTGGGTGTGATGGTGGCCAAGGGATTTGATGGTACCTGTCTCCCTTCCCAGGAGAAATCAAATCCAGTCCTTCTGAAAGCCCCTTGATGGAGAAGAACATCACCCCGAAGGAGGACCATGAGGAGACCAAGGTGCCTTTGGGTGATGCCAAGAGCCCTGTTGCTGATGTGGGGCCAGCTGTGACCCACCGGCCAGCAGTGGAGGAGAGGACGGTCTCCTTCAACATGGGGGACCTGGAGGAGGCCCCAGAGCAGGGGAAACTCCCTAACCTTGACCCGAGGGAAACCAGCATTGATGGTGGTGAGTGGTGGGGATAGTGTTGGGGGTGCCAGGGTGCTCTCCTGCAACCGCAGGTACCCCAAATGCTGAACACCCACCATCTTGGCAGGAGCCGTGCGGCTGCCCAATGGCAACCTTGTTCAGTTCAACCAGACTGTGGGCCACCAGCTGAGCTCCAGTGGGCAGTACCAGTACCACACTGTGCATAAGGACTCTGGCCTCTACAAGGAGCTGCTGCATAAACTGCACCTGGCCAAGATGGGGGACTGCATGGGGGACTCAGGGGACAAGCCTCTGCGTCGCAACAACAGCTACACCTCCTACACCATGGCCATCTGTGGCATGCCCCTGGACTCCCTCCGCGCCAAGGAGGGCGAGGAGGTAGAGAAGCTGACCTGGCCTGTGGCAGACACCAAGAAGAGGGTCCGCATGGACAGCTACACCAGCTACTGCAATGCGGTGGCCGATGCCCACCCGGCTGCTGATGTGAACCTGAACACAGCCCAGGTGGAGATGGGCGTCGGTGACCGCAAGGGCAGCAGTAGCTCCCTGGGAGAATGGCATGACCAGGACAAACCTGAGGTGTCCCTCCTCTTCCAGTTCCTGCAGATCCTCACAGCCTGCTTTGGCTCATTTGCTCACGGTGGCAACGATGTCAGGTTAGTTGGGCTGGCAGGAGTGGTGAGGTTACTCACTGGAGCTGGTGCCCACCTTGCCCACAGCCTCTGGCCCTCTAGACCAGCTCTCCTTTCTCTTCCAGCAATGCCATAGGGCCCCTAGTCGCGCTCTACCTGGTCTATCAGACGGGTGATGTGGCTACCAAGGTGGCAACTCCCATCTGGCTGCTGCTCTATGGAGGTGTGGGAATTTGCATTGGCTTGTGGGTCTGGGGAAGGAGAGTCATCCAGACAATGGGGAAGGATCTGACGCCCATCACCCCATCAAGGTAAGGTCTGCCTTGGGGCAGGGGGAGGCTTCTGGCAGTCCTAGAGCTGCATCTTGCTCCTAGAGCCCCTCTCTGCTCTCTTCTGGGGTTTCATTGCTCAGGTGGTGGTGCTGGGGGGTGCTCCCTTCATCCCTTGAGGGGGCCAGCCTGGGGCTACTGGGGGTCTGGGGAGCTGAGTTGAGGAGTTGACCCTGCAGGGGCTGACCCTGTGCTTTCTGCCTCTGCAGCGGCTTCAGCATTGAGCTGGCATCTGCCCTGACGGTGGTGATTGCCTCCAATGTTGGCCTTCCCATCAGCACAACCCACTGCAAGGTAGGTGGGGGGTGGCAGGAGGGAGTGGTGCCAGCAGGGCGTGAGTTTGGCTTCCCCTGAATCCTTGGTGCTGAGTAAACTGAGCTGTGTGGGAGGTCTCAAAAATGGGCTGCTGGCTGGTCTTCAGCTCCCAGCTCTGCCATTTGCATCTCAATGAGGTGGCAGCGGCTGCCCATGGCTGAGCGAGGGGGTGACAAGAGAACAAAACCTTTTTGATGAACCTTTAGGCTCTGCCAAGCAGCCCAGGGAACCAGGCTCTCCTCACCCTGCACTCTGCTTGGTCCCTAAGGGCTTGAGTGAGACCCTGGGCGCCCCTGGGAGAAGCTGTGGAGCAGGGCACATGCATGAGGGGGTACCCCATTCCCCTCCCATGCTGAGCATCGCCTCCTCATGCAGGTGGGCTCAGTGGTCTCAGTGGGCTGGCTGCGCTCCAGGAAGGCGGTGGACTGGCGCCTCTTCCGCAATATCTTCATGGCTTGGTTCGTCACTGTCCCTATCTCGGGTCTCATCAGTGCTGCCATCATGGCTGTCTTCAAGTATGCGGTCCTGAAGGTGTGAGGGCAACTGGGGCTGCTCCTGCTACCCTGCTGCCACCTCCCCTCTAGGAGCTGGGGAGGCTTATCCTGGCGTGGGATGGGGGCTTCCATCATCTCTGGGGCTTCCTCAGTTCTGCACAGTGTTGTCACTGAACTATATACATATACTATTTTTTTTTCTTTTTTAATATAAATGTCTTGGCGCTAAGTTTCTAGCTGAGGGTGCAGTGCTGAGGCTGCACCCCTCCCCGGGAGCCTCCCGTGCTGCGCTGTAGCTTTAGATTAGCAGTTACAGGAGGCCACTTTAATTCTTAACGACTTAATTCTGAATCCCCTGCAGTGATTGCTCCTTCAGTAAGGACCAGGGCTGCTCCTTACCCCTCCTGGGAGGTCTCAGGGGACGGGGGGGGTGGGTGGGTGTATCCCCCTACTGCGGGCTGTGCTGCCTTCAGCTTTGCCTCCATCGCTGTAGTGCTGTGGCCACCACTGCCCCCCCATCCTGTTGGGGCAGTACTCCCTAATGTCCCCCTGACACACATACACCCCCCACTGCTGCTACCTCGGATTCAATAAAGATTTCCTTTGTACATCAGTGCTGCTGGTGATCCTGGGCTCGGAGGAGGGGGTGCTTGGGTGGCCCTGGCTGCTGTCCCGTCACCACGTGCTGCCCTGGGGCTTCTCTTCTGCCCTTCCTTGGACCAACGCCCTGGGACTGGGGAGGCTGATAAGACCTCCACGTGTCCTCTGGTGGCAGGGGACCACCTGCACCCTAGCCTTGGGGGGGGTTATCAGGGCCCCACAGCTGGTTGTCACCCTGTTACCAGCCTTGGGGGCAGAAGCTGCTCCTGGCCCTTCCATGTACTCCGTGATGTCCTGGGGGGTCAAGGCCAGGCCTCGGGACCTACGTCACTGGGTTGGCACTGGGGTGTTGCAAGAGCTGTCACTGAGTGCCAGGTCTGGCCCTGGGCCGGGGCGGGGGGGGGGGGGCAGGCCGGACCCCCTGGGGTCGCTGAGCCCGGGCTGGGGACACAGGGACAAGGGAGGGGGATGTGGGGATCGAGAACCGGGTGTGAGGGATGTGCATGGAGACCTGTCACCCACTGGGATGGGGAAGGGGAGGAGTCCCACGGGGCTGGGGACGTTTCCCACGGGAGCTGCTCCGTGTCCTGTGGGATGTGGGTGCCCCCTCCTGTCCCCGTCTCTCCAGCGGTGTGGGACGCTAAGCCGCGCAGACACCCCCATCCCCCGTGCCGGTGGTGAGGCCGGTCCTTGACCCCGGTTAATGATTCGCCACCAGGCGCTGCGATGGGCAAACACCGGCCCGGGGGCTCGGGGCCGCTTCCCTCCGAGGGGCGGGGGGGGCCATAGGGGGCATCTCCGGGGAAGGGAGGCGGGGGGGAAGGGGACGGTCCGGGGAGCCCCTTTTGTAGGGGGCACGGGGTGGGGGGGGATCATTTGGAGGGTCACCACCCCGAGTCCCGTCCCGGCTGTTGTTCCCGGGAGAGGGGGCCGGGCCAGTGCCCCGGGGGGGGCGGAGGGGGGGGCCGGGTCGGGGCGGTCCCGCGGGACCCCCTTAAAGCGGCGGCTGGAGGAGGCAGCCGGAGGCGGCGACGATGGGCAGCGAGGGGGAGCGGGGCCCGGCGGCGGCGGCCCCCGGCCCGGGGGACCCGCGGGCGCTGCGGAGGGACTGCCAGCACCGGTGGGGCTGGGGGAAGGGGTGGGACGGCTGGGACATGGGGTGGGGGATGGAGGGCAGCGGTCGAGGCGGGGGGTCGAGGTGTCCGATCGGGGGCAGCAGGACCTAGAGCTGTGGGGAAAGGGATTGGGGGGGGGACGACGACTCTCTGTGTCTGGATGTGTACTTCTGGAGGGGGGTGTGCTTCTGGGGGTACAGTACCCGGGGGAAGGACCCCAGGGGTGCAGGTATGAATGGGGGAGGATTTGGGAGTGCAGGAGGGGGCAGCCGCCCTGAGGGGACACCCCACCCCCCCACCCCACCCCCCGTCCTTCCCCCCCCTTCCCTCCCCTCTCCATGGGGACACACCGGAGGGTGCAGGCCAAACCCGGGGTCTCACCATTCCTGCTCCACACGGCTTCATTTACAGCTCAAAAGCCCATTTTTCTGCTCCAATAACTCGCTGTGGTGCCCCTGAGCCATGGTGGGCGTGCAGTGCACCTCCCCCTTTTTTCCCACCCCCCCGGCCAAGGACAGGGGACATGGGAAATGGTCTCCATCCCCTCCTCTGTGCCCCCCTCCCATCCCTAGACACCCCACACACCCCATAACCTCCGCCCCTTCCACCCTCAGGATCTTCGTCAACCGGAGCCTGGCACTGGAGAAGATCAAGTGCTTCGGCTTTGACATGGACTACACCTTGGCCAGTGTGTTTTTTGGGGGGGGGGGGGGGGCGGGATGGGGAGAAGGGGGGGGGTTCTGAGGTGGCATGGGGGGTGGTGGGACCCGTCCCCAGCCCCTGCCCATGCTGCCCCCCACACACACACAGTGTACAAGTCCCCCGACTACGAGGAGCTGGCCTTCACTCTGCTGCTGGAGCACCTTGTCTCCATCGGGTACCCCCATGAAATCCTCTCCTACAAGTACGACCCCACCTTCCCCACGCGGTGAGTTTTTGGGGGGGGGGGGAGCAGAGGTCAGGCTGTTGGTGTGCCCCCCCCACCCCCGCCACCCGCTGACGGGGTGTGTGGTGCAGGGGCCTGGTGTTCGATGCCCTGTATGGGAACCTGCTGAAGGTAGACTCCCATGGGAACCTGTTGGTCTGTGCCCACGGCTTCCGCTTCCTCAAGGGGTGAGTCTGGGACCCCCCTGTCCTGGAGATGGGGGGTGGGGGTGATGGTGGGAGACCCTTGGCATGGGGTGCAGCTCTGTGCTCCCTCTCCAGGGCTGAAATCCTTCACTATTACCCCAACAAGTTCATCCAGCGGGATGACATGAAGCGCTTCCACATCCTCAACACCCTCTTCAATCTCACCGGTGAGTGAGAGCCAGTCTCCAGCCCCCCCCCCCCGCCATTGAGGAGTGCTTGCCTTCTCCCCCTCCCCCTGTGCCCCTCTCATGACCCCCTCCCTGGCAGAGGCCTACCTCTATGCCTGTCTTGTGGACTTCTTCACCAACTGCTCCAGATATGTCAAGTAAGGAAGCTGGTGGATGGGGGCTTGGGTCTGGTGGATCTGGCATGGCGGTGGGATGATGGGGGAGGGGTGGGGGGGGTGGGGGGGTATTCACCCCCTTAAACCCGCCCTCTTTTCCTGACCATTGCAGCTGCGACACTGGCTACAAACATGGGAACCTCTTCATGTCCTTCTGCAGCATGTTCCAGGACGTGCGTGAGGCCATGGACCACGTCCATCTCTCGGTGGGTGGGGGGACAGGAGGGGGATGGTGAGGATGTTGGGGATGACTCTCCCCCCCCCGCCCCCCCGCATCCCTTCCCCCAGAAGGTTTTGGCCAGACCCATCTGTCCTCTCTGCAGGGCTGCCTGAAAGAGAAGACACTGGAGAACCTGGAGAAATACGTGGTGAAGGATGTGAGTGCCTGTGGGCCACATGCCCCCACCCCTCTACCCTGGTCCCCATGCCCCCCCCCACCCAATGACTTACCCCTCCCCAGCCCCGGGTGCCGCTGCTGCTGAGCCGCATGAAGGAGGTGGGGAAGGTCTTTCTGGCCACCAACAGTGACTACAACTACACGGATGTGAGTAGGGGGATGTCTCTGTCCATCCCCACGCCCCACCCTGGTTCAGTCTGCCTCAGGGGGGCCCTGGACAGGGGGCAGAGCACAAGCAGGGGATCTGTCCTCCTGGGGATGGTGATGGACATGCCCGGTGTCCTTGCAGGCCATCATGTCCTACCTTTTTGACTTCAGCAATGGGGACAAGGTGAGTCTGTTCCCTGGGTTGGGGGGGTACATGGTGCCATCAGCAGCCCCTTCCTGACACCCCAATCGCCCCACCCCCAGCAGACCGAGGCCCTGCAGCGTCCCTGGCGATCCTATTTTGACCTCATCGTGGTGGACACCCGCAAACCGCTCTTCTTCGCGGAGGGCACTGTCCTGCGCCAAGTGAACACGGTGGAGACCCCTCCATCGCTGCGGCGGGTGTTGGGCACCATCTGGGCATGATGGGGCCTCCCATGGGGACAGCTGGGGGGGGGGGATTTGCTGTTGGGTGAGCGCTGGGCGGGCACAGGTAATGGTATCCCCCCATCATCCCAGGGTCTTCTCATCCCGCAGGACACAGGAAAGCTGCGCATTGGGACATACACGGGCCCCCTCCAGCACTGCGCAGTCTACTCTGGTGGTGAGCGCCTGGCTGGGCTTGGTGGGCAGCACAGGGGGACATGCCTGCACATGTGTCACTTTGACATCCCACTACCCACAGGCTCCTCGGACGTGGTGTGTGACCTGCTGGGTG
This sequence comes from Gallinago jamesoni, assembly GCA_025769975.1. Lineage (NCBI taxonomy): Eukaryota > Metazoa > Chordata > Aves > Charadriiformes > Scolopacidae > Gallinago > Gallinago jamesoni. The sequence continues at coordinate 69,502 of JAOQGH010000015.1, read as the reverse complement.
TGAAGGGCAAAGACATCCTCTACATGGGGGACCACATCTTCGGGGACATCCTCAAGTCCAAGAAGCGGCAGGGCTGGCGCACCTTCCTGGTAGTGCCTGAGCTGGCCCGGGAGCTGCAGGTCTGGACGGAGAAGAGCGGTGAGCATCACCCAGCCAGGGACGCAGGCCCTGATCAGCCTGGGACATATGTGAATGTGTTCCACGCTGGTGGAAGTAGCCAGAGGCTCCTGCCTCACCTCAATGGCAAAGATGGCCCCAGTGGGACGCGCCCCAAACCCCCAGTGCCAGTTGTGGCAGGTAACAGGGGATGTTGCCCACACCGATCTGTCCCCATTGCCCTTGCAGAGCTGTTTGAGGAGCTGCGAAGCCTGGACCTCTTCCTGGCAGAGCTATACCAGTGAGTGGGCACAGGGCAGGGATGGGGGGTGCAGGCACCGGTGGGGGGGCCCTCCAGGTGAGCTCCCAGTCTCTCTCCTGCTCCAGGCACTTGGACAGTGGCAGCAGTGAGCGCCCAGACATCAGCTCCATCAAGCGTCAGATCCAGGTGATGCCCAGGGCACCATCTCAGCACTCCCAATCCCTCTCTGCGGGGGGGGAGCTGGGTGCCCTGAGCATCCTACTGCACCCGCAGAAAGTCACACATGAGATGGACATGTGCTACGGGAAGATGGGGAGCCTTTTCCGCTGCGGCTCACGCCAGACGCTCTTTGCCAACCAGCTGATGCGCTACGCCGACCTCTATGCCGCCTCCTTCATCAACTTCCTCTACTACCCCTTCAGCTATCTCTTCCGGGCACCCCCTGTCCTGGTATGCAGCCCCCTGCTCACCGTGCCTCAGTTCCCCTCCCTGCCTGAGGAGGAGTTACGGGGTTGAGGGGGGCATTCACTGGGCACCCAGCCCCTCAGTTGGCTGGTCCTGGCCCCCCTCTGCACACCTTCTCCCATTGCAGATGGCACACGAGTCGACAGTGGAGCACAGCCGCCTGGATGCAGGGGAGGTGGGCACAGCCCTGGCACCCTGGCTGGCCCAGCACGGCTCCCCCAGCCATCAGGTGGGTGTCAGGGGACAGGGGGGCAGGACGTGGGAGTCCCAGCACTGGCACTCTGGTGCCAGTGGGGTCCTGCACCCACTGAGTCCCCCACCTCTGTCTCAGGTCACTGGGGTCCCCCCGGACTCTAGTGAAGAGGAGGACGATGGAGAAGCCTGACCCCACCCTGGCACCAACAGCTGCTGAGCTGGCAGGTGCCAAAATGCATAGGGGCATTCAGTGGCCCTGGACCACTGCCAGCTGGCAGACCAAAGCCACCCATGGTCAGCCACCAGCTCCAGTGGCCACAGGATGGCTGGTGGCCCTGCCTCATGCCCCACGTGACACCTCTCCCTGAGCAGCGGCGCCCCTTCTCCTGCTTGCACCAGGAGCCAGGTCCCTGAGCCCACAGGCTGCCCTGTGCCCCCCCCTTTCCCTCATGCTGCCCCTGGCATCAGCTGTGTCCCAGCCAACTCAATGCCAGTCTGGGGTCACCAATGCTGGGGTCACCTGAGGACAGGGCTGGACCACCTTTGCACCAGCTGGTGGTCCCAGCACCTCCGGCTCTTCCACCTTTGGTGCCTGGCCCCAGGGGCCACTATGGCACTGGGCTTCAGGGCAAGGTGGGTGGATGTGGCTCAGGCAAGGGCTCTGGAGGCAATTAATGCTCCCTGGGAACCTTTTCTCTGCTATCGCCCTCTTCTGTTTTCTACCCTCTTCTATTTATAACAGATACTCAAACTCCTGGCACTGGAAAGACATAAAATTGGCTATTTTAAAAGAAAACTGCTTTGCCCTTGAGCCTGGGAACAAAAGGCAGTTCCCAAATCCTTGGGCAGCAGCTGGGACAACTGGGACAACCCTCTGGGCAGAGGGTGGCCACCCTGAGACATGTCCCGTCCCCCCCATCTGCCAGCACTGTCCTGTACCCCAGAGGAAGGGGCCAGGCCTGCTGGGACTTCCAGATCCTGCTCTGACTTCTTCCAGCACCAGGGTTCTCAATAAAGATGCTGAGCCAATGCTGGTGGTGGCTGTGTCAGGAGGAGGCAAAAGCGTGGGATGAGGACAGGACTGCCACTTGCTGAGGGCAGGAGGGTGGCAAGGAAGCTCCCCTCCACCCTTCAGGGCAGCCACAGCGCTTTACTCCTCACAGCAGGGAAACTGTGCAGGCTCCCAGCACCTGTCCCGTCACCAGCAGCCAGTGCTGCTGCTTCTCTGGGGTGCAAACTGCCCTTGAGGGAGGACGGGCTGCCCAGAGCATACTCCCAGGGCTCAGCTGTCCCATCCCAGCCCCCCATCCCTGCCCAAGGTCTGGGAGCCTAGACCACTGCATCCCAAGGACCTCTGCACACCTTGCCTGTGCCGCTTTCAGCCTCCCTGGGGCCTGTGTAGCAGCCACTGGGTCCCACAGGTACCCCAGTGCCTTCAGCTCTCACGAGTGGGGCACAGCTGGTGCTGACCCCCAACTCAAGACATCAGGTCTGCACATGGCTCTTGGCCGGGACCCTCCAGATGCTGCCCAAGCAAGGCACAACACAGCTCTGGAGGAAATCCCTCAAGACATCGCTTCCAAAACACTGGAAGTTGCCCAGAGCACTGCAGAGTCTGACTGACATCATCCTATGGCAGGAAAAATCAGGACGTGCGTCACAGCAGAGGAGCCAAGGGCAGTCTCAGAGGACATAGCCCTTGTCTCCAACTCTGGACTTTGCACACTACTCACTAAGCCACACTTCATCTCTACTGCAAGTTTTTATGTATTTAAAACCAGTGCTTATATATTTAAAACAGGCTTATTATGTGCCATCCCTACATATTTACATCTGAAAGGCAACAAGAGTCAGTGGTGCATGCAACGCAGCCTGTGGGAGCGAGCAGCCTGCACCCTGCTGGAAATCCCTCAGCAGCACTCTGGGGGATATAAACTCAAACCCTCCAACTCCGTCACCTCTGGTAAAGCCTTGTTTTTCCGGAAGAAGAACTGAATCTCCTCCTCAGCATCCAGGATTTCGCTAAGGGATGACACCACGGGGTCATGGTCCTTCAGCATCTCTGGGTAGCGGCTTACAACCTGCTCTATCCGCAGCGAGCGCCTCACTGGTGTCAGGAATTTCAGCTCCTGGCCTTCCAGCAATTCCTTTCCCCTGCAGAGAGGACAAGAGTCTTTAGGTGAATCCTGCAGAGCAGCGATGACAGAGAAGGCACTTGCTGCCAGGAGCGGGCAGCTCAGCCTTACCTGGATACAGATTTAACTTGTAACTTGATGGAGACAGGCAGGCTGGCCAGGGACCTCCCTGTCAGGCAGGGAGTCACTGCCATGTCCTGCCTCTCGCTCAGGGAAGGCATTGTAGGCTCCCGAGGAACGGGCTGCTCCGCTTCTTCCCCTGACAGAAGAGGAAAAGGGCAGCACAGTTGCAGAGAGCAGCAGGTTGTGTAGGGATTACAACACCACAGCACTCCAGACACAAGTGAGGGCACCTTGCCGCAGAGGTGTGATGAGCTAGGACAGCTTCCAGCCTTGGAAGGGGAATCTTGCCCCATTTTTAAGACCAGGATTGCAGACTTTCACAACACTCAGTCTCCATCAAAGTCAAAGGGAACAAGGTGCTGGGACAGACTGCGAACCAGACTGGTCCTCTGCCTGCAGCAGGGAACTCCAGCCTGCCTGTGCTCCAGCCTGCCAGCAAGCTCTCTCCCCTTTCCCCCAACATGTTACCTTCTGATGTTTGATCTGCAGCCTTCAAAATATCAAGGACAACTTCTCTGAGTTCCTGGAGTGGCTGCAGGAAAAGCAGAATGCAGATCAAGGCAGGCCTGACTTGGTAACAGAGACCAGAGTAACAACTGAATAAGAAAAACTATTTTTGTTGCATCGTGACACCCCATGCTGGAGCCAGAAGCAAAAGGCTGCCGTTTCCCTTCTCCCACTGGGATCTGTCAGCACACAGGCACAGCCAGGCAGGTGTCCACCTCACGCAGCATTTACCCTACTAAATCCCACCGGATGCTGCAGTTATGCTGCCCAGAGCGTCACAGAGCTGTCGTCACGCTGTTTCCAGCCACAGCTCCACATGCTGCAGGGTGTGTGTCCTCCCATTGCCCCATTCATGCCCGCATGGCATTGCCTGATTAAAGTTCTTTCAGTGGGACAAAATGGGACTGGCAACTCTAACAGGCTTTTTCACCAGTGACTAGTGTTGCTAAACTCATCCCAAAAATCCAACCCCTGAATCTCGAGGAAATGCGCTGGTGCAGAACCAGGGAACATGGGAGCTACCAAAGAGATGCACATCTCACTCACCATCGCACCAGCGCAGACTGCTGCTTTGTACAACCCCGTGACGTCAAAAGGGCCACTCCGGGCAAGGAGTTTCGCTTTGCAGATCCAAAACTTGGCAAATTTCTCTGCCTGGGGCACTTGAGACAGCACTGCAGAGATGTCTTCTGCCCGGACACCCTACAAGAAGGGCAAGGTCCCAGAGAAAGGTGTCAACGAGGTGTGTGCTGGGGGAGCTGTCAGTGCGTAACTGCTCTCCCAGCGCTCTTTAGGAAAAGGAGCACATAAAGAGTTTGGTTTTGCATGTTCTTTTACATGACCATGGACAGATAATAGCTTTTTTGCCTCTATTTTCCCCTTGATAAAATGAGTCTAGAATTTCAGAGGGATGGACTCTTCAGTGCTGGCACTAATGGAGCCACTAAACCCTGGGGCAGGACCAGTGGTCAAGTATTCCCAGAGGTGATACTTCACAGTAGCTGTGAGGTCCACCAGGGACATACCCCAGGCCAGCTCAATCAGCCTGGGCTGCTGCTGCAAAAATTGCAGCTGCAGGCTGGACTGCCAGGTACCAGGACACTGGCAATGACACATGCAAGCCCCGTGACCGTTAGCACATCTCGCTGTGTGCCTTTGGCCTATCTGTAACTCCACAAGTACTCTTCCTACATGTGATGCTACCCCTCTGACAACCACAGCCAAGCCAGCAGGAATGCTTGCTCTAAACCTCACTGTACTGCTGGGGAAACATGGTGTTCATCTCCCGGGGTGCTCCAGGAAAAGAGGAGCCTGTTCAAGCTGCTCCTTTCCCATTCCTACCTCCTCAACGAGCTCCAGGCACTCAGTCAGTATGTTATTGATCTTTTCCAGACAGAGCTGCTCTGGTTTCTCTTGCTTCTTGTTATCCTTGACATTTCTGCAGGACAGATTCAATGCCTTTTTCTGAAGCAGCATCATAGGTGGTCGCTTGTATATCTTGCCTTTGGATGCCAACCACTCCTCCAGCTGTTTTCTGTTAAAGGACCAAGGGATCACAGTTACCACCCCAGCAGACCAGCAGCACTTGCCAGGCTACTGTTCTCCCTTGGAATCTCCCTCTAGTCAACTTCAGCTGCTCAGGAAGAACTAGTACATCTATCCGAAACAGGCATCCAAGCTCCAGGCTGGGAAAGGAAAACCCTCTCAAATTTAACTGTGCCTTGAGATAAAACAGGAGAGTGGCCATACACTCTCCTCCTACTTGGTGAGTCAGTGAGAGAGGAAACCCAGGGTACCACCAAATCTCATCCCCACCCTCCTCTTGTCTAGGGGCACCAAGCTCCAAGCAGGCATTCACTGATAAGGGGACTCCGGACCCCATTTCCAGCAGGTTGGTGCTGGTTCACCCAGTTAAACACTTTAAACTCTGCTATGCCCTGGAGGCAAGGACAAAGCTGCAACTTACTTACGGTCCGCAGCTGATGGGGTCTTGGGAACACGCCTAGCCTGGATTCCACTTGCCGTTGGCAGCTTTGGTTTAAACCTCTCTCTCCTACTGCTAAAATCACTCTCAGTTGCTTGAGTTTTGGAGCCACGTATGCTGTGATGCTGGTGCAGGGGGACTGTCACTCGGGATGCCGCTGCACGTCCAGAAGGCACCATCCTCACATCCTTCCTCCCTGCCTCCCTTGTAGCCATGGGCCTTTGCCATGGCATGGTGCCACCTGGTTTCAGGTTGGATTTCAGGTTTGCAGTGCCCTGGGGCCTGCTGGAGGCCAGAGGCTTTGTGGGAGGTCTTTTCAGTTGGGGGGGTCTACTGAGGTGCTTCAGATCTCCTGCTGGAAGTGTGCCAGGTGGCTTTCCTATGGGTTCCTTTGCTGTATTAGTTTTTTCCTGGTTTGCCCCTGTTTTTTTATGTAGCAAATTAGTAGAAGCAGTAAGTAAGTGAGGGGGCTGCGATGGCTGAGTTTTGACACTTGGTTTTTGAGATGTGCTCTTTGAGCCTGGCAGGGTTTTCCTGAATTTATCCTGAATTGGCTCTTCCTTAGCCTGGTGGCTATTAATTCTGTTCCTTGGGCCCATGATGGTTCTTGACATTGTGGCTGAGCATTGCCTTTGAGCCAAGTCTTTCTTGTTCCTGAGATTGTTTCCACCAGGCTGAAAAACTCTGCTCTGCACAGGGTGTACAGATGCTCGTGCTCGGATGTTTTCCTTGTTGCAGACCAGCCTGTCCCACAGCCTCTCATTTTGGGAGCAAGGTACCTCAATAGAAGGGGGGTCACCTCCAGTCTGAGGTGCTGCCGTGATGACAGCCTCCTGTGCAGGCTTCTTGATCCTTTCTGGATTTAGGTGACCAGAGTTTGAAAGCGGTAGCCTGCCTCTGGTCTGCGTGTGGTAGCTCATGCTTGACACAAACCCCATGGGAGGCTTTGTGCTCTTCCTTGGCAGCTCTGGACGCACCACTGCTGCTCTCTGGGATGTATTTGAAGACTTCTGCAGAGCAGCGTGGCCAACGTGTGTGGATTTGGCACCAAGCTTGCCATCCCTCTGAGAGCCCTTTGCCACATTGCTGAGAATGCCCTTGTTCCTATCAACCTGGAGAGGCAAAGGGAACCTCAGCACTGAGGAGACCTCAGCTTGTCAAACCCTGACAGCTCCTGCCCCAGCCCCACTAGCCCAAGGGAGGCCCACATGAAGGCAAAGGTAACAAAGCAGTTCCTGCCCCAGCCCCACTAGCCCAAGGGAGGCCCACATGAAGGCAAAGGTAACAAAGCAGTTGTCAACAGAACAGCACCACAACAGCTGCCAGCACATGGAAAGAGAATGAGTCTCCTACACTAAGTTCCTCTGAAAAATAATTATTTATAATAACTTATTGCCAGCTGTTTAGCAATCTGTTGACTGCACCCCACTGGAGGTCAGGAGCTCACTAACCTGATTTGGGAACGCTGTTCTGCCCAGGCTCACTTCAAGCATGAAATACAAAACTCAAAAGATTTCTACTTACATGCTCTAGTTTAGAGACTGGTTCTAAGGGTGGGTTCATGTGATTTGTCCAGTCCTTTAAAAAGGGTCTGTAGGAAGTTAAACAAGACATCAGGTTATTTAACAGCTGTGTCAGAAAAGGTTAAATATCTAAAACACTGCTGGTTGTCTCAGTCACAGGAGCTTACAAGCAGCTTTTAGAAATCAAAAAGCTGTCAAGGAAGTACCGTGTAACATTAATTCTTTTTCTTCTATGTGCCAACAGAAAAGCAACATAAAACACTGACATCCAAGGCTGGCACAAAACTTACAGCTTCCAAAAGAAACCAGTATGGTTCCTGCAGGCAGAGGGGGCTGGCAAGCGGCAAGTTTGGAGGCTGCTGCCCCCCAGTTCCATCCTGACTTCACCATGTGCTGTAGGCAGCCAAGGTGCCTCTGAGCCAGCTGCTGCTGTGCTGCAGGTCACAGGGGTGTGTCGGAGTACATAAGCAGGGTTTACTCTACCAGGATGAGCTGCAGCCCTGCAGTGGCAGCTGGCTCATGAGCTCTGCAGGTGACCAGGCACTGGCTGAGAAGTGGGGAGGTGGGACAGCAGCCCTGGCTGCAGCTTCCCCCATCCTCCTCCTCTTCCTTGAATCAGAGCCTGCTGACAGCAGCCAGCTGCAGCGTTCTCCCACCTCTCCACTCTGCAACCAGCAGCTCAGCCTTAGGGGAGATTAATGCCTGTGCAGATATTATTCTGTAACAGAAGAGCCTGGAGAGTTAGGGTATTGTCCTCTTTTCTAAACTAGTGGTGTACTATGCCATAAATAAAGATCATGAATCTTCTCTCCTTGTTTCTATTGTATTAGTGGTGTTTTCCAGAGCCTGGAACCAGGGACCAGTTTGCTCATTCTGGTCTCTGATCCTGCTTCCCTTTAACTCCTCCCCACAGAGCAGTTAAAACTTTCTTTGCACCACAATGTCATGAGAAATACTCAATGCAACAGGGAATCTTCCAAGTGTTCAGGTTTCCCGAGCGCATTAGCAGTTTCATTTAAAAGCTTTGCAGAAAGGTGCCTCACTACCCACAGCCTGCAAACGGCTGCTGTTCTCACAGCAGCAAATCTGCCTGCAGCCAGAGGAACTGAGCAAGGCAGCAATGGGGGCCCAGAATCAGGTAACTCATTTAACAGGTAATTGTAACTATTTCCTTTTAAATGCACTGAAAATGCCTCTGCCTAACATTAGCCTATCCCAGAAGGTCACTGAAAGCTGCCATTAAAAATCAGCGGTGAGGCTTGAAACATCCTTTCTTCAAGACCCAGTTACAAAGCTGAGCTGTTGGCAAAAGGGCCTGTTCCGCAAGACCCAAGAGCTGAGACGAGGAAGTTTCACAGAGACTCAGAAAATACCCAGAAGAGACAATATCAACCAGTAGGAAATGTCAATACTCAGAGCATCCCTTTGCTCCCTCTGCCAGTAACTCTGGAGCACTGCCAGGAGATTCTCCCTAGGCTCCTGAATTGCTGTGCAGGGAAGGCAGACCCTGGCAAGCTGGGAGGTCAGCTTTATCTCATAGAATCACCGAGTGATTTGGGTCAGAAGGGACCTTTACAGATCATCTACCTCAAGTCCAACATCCGCCTCACTTAGAATCGTAGAATCGTCTAGGTTGGAAGGGACTTTTAAGATCATCTAGTCCAACCATCAACCTAACTCTGACTAAAAAAAAAAAAAAAAAAAATCAACAAAAGAAAACCACATTACTAAACCACGTCTCTAAGCACTATGACAACCCATCTTTTGAACACCTCCAGGGATGATGCCTCAACCACTTCCCTGGGCAGCCCATTTCAAGGCTTAATAACCCTTTCAGTGTAAAAATTTTTCCAAATATCCAATCTGAACCTCCCCTGGCGCAACTTGAGGCCATTTCCTCTTGTCCCATCACCTGTGACTTGGGAGAAGAGGCCAATCCCTGCCTCTCTACAACTTCCTTTCAGGAGTGCACTTACTTTGCACTTGGGTATTTCAGCTTTTCTTTGGGTGCCTGGTGCTCCTGGAGCCGTCTTCTCCACTCTTCTGCAAAAAGATGGTACGAAAAAATGCAGTGCCCGCACCACAATCTCAGTATTCAGAGCACCAATAAGAATGGATTCCTTTTACATTCACAGCAGCACCCTGCAGGCTCCCCACACTTCCCACCCAAGCTTGGTGATGCTGCTCCCAGAAATTCCCAGAGCGTTCCCATGCACATGATATTGCCCATCAGCACATAAAGAGCAGAGTTCTCCAACGCTCACAGCATGAGTCTGCTGGAAGCCCCAGTTGTGTGAGGCTTAATCGATTTGCAGAAGGCAAGAGGAGATGCTTGTCCTTAACCCTGCTTCAGCCCTGTGTCCCATGAGCCTGTACCTGGCCACAGGGGAGCCCTCAACTAACACGGGCAGGTGGGAAAAGTCAGGATCATCTCAACAGGGGGCCCGGGGATACCTACGACATCTCCAGTTTGGGGCACCTCCTGGAATCATAGAATCATCTAGGTTGGAAGGGACCTCCAAGATCATCGAGTCAACCCAACTCTGACAAGAAAAACCACATCACCCCCATGGTCCCCAGCACCATGTCAACCCATCTTTTGAACACCTCCAGGGATGGCGCCTCAACCACTGCCCTGGGCAGCCCATGCCAAGGCTTGATAACTCTTTCCATGCCAAAATTGTTCCTACTATCCAACCTGAACCTCCCCTGCTGCAACTTAAGGCCATTTCCTCTTGTCCCATCACCTGTTCCTTGGGAGAAAAGCCCCCCTGGCTACACCCTCCTTTCAGGGAGTTGGAGAGAGCGAGGTCTCCCCTCAGCCTCCTTTTCTCCAGCCTGAACACCCTCAGCCTGGAAGGGACGGCCTGGCCGGAGTCTGACATTGCCCTGTCCCCAGGGCCTCGTCCCTGACCCCAGAGCTGTCCCACCCTCATCAACAGCCCACAGGCCCAAGGCCCTAAGGGCACCTCGCTGTCCCCTCCCACCACGGCCTCCCCTTGTCGCTAGACCCCGAGGCTTCTGCAGAGCCCGGAGAGTGGCCTGGCACCTCCGGGTTCCCCCGCAGCACACAGCACCCCCACAGGGGCCCTCCCGAACCCCGCCAGTGCTCGCGTTGGGTGGGTATCCCCCGCGCACCGCTCACCCCCCAGGACAGGCGCAGCCTCCCTTGAACCCCCTCAGCACCCTCCATTCCACCACCGACCGCTGCCAGCCCGTCCGCAGTGGAGTGTGTCCCCCCCCAAGCCCAGAAGGTCGCCCATGTCCCTACCCCCCAGGACCCTCAGATCCCCCACAACACCCCCC
>JAOQGH010000015.1:37371-58806 GCA_025769975.1 Gallinago jamesoni | reverse complement strand
CCCCCCCCCCCCCCCCCCCCGGCCTGCTCACCCTGCGCGGCCGCCCCTGCCCGCTCCATGGCGGCCGCTCGCCTCAGCAGGGTCCCCACCCAGCCGGCCGACCCGCCCGCCACCGCCAACTGCCGCCGCCAACCGCCGCGCCGCGCTCATTGCCTCCGCCCTTCTTCAAACCGACCAATGGAAAGCGCGAAAGAGCCGGCTCCGACCGGGGCTAGCGGGAGAGGAGAACTCTGATTGGCGACAGTAGGGCAGGGGGGCGGAGCCTCCTCCAGGCGGAACAACCCCAGTTCCCTCAGCTGGGTCCCCAGGCTTGGACCCGCTCCATCAGGCCCATGTCCATACGAGGGCCACGAAAATGCTCAGGGGGTTGGAGCCCCTCTGCTCCGAGGACAGGCTGAGGGAGCTGGGGTTGTTCCACCTGGAGAAGAGGAGGCTCCAGGGAGACCTAATAGGGGCCTTCCAGTACCTGAGGGGGGATACAGGAGAGACGGGGAGAGTCTGTTTCCAAAGGCCTGCAGTGACAGGTCGAGGGGCAATGGCTTTAAGTTGGGAAAAGGCAGATTTAGATTGGATCGTAGGAACAAGTTCTTTACTATGAGGGTGGTGGAACCGGAACAGGTTGCCCAGGAAGGTCGTTGAGGCCCCTTCCCTGGAGATATTCAAGGTGAGGTTCAACGGGGCTCTGGGAAACCTGGTCTAGTCGGGGGTGTCCCTGGGACTGCGGGGAGGTCAGACTAAATGACCTTTGGAGGTCCCTTCCAGCCCATACCGTTCTATGATTCTGTGATTCTCTGCAATGCCAGGTCACACCATGCCGTGCCATATCACAGAATCACATGGGGTTGGCAGGGACCTCTGGAGATCATCTAGTCCAACCCCCTGCCAGAGCAGGTCCACCTAGAGCAGGTTGCACAGGAACTTGTCCAGGAAGGTTCTGAATGTCTCCAGAGAAGAAAGAATGTCTCCACCACCTCCCTGGGCAGCCTGTTCCAGGGCTCTGCCACCCTCAAAGTAAAGAAGTTCCTCCTCATGTTTAAGTGGAACTTCTTATATTCAAGTTTGTGCCCATTTCCTCTTGTCCTATCCCTGGGCACTACTGAAAAAAGACTGGCCCCATCCTCTTGACACCCACCCACATATCATGACATACCAGGCCATATCGTGCTGTGCCACATCACACCACGCCATGCTGCCCCATGCAAGGCCATGCCATACCATGCCACACCACACAGCATGATGTCATGCCATGCTGAAGTCCACCACACTCCAGGGGGCTGCGTGTGACCCCCACCCATGGGATATCCACCCCACAGATGGGGTCCCTTGTGTGTGGGGTGGTCCCAGGGCTGGAGTGTCAACCCCTGCCCCCAGCTCTGCACCCAGGCCTGGATACACCCCCAAAAACAGCTGAAACACCAGGATTTTCCCATCTACAAACCACCCTTGCAACGTTTAACCCTGTGAGAGCAATGAGTGGAGCAATGCCATCTGGAGAAACCTTTTATTTCCACCTCCATTGCCAACAAATACCCCCATTCCCGATAACAAAATCATAATATTTCCATTTAAAGGTATATAAGTTAAAAGCAAGGGGGGGACACAATAAATAAATATAAAAACTCTGGGCAGACACCATAAATAACTATAAATCAGGGTGACTCGGGCCCACGGGGCCCAGAGCTGCTATTTCACCTGAAATAGACAGAGGGACACGGGTCCCAGCTCGGGAGGGGGAGGTTGTACTCGGTACATACGGCCTGAAAACCAGCAACTGCCAGTTGGGTTTGGTTGGGTTGGGCATGGGGGGCTCCTTAGCGCCCGCTCAGCTCATAGGTGGCAATGTTGACCTGGTCGGGGTGGTTGGTGATGCCAACGGGTTGGCGGGGCTGCAGGGAGGTGCAGAGGAACCAGCCAGGGAAGGCGGCTGACTCGAAGCGGGTGGTTCCCTCGGCTGGGCTGTCCAGGCGGTAGAAGATGAAGCGGATCAGCTCCATGCTCTCAATGTCCCTCCTGACGTCAGCTTCCTATAACCAAGGGAGTAAAAAAGGGGTTTGGGGTGGCATGGAGCCCTCAGCCCCAAGGGGGATTGAGCTAGCAGGACCCACAACTCACTTCCAGCTGCAGCATGGGCTCAGCACCGTTCATCACACACGACATGTAGAGTTGGTAGCCCTTGATGCCCAATGCCACTGGCACCTGCCCAGTCCCCAGGCCACCCTTTGATGACCGAGGACGGTACAGAGCAATGTTGAGCTTCACTGCAGAGAGAAGGGATGGGTTAACGGGTGGTCCCAGGGCTGTTGGGTGGCTCCTGGGTGGTCCCAGGGTTGTTGGATGGGGACACTGGGTCGGGACTGTGTGTCCCCTCACCTTTCTGCCCGGCAGAGGGTCCCTGCAGGTGCAGGGCCACCAGCTGGGTGGGTGACTCCAGCACAAAGCACTTCTGGTCGATGTCAAGGATGTCAAAGGACTGGGAGCGGGTGTAGCGGTAGACGGGTGCCCCAGTGGAGCTGCTGCTGACCCGCTGGAAGGAGATGGGCTCTGTGGGGAGGGAATGGTCAGGGGGATGCCAGTCTACCTTTTGGAGGTCCAAAAGCATCCTCCAAGAGCACCCCCTGGTTGGGGTGCCACCCCCAACACCACCACCACCCCATACCAAAAATTTCATCCAGGAAGCCCCCAAGGTCACTGTCGGCAAAGTCCTTGTGCGCTGGCCGCTTCAGGAGCTTGGTCACAGCCACCACGAGGACGGCAGCCTGGCGAAAGGTCCTGGCAGGGTGTCCCTTGGTCACTGTCACCTGGATGCCCACCCCAGGTAATGTCACCTCTGAGTCCAGGCGAGGTTTCTGGGGAGGGAAGGGGACATGGGGTGAGAGCCTGGCTTGCCCATCACGGCACTCCCAGGGCCATTCCCACCGCTCCAGCATTACCTTCTGCAGGCAGAGGCAGTCAGGACCATAAAATGTCTCCTCGTTTAGGCTGGAAGGAAAGGTGAGATGGTGAAGCCAGGGCCACCATGGCACGAGAGCAGCATTGCATCCCCAGTGTTCCTGCCCAGCACAGCCACCCTTACCTGCCACATTCCAGTGTGTCCAAATCAGGGACAAACGCCATCTCTGCCACCGACTGTGAAGACCCAGGCAGAGACTTGCTGGTACCTGCTGACTGCTGCGGCGTGTGGCTGCCTGCTCCTGCCTGTCCTGCTGGCAGTGTCGCTTGAGTGCTCTGGGAGCCCAGCCTTGGCGCAGCCGGTTTTCAAGAGCTGCTGGAAGGAAACGCCGTCAGAGCGGGATTTCCATCTTTCGCAATGCCCGGATTTGCCCAGTTCCTCCAGCGAAACTGGGAGGGCTGGGGGGCTGACTGCTCCCAGACAGTGATGGGGGGCTGAGCAAGTAGCCATGTGTGGGGCAGAGCAGGGGTAACACTCTGGGATGGGTGTGTGGGGCAGAGCAGGGGTGATGCTTTAGGGTTGGTGTGTTGGGTAGAGCAGGGGTGATGTTCCAGGCCCAGTGTGTGGGGCAGAGGAGGGGCAATGCTTTGGGGTCAATGCACGGGGACAGTGCTTGTGTGTCAGCCCTGGGTGGCCGTGCTGCCCCAGCAGGGCCTTCCCCAGCCCTATCCCACCAGGGTTGTGATGACACCCAACCTCGTCAGCGCTGGGATCTGCGGCTGCCCCGGAAGGGGCCGGTGGTGCAAGCGCTGCTGTTTCCCCATAGCTTCCTCCTGCGCTGCCTGTGGCCCCTTCTGTCACCCCTCCTGTCCCCCCTGCCCCAACACCCACTCATTCCCTCCTGCCCACCTGCACCTTCCAGGCGACATGGCCTTTGGGGACACAGCCCTTGGGAACACAGCCCCGGAGGGACACTCCTTGCAATCCTCTGCCTGCAGCAGCCGCACACCCTGCGTCTGTCGGGGGGGCAGCGGTTGCGCCATGCTGGCTGGGCTGGGGATGTGCGTGGCTGGGCTTGTGTTGGCCACGGGATGTTGGGGTGTTTTCCTGGCACCCGTTTCACTTCCTGAAACACCATCTGGCTCCAGCCACCGCTGTGACTCAGCCCCACGAAATGGCCAGCACCCCAAAACTCCCTGGGGGGGCCCCTGCGCCCTGGGGCCGCCTCTGCCTGTTTCCCATGCAGGGGCGAGGCCCTCTGGCTGTCATCCATCCATGCTGGGATGTCCCCAAAGGCCTGAGGTCCCTCGGGCCACAGGGTCTGCCATGCCTAGGGGTCTTCCACACCATGGTAAGTGTCCCCAGGGCACGGTGGGTGTCCCCAGGCTGTGGTGTGGCAATGGTGAAGTCCCTAAGTCATGGAAGAAGACCCCATGGTGGAGGTCCCCAGGCCACGGTGGAGGTCCCCAGGGCACTACAGGTGTCCCCATGCAACTGTGGGGTACCCAGGCCATAGCAGGGTCCACAGGCTGTGGGGGAAGTCCACAGGCCATGGCAGAGGTCTTCAGGGCACAGCTGGTGTCCCCCGGCAACGGTGTGGTACCCAGGCTGCAGCAGGGCACCCAGGCTGTGGTGAGGGTCCCCAAGCAATGGTAGAGGTCCCCAGGCCGTTGGGTGTCCCCAGGCCATGCTGAGGTCCCCAGGCCACGGAGGGTCCCCAGGCCCGAGGCGGGACCCCCGCCGGATCACCACGGCGACCGCCCTGCCCTGTCCCGGCCGCCCAAGCCCCGCCCCTCCGCCTGGTCCCGGCGCAGGCGCCCTGAGCCAAGGCTCGGCAGGGGGCGGGGGTGTGACCGCGCGGTGACGCAGAGCAGGGCGGCGCGGGGCGGGCGCGGCAGGCCGGCGCTGGGGCCGCTGTCAGAGCCGGGCCAGGAGCGGGGCGGGCGGAGAAGTCGGTAGGTACCACGGCGGCGCCGAACGCCGGGCGCCGAGAGCTGAGGGGCCGAGGGGCCGAGGCTCGGGCCGGAGCCGGAGAATCGGGCCGTCGGGGGGAAGGTCCTGCTGGGCTGCTGGGGGGCGCGGCCGCTCCCCGGTGTCCTTGGCGCCGCCGCCCGGGCGCCCCGGGGCGGAGGGCGGGACGGCGGCTGGACGAGCAGTCCAGCGCAGCCAATGGGAAGGCGGCTGGGCGCTTGGCGGCGCTGTGATAGGCGGGGTGGGGGCGCGCGCGGGTGTGTGTGGGGCTGCGGCACCCCCCCCCCCCCCTTACTCTGGGGTGAATCTTCCTGTTGTTCGACTTCTTGGTGAAATTCGGGCCAGGACCTGGCCGTGCGCTTCCCCCGGGTCCCTCCGCAGCTGTCGCCGCCTCCTCGAGCCCCGGGTCACTCCATATCGGCGGGCCGGCGCGCGCTGGTGGGATTTACCTCAGGAAGAGCGCCCAGTCCACCATGGCCTCCCGCGTCTGCGGGCAGTCAGCCTGCTCTGCCAGAGGCCCTCAGGGACCGGCTGGTTCTTCTCGTTTTGAGGCAAAGCTTGGCCTTAACATCCCCCCCCCCCCCCCCTTCTAGAGAGGTCACCGGGACGCTGCTGAGGGCGGCACCGAAACCGGACACCGAAGCCGGAGGCGCCGCCAACGCCTCGTTCCTAAAGCTTTTCTTCCCACCCGTGCGCCGACACCCCCTTCAGCCGGTCTCTGGAGTATTTGTCCGTGTTTTGCTGCTTAACTCTGAGGAGGGTAAGCCGGGAAAACATCTCGTGCTGCCACGCTCGCTGCCCTGCGCCTGCCTGCCGTTTCTTGTCTGTTTGGCTGTGTGGCAGAAGCGAGCAAGCAGTGTGGAAGGCACGAGGGGTCTTCCCTTTTTCCCTCAGGTAAACCTGTACAACACTATGGTTGAATTAGAGGGATCCTGGGTCTTCTTCAGGCTCTTTGGACCAAAATCTTGTGTTTTGAGGTGGGAAGCATAGCCACTGCCATGCCGAGTAGCCAGAGTTAGATTCTGCAAGGCAAATCTGGAAGCAAGGCTGATGAAACACTGGTAACAAAGGTATATCATTGTCTCCAGTTCACTGTGAAAGTTCGTTTTAATTGAGTAAACACACAATAGCTGCTTTGACGTTGGGCTGCTGCTTGTTAGTCTGGTTGGAGATATGGAAAGCAGTCAGTTGGCTCCTTTCCAGCCTGAGGTCCCACTCTTGCAGAAGGAGCTGGGTGGAAAGGGCAGTTCCAAGAAGTGCTGGCTCCAAGTGCCAGTGCTTCCCCTGAGATGATCTTGCTCCAGCACTTTCCCTGTGGCTGTTGCTTGGATGTGTAAAAGGAGGAGCGTGGTTAATCCCAGGTGGGGGGGGGGTGTGGCGAGCTCTGCCAAGAGCTGCAAGGTGGAGGGTGCTGGGGAACCTTTGAAGGGGTCCCATGCCAGCTCAGGGTTGCTTTTCTGGGATCTCTGGGCAGACCTCTCTGGGTCTTTTGTCTGTGTTGGCTTTCTTGAATCTAAGCTTTTATGGAGAAGGAATGAAGTGGTCTGTCCTGGAGCCCACATCTCAAGTGCTTTGCACCACCATACCTGTACTTTGAAAGTAGAGGTTTCCTCCCAGCTTTATCCTGGTGCATGTAACAAAAAGAAGTAAAAGAAAGAAGAGAAAAAGAAAAAAAAAAAAAGAGAGAAAAAAGAGAAGAAAACCTCAGCCAAGCAGAGTGGTCCCAGGTTGAGTAATGCGACAAATGTTGAAGCCAAGACCTTCTACCTGGGAGAGAGAAAAAGCTTCTGTGCTGGGTTGGTGTGATGAGAGCTGTCCTGTGGCTTGCGCAGACCTGGAGGAGCACGCCTTGCTAGACTCAGTCAGCTTGATGTGAAGGAAAACATGATATTCAGCATTAAATTCCAGCGGGTTACAAGTTTTTTCCAGCACCCTTCTGGGCATGGTGCTTTAAAGTGCTTTTCTTCAAACTCATATGATGTCCCTGCAAATGGGAGATGGAGGGGCTTGTGTCCAATTCCTCCTGGAATCTGAGTTTTATATAGGATTTTCAGAAGAAGAATTAAAAGATCAAAAGAAATGAAAGAATACTTCATAGATTTATTGTTGGGAAAGGAGTAGATGTTGTTGGCTGGGAACTAGAGAGGGAAGCACTAGGGGAACTCAGTGCTTTACTTTGTTAATCCAGGCTGCGTTTCACCATCAAACGTACCTTATTTTGTGCAAAGGTGCTGGATATAAAAAGATGTGGGTAGCTTTGATGTGCAACCGCTTGTCTGATGCTGGCGTTGGGTACCCCACCAAGCAAATCTGCTTTTTATCAATGTGTCAGGGGAGATAAGGGTGCCATGCTGGCAGGGACAGAGGAGGCAAACCTGGCTGCGCCAAGTACCTTGAGCAAAAACTGTGTTTCCCAGGCATCAGGGACTCGGCTGTGGGATGGAGTGGACGGACTTATCCAAATTAAAAAACTGATCCTAAGCTTTGTTCTCCATCTTCGGGGTGTAGGGGGGTGGTCTCTGCTCTGTATTCTCCTGTGATAATTTCTAACCCACTTTTCCCTTCTCTCCCGACAGGAATTTGCGTGAGGTGACAGGACAAACATGCTTAACTTAAGGACTTGTGCAGCAAAGCTGAGGCCGTTGACGGCCTCGCAGACTGTAAAGACAATTTCCCAACACAGGCTGGCGGCACGCAGGACGTTTCAACATATCAGGTGCTACAGTGCACCGGTGGCTGCCGAGCCTTTTTTGAGTGGGACTAGTTCAAATTATGTGGAGGAAATGTATTATGCTTGGCTGGAAAATCCCAAAAGTGTACATAAGGTAAGGAGCAAACTCACCAGGATATTGCCTTCGCTTCTCTCTGTGTGTGTCTGAGCAGTGGGTTCAGGTAAGTGCATACATATCAAAGAGGATCAAATTCAGCTGGAGGGGCCGGATGGTTGTGGATGGTCCTTCTGCCTTGCTTTGCCCAAAAGAAATGTCAGCAAATCCTTGAGCAAGAGCCAAGAGGAGCTTCCCTGTTCAAAAGGGAATACCATCAGCTTATGGAATGTGGGCAGCATCCTGGATCACAAGCATATACAAGGAATGTCTTCTCCTGGGAATTCACCTTTAATGAGCTCCCAATGCTTTATTTTTTCCAGGTCTGGTGACTCATCAGGAGGATTTATTCTGGAGTGGAGGATGACAGGGGAGATAGGGAGGGTATTCTGCACTGGTTTCCCTTTTGCTTTGGGCATGCGTGGTGTTACATGTTGGAGTAGATGGGCTGAGCTTGTGTGTGTAAAGTGAAGGCTACTGATCTGCAGCTTGGGGAGAGGAGGGGGACTAGGTCTAGTGACCAGAGGGATTCCCACCAGCTGCTCCTGAACTTAAAACTGGGAAACTGCCCCAGCTGTGGGCAGTTTGTGCAGAGCACTGTCTTGATCTGAATTACTAAAGATCCTCCAGTGAGGAGAAGGCAACGTAGAGTCCAGCAGGTGAGACCTCAGCTGGGAAGAGGATTTCTGAAACCTGACTGCATTTTTCCTCATCCCCAGTGTTTCACAAGGAAAATGTTCCTCTAGTGACTAAGTCTCAGTATTACCCAGGGGATTTTTAAGACAGTTTCATACATGTCCTGATGTAGAGCAGGGATTTTCTTTATTCAGCAACACATGAACAGTCTGCAAACTAAGATGTGATGGTTAAATGAACAGTCAAGGGTGAGTAAGGAGTCTCATGTCCCCAACGCATGCAACGTTGAGTGTGTTTGCGATGGCACCGATCCCACGCATCCAAAAGGCACAGCCTCTAGGGTGCTGTAAAGGTCTTATTGTAGGATCAAAACTGGATTTTCACAAACAGTGACTTTATGCTTCGAGGCAAACGGGTATCTGAGCCAAGTGACACAGACTTGGAAAATACAGAGTATGTTGGTTTGGGTTGTTCCCTTTGTCAAATAGTGACTTGAAAGCTACCCAGTCACATGCATGTGCAACCCACTCCTTCAGAGGCAGGATATTGAATTAAAAGCCGTGAATCTAAATGCTGTGGTCTAATTTGAAAGCAAGTCAAGGTTACACCACACTTGTACCAGCGACAGGCACAGTTGTGTCTTTGGCAAAGGGTCTTCGGTCTCGAATGTTGCTCTGAGCAGATGTGTAACCACATCTAGCGGGAAGTGTGTTTGGATCCAGAGGTCTGGCCTCAAGATCTCTTCTTGTCCTGTCTTCTCTTTAATGTAGACCCTGGAGCTTCATCAGCTGGTCTGTAGGTAGGTAGTGGGTGCAGTGCTGGACAGGATTCCTTGTGCACAGTCGGCTGAAGAAACTGGGGAAGAATTTAAGTTGGAAGATGTTTCTGGAGCCTCTGCCCTGGCATGGCCAGCTTGGAGTTTATGGTATTCCCCAGTTTATGGTGAGGAATTGCAGGTGTGTATTAGACACCCCTGGAAATCAATGTCCTTTGAAGTGAGCAAGTGCAGGAGTTGACGTAAGATTTTGCATCCAGTGTGGCTGGGGATGGTTTGTGGCAGCAGAAAAATCAGTGTGAAATGAAACAGGGTCTTATCGTTGCCAGGAAGCAAACCTGATGCTAGTGATATAAAAAGCAAGTCTTACAGACTGCTTTTTAAGCAAAATCAAGCTGACATCCTGCTTGGCAGAAAGGGAGGGTTGGACCAGGGGTTTTGGACTAGACAGTCTTTGAAGGTCCCTTCCAATCCAAACCATTGATCCTATGAAATCCAATGCTGGGTCCCAAAGCTCCTGGTAGAGTTGATATCTAAGTTTTGGCCTGGCCTTTGCTGTTACTCCCTGACGCACCTGGTCAGATGACGCACTGGTACTTGAGTTGTCTCTCTTGGGTGGATCCCACCTTGTTGCAGTGCGACCTTCACCAAGATCCCTTCCTAGCTTTGCCCCTTTCTCCTTGCTGTGCTTTTTCATGTTCATGCTGAGACACCAAACTGCTGTGATGGGATCGGGGTTGTGGCTGTCCCTGGCATCACCGTGCGAGTGGTCTCTGTCAGCCTGTGTCCCCTGAAGCAGCAGTGGAGTGTGTCAGCCCTGTCCCTGATAAGCTTGTTGGCCTCCATCCCATTAGATGTAGGGTCAGGTCTGAGGGTGGAGTTCCCAAGAAAAGCTGGGCAGTCACATGGACCCATCTGTGGCTTATCTGTTCCCTGCAGAGCGGAGGCCGGCTGCACCTTGCTGTGCTGCTGTTTGCTGGTGAGGGTGAGACCTTCAGCCAGAAAGAGCTGGGCTTTCTTTGCTGATGTCACCAAAAGCCTACAAGACTTGCTGCCAGCATGACCATCTCAGACGAGCAAAATGAATTCGCTTCCTCCATGCAGGCACTGGGGGTTTAAACTGTAACGTACCTGTTAGGCTTGTTTCCTTTGAGCTGAACTTCAGCTGCAGTCCATTTTCTGAGTCTGATGAGCAAAGAAGAGCAGAGCTGGGGAAAGAAGAGGGTGAGGGTGCTGGTGTGCTGCAGCGGGATCAGCGCTGCTCACTCCCAGGATCACTTTCCTCCTCCTGCTCCTCTGCTCTTTGCAGGCTGGTGCTGGGCACTGGCTGCTGGTGATGCTCAGCACTGCCCATGTTGTCTCCCCGGGACCCTGAGCAACTTGCTTCAGGGCTGGTGGCTGGAGAGCTTTGACTGCACTGAGATGATACCCACAGTCACACCTCTGTGTCAAGTTGAGCTTTCCTAAACAGCAGTCCCTGTGTTCAGGTTGTATCGCTGTTGTAAAGGGATACAGCTCTCTCCATATCTATGTATGTCAAACAGTCTTTAATGTGGACTTCTTAATATGCCAGTGTTTTGATTTTTATACTGGAAGTGGCTTTATGACCACACTGTGTGTAGACGGCGCTGTGTAACTGCAGCTTTGCTGACAGGACAACAGGAGCCCGCAGCCTTCAGCGTGGCCAAAGCCCCACACCTGACCCTGGGAGGTGCCTGCGCTGTGTCCTTTGCAGTCATACTCACAAACAGGCACAGCCTGAATTTGGTAGGAATCTCACTTGAGAGTTGGAAACGTTTGGGTTTCATCCTCCAAGTTCCAAAGCAAGTACCTCAGAGAATTAAAGGTTGAAGGTCCTTGTTGGCACAAGACGATGTGCAGAGCCTGGACTGATCCATCACTGCTTGGCTCCCTACTCTCAGCTGTAAATTATAGTCTTAAGCTCTGAATGTGCCTCCTCTCCTCCCTACCAGAGCGGGAGGTGCTGCCTGGCCTGTTGACCATGTCTGGTTGGTGCTTTCTGTCCCCCGGAGTCCATGGTGGGAGAAGAATCAAGGATGCACCTGAGCTGGAGGTAGAGACTGCGTCTCCCTTGTGCACCTCCCTGCCTGGAGCAGGCCCAGCCCAGTTTGAGGCACCCTGGGGTGGGTGAGAGATGTCACCCCTCTCCCTTTGCCATGTGTGCCTGACCTCCGAGTTGGCTTTGTGGCAGAGGCTGGGACCACAGCCTTCTCCAGGAACTGAGTCTGATAAATGAAGTGAAAGATGGGGAGCTGTTTCGGGAGCTATTCGCAGCAGAGAAGCCTGTGGTGATCTCGCAGAGCTGATCTCAAAATCCCTCTAAAGATTGAACCAGCTTCCCATTCTGCTTTGCCAACATGCAAGCAGCAGCTGGGAGAAGCTGTGCTGGGAGTGTTGGGAGAGCCCGTCCAGGCTAATGCCTTGTGCTGTGACTGTGGTGGGACATGTGGCCATGGGACAGTCACAGAAGATACCTGGGGGTGAGAGCGTTTAGCACGCTGAGACCTGGAGCGCTGCTCTGAGGAGCGAGGAGATACCAAGAGGGTCTTGATATCAGTGGGGTGAATCTTTACACCCTATCTGTACATATAGGATGTAAGAGCTGGAGGAACGCTTGCAGGGCTTTGGGCATGGAGAGGGTCAGAGGAGCTTTATTACTGCTGCTACCTACAGCAAGTCCTGGGTTAAGGCAAAGTCCTACTTCCTGCTATAAAGCAGGATAATGCTGACGGGGCTGTTCAGCCTCTTCCACTGGATATGTGAGCTCCAGAGGCTCCTCTGTGGGTCACCAGAAACCACAGGAGTGGTCCTTGAATACCTTTGAATTCGAAACTGCATCAGCACCTTGAAAGTTGATGTTTTTATAGCTCTTATCAGGGCCACAGTCTTCACTGGGGGCAAAGCCTGTGGTGAGGTAGCCTGAAATACTCTGTAATTATGTTGGGCAATAAAACATTTAGTGAAAGCACCTAAGCTTACCCTGCTGGTGCCACACCTTGTTTGGAGAGCTTAAAATGAACTTTTTCTTTCAGAACAGAAGCAAATTGCCTCTCCAGGAGGTTCATAGTGCTGAATGTCAGAAGGGAGAAGGTCATAAAGACAACACGTCTGCCTTCTGCTCTGTCCCTGGCCTCCAGCACTGCTGCCAGGTCCCTCCCTGGGCGAGCAGGTGCTCCTTTTCTCTTGGCTGTCTTTATTTTCCAGTACATTAACCAAACTTAAACCACCAAGCAAAGCAATGAGCCAGATTCCTCCCCATCTCCAGGAGACGGACCCCATCCTGGAGTGCTCGTCCCTTCCGCTCCCCGGAGGTGGTGGCTTCTGGGGTACCTGTGAGCTCTATGAGCCTGGGGAAGGGAAAGAGCTTGGGCTGCTCTCACCAGTGGCTGGGAGTAAGGATTGTACAAAAAGCAGCTCTTCCTCTTTTCCTGCTGAAGTTTCCCTTAGCAATCAGAACAGAATGGGACGTTTTCTGTCTTGGCTTATTTTTTTTTAATTTTTCCTTTGGGGGGAGCCTTTGTTTATTAGTTGTGGTGCCAAATTGTTCCAGATTTTTTTAATGTTCTTTCAGCGTGACCTGTTTCTAAATTTAATCACCTTGTGCAGCCGTGCGATGGGCTATCTGGGTAGATCCATGCTGGAAATAGCTTGCTGGAGCATGTGATGGGTGCTGCAGCCGGAGGAGCTCCAGGGAAGGGGGAGAGCTGGTGCTCCTCTGGCAAAAGTCAGGTTTTCAGTCCCCTCCACCTTTCTACCAGGTGCAAAAGCTGCTTTTTCTGCCCCAAACCACCACTGCTCTCATGGCTCTTTTTGACTTGGATTGGGCAGTGCTTTGCCCGTTGCTGCATCACCGAGGCTGAGTGATGCAGACACAAGGATTGGGGCTGTGCAGGGTGCTAAGCACTGGGCTCTTGCTCCCAGTCAGCAGAGAGACCCTTGGACTGAAACCAGCATGTGAATCTGACAGGATTTGTTTGCTCTATCTAGCTGGTGTCTTGGGTATGTGCAGGCACGCAGATGCTGCTCTGCCTTGCCCTCATCTTTTGCTGTTGCTCAGTGGCATATGGAAAGCAGGCAGGGGTGAGAGCGTGATGGGAGGATATGGCTGGGACTTTGCTCTGCTGATCTCTCCCCTTTCCCAGGTCTGTAGATGCCTCTCCAAGTAGATAGATTAACTTGAGTTTGGTGTGGGGTACTTCGGGGCTCTTCAGGCAGTGCTGGATAAGTACCACAAAGTTACACCAAGTCTGTTGAAGGGCTTTTTGTGGGTTTTTTTGTTTGTTTTCTTACCACCTAGAAATGCCCATCTGCAGAGGGGTGGTATCTGCCTCACTAAGGGCATGGGAGAGCTGGCATGGGAGTATCCACTGGCATCTCTGAAAGGATGGAGAAAAATTGGAGAGGGGACAGAAAAAGAAAAAAAATATTGTTGGTTGAAGGCTGGACAAAGTGGCTGGTGCTGGGACTTGGGTCTCAAGCCGTTTAGACCACAGAAGAGAGGAAGCGATGTATTTGATTTCAGGGCAAAAATATTTTTCAGGAAATACTGTGAGTATTTAGAGGGCAGTTTCTTGCCCTGGAGAGAAGGAAACAAGAGCCTGAAGACTGGGCTGGGGCTCATTGCTCATAGCAGTGGTTTCCAGAGGTGAGCCAGGTGAGGGGGGTCACCCATGTCCTGTCCTAAGTGCTGCTGCTGAGAGAGGGGGGGCTCTGGGAATGGTCTCATGCCAAAAGAAACAATCCGGATGGATGTGAAGTGGGATAATGGTGTAATTGGAATAGCGGGAGAGCTGTAGTGCTCTCGTGTCCAAGGCAGGTGGGTGCTTTTGGCAGCAGTGTGGGCTGGGGCATGGGGAGGGAGGCGGAGGCAGCTCTGTCCCCAGTGGATTTCACTTACCACTGTGGCAATAGAGCTGAGACCCCAGTAACCTCGAATGAAGAGATGTTTGGGTCACGGATAATGACACTGTTGCCTCTTTTCTTTCCCTTCTCCTAGTCATGGGACATCTTCTTTCGCAATGCCAATGCTGGAGCTGCTCCAGGCACTGCTTACCAAAGCCCCCCTCCACTAAGTACCAGCCTTTCCACGCTGTCCCAAGCCCAGTTCCTGGGGCAAGCACAGCCAAACGTAGATAAACTGGTGGAGGACCATCTCGCAGTACAATCTCTTATCAGGGCATACCAGGTAAGGACACGGGCTTTGCACTGAGGAGGAGCATGTCCTTTTTAGAGGACACATGGGTTGGGGCCACGGTGGGTTGGGGCTACTGTGGTTGGTGCACATTTTGCATGGTAAGCGTGCAGGATGCCTGCTGGGCTACCTGTTTTTTAACAGGAGCTGCTGACCCCTCTGGGCAGAAGTTCAGCTGGACAATAGGAAGATTAAGATCTATTGTCACCCAAATAGAGCAATTACAGTGGCAGGGAGGAGGAGGTCTTCTCCGAGCAGGGTGGTTTGTTTGCTGCTGGAATGATGCTCCTCTGCTGTGGGCTCCTGCCATGCTCAGCAGTGGTGTGTGACCCCCCATCCTGCTTCCCCCATGTTGCTGAGAGAACTTCTGAGGTCCTAAAATAAAAGTTCAGGAAACAATTCCTTTCAGTTTGCAACCAGGAAGAGGGCCATGGTGCTGCTGGGCTGCAATTCAGACCAGTGCTACCAAATCAGCCTGTTGAGAGAAAAAAGGAAGAAAACATCCTCCAGCTGGGGCTGGCCAATATTTTAACTTGAGAGAACATTTAGATGTGTTTCTATATCTGTCATCCTTGCACCTTTGTTTGCACTCTGGCTTGTCAACTGTGGGGGCTTTAACTGTGGTGCGAAGTTAACAACATAGCTGCTGTGGAGGTGTGACCATGGTCTTCTCACCTATTCCTGCAAAGAAGTACCTTGAGCAGGTCTGTTCCTGCTCAGATAAAATCCAGATTGGAGAATCCAATGTACAAGGCCACAGGCTGAGGCAAGAACTGCAGCACTGGGCAATTCCAAAGGTCTGTCCAGCCTTGGCCCTGCTCTGCAGCTTGAAGAAAGTGCCCCTGCCCTGCCCTCCTCCACAGCCGATGTGCCAGTGTCAACAATGGGGCACTGCTCTGCTTTTCTTTAAGAAGGGGAAGCTGGGACATCTTTACGAGGACCTGAGTCTTCCCTTGTGACTGATTTCATGAGAAGTGACTACCCGGCCAGCTCTCCCCAACTTGGGCAGCTCCTGACAGGCCATTTCTAAAGGCAATGCAGCTCTCTTCATGCAGCTCTCACTGGGGGAACGTGTGGGCAGATGCCAGGTTCAAACAAGTGGTGACTGTTGTAGTTGGAGGCAGCAACTCCAAGTCAGCAATTTGAAGACAAAATCCACAACCTCTTCTGCATTCCCGGCACTTCCCCAGTCTCAGAATGTCAGTGCTGAGAGATGATAGCTCTTGGATGTATCTTTCTAAGCTGTCTGCAGTGAGAAATCCATCTCCCTTCCTACCTCAGTCTCACTGCAGGGCTGTAGCTGCAGTGGAGTGTCTAGGTGGGTAAGTTCAGCGCAGTGTATGGAGGTCCGAAAGAGTAGGAAGGCAGGAGGAATTCCCACCTGTGATGGGTAACCTACTTAAAACACCAGACAATTAATTTCTTAATTGGATCGAGCTGGATTGTCCCTGTAATTATAGGTGAGGAGTGACCCTGCACTGCTGCAGCATTAGTGATGGCTTCTTAATTGTAGCTGTGGTTGCATCTCCAAGTCATTATTTCTTTTTGAATCATAGAATGCTTTTGAAGCATTTTAGCATAGAATGCTAAAGATGCTCTAGTTCCAACACCCTGCCCTGGGCAGGGACATCTCCCACCAGACCAGGTTGCTCCAAGCCCCCTCCAGCCTGGCCTTGAACCCCTCCAGGGATGGGGCAGCCACAGCTTCTCTGGGCAACCTGGACCAGGCTCTCACCACGCTCACAGCAAACAAGTTCTTCCCCAGATCTCAGCTCAATCTCCCCTCTTTCCATTTGAAACTCCTCATCTTATGGCTCCCCTCCCTCATCAAGAGTCCCTCCCCAACTTTCCTGGAGCCCCTTTAGGGACCGGAAGGGGCTCCAAGGTCTCACTGGAGCCTTCTCTTCTCCAGGATGAACCCCCTCAACTCTCTCAGCCCTGCCTCACAGCAGAGAGCTCTAGCCCCCCCAGCATCTCTGTGGCCTCCTCTGGCCCCGCTCCAACAGGTCCATGTCCTTCTGATGTTGGTGACCCCAGTGCTGGAGGCAGCACTGCAGGGGGTGTCTCCCCAGAGCAGAGGGCCAGAATCCCCCCTCCCATCGCCCTGCTGGCCACACTGCTGGGGATGCAGCCCAGGGTGTGGGGGGCTTTCTGGGCTGCCAGTGCACATTGCTGGGTTACAGTTTTTCATCCACCAATACCCCCAAGTTTTCTCCTCAGGGCTGCTCTCCAGCTATTCTATGCCCAGCCTGTATTTGTGTCTAGGATCACCATGACCCAGATGCAAGACACTGCACTTGGTCTGGTTGAACTTCATGAGGTTTGCCCAAGCCCACCTCTCCAGCCTGTCCAGGTCCCTCTGGATGGCATCCCTTCCCTCCGGTGTGTTGACTGCACCACACACCTTGGTGTCATCAGCAAACTTGCTGAGGGTGCCTTCGATCCCTCTGTCCATGTCTCAACAAAGATGTTAAACAACACTAGTCCCAGTACCAACCCATGAGGAACACCACTTGTCACTGCTCACCACTTGGACATTAAGCTGTTGACTGCGACTCTGAGTGCAACTGTTCAGCCAGTTCCTGGTCCACCGAGTGGTCTCTTCATCAAATCCATGTCTCTAATTTAGAGACCAGGATGTCGCATGGGACAGTGTCAAATGTTTTGCACAAGTCCAGGTAGAGGCCGTCATATCTCTCTTCCCTTACAATGTTGTGAATGTGTCATAGGCGGCCATCAAATTTGTCAGACACAATTTGCCCTTAGTGAAGCCATGTTGACTGTCACCAATCACCTTCTTATTTTCCACGTGCCTTAGCGTGGTTTTCAGGAGGATCTGCTCCATGATCTTGCTAGGCACAGAGGTGAGACTGACTGGCCTGTAGTTCAAGCATCTTCCACACAGCCACAGCTTTACCAAGTATGAGGGGTAGTGGCTTGGCAACTTCATCGTCCAGTTCCCTCAGGACCCACGGATGAATTTCATCAGGTCCCATGAACTTGTGCTCATTTAGTTTCCTTAGTTTCCTGTGGCGGCTGGTACTTCATTGTCCCAGTCCTTGCTTTTAGATTCTGTGAATTAAGTGGTGTGGCTAGAGCACTTGCTGGTGAGGACCAAGGCAAAAAAGTGGCAGAGTACCTCTGCCTTCTCCATGCTACTTCTAGCCAGGTTTCCTGTTTCACTTCTCAGGGGTTTACGGTTTCTTTCATCTTCCTTTGTTGTACTGTGCACCTGGAGAAACCCCTTTTGTTATTTTTTCAGGTCCCTGGCCAAGTTCAGCTCCAGCTGTGCCTTGGCTTTTCTGATCCCCTCCCTGCACTCTGCCTGGGCTATGTTCCTGTCATCTCCCCGGGATGTGTCCCTGTCTCCACTGCCTACGTGTTTTGGTTTTGTGTTTGAGTTTGGCTAAGAGTCCTCCTGCCTCCCCTGCCTGACTCCTTGCACATGGGGACTGAGAGCTCTTGTGTCCTAAGAAAAGCACAGCTCTGGTTCACTCCTTTGCCTCCAAGGGCAGTTTCCCAAGGGATCCCCATGCACCAGCACCCCAAACAGCTGAAAGTTTGCTTTTCTGAGGTTTAGGGTCCTGACTCTACTTTTTAGCCATCAAGATTGTGAATTTGACCGTGATTGCTGTGACTCAGGCTACATTGAGTCTTGACCTCTGCAATAAGTTCTTCATTAGTGAGCACAGGTCCAGCAGTGCCTCTCTTCTGGCTGGGCTCTCCATCACTAGCAAGTTGTCCTCCGAGCACTCCAGTAGTTTCTGGGACTGTGGATAGTTCCCAGCACATGAGCAGGTGGTTGAAGTCCCTGATCAGGATTGGGGGCCTGTGAGCATGATGCTTCCTGCAAATGCCTGCTGTGCTCTTGTTTTTGGCTGGGGAAAACCAGCCTGCCTGGCTTGCGTTGTGTGTGGAGAATAACAAGCAGCATTGGCTCCAATGGGGCTAAAGCCGTTCTCACTTCCACACCGATTTAAGGATTGCTGTGTAGTTGCAAACTGCTGAGTTGACCCCAAAGCCACAGGACATCCTCAGCTTAAAATCATTTGCTGGACAGAATGACCTCCTGGTTATGATGAAAACATCCTGGCTGTGGGCAACAGCGCAGTGAGCTTGTGTCCTGCCTACTGCTAAATGATGGGCTAGCCCTGCACTTTGTTGCAAGATGGACGAGGAGATTGATCCCAGACAAAGCTGGCCCAGAAGAAGAGCTTTCCGTGTGGCCACCAGTGCTCAGTCACGTCATCATCTGGCCCTGCAGAGAGCATGGAGGGGGATCGGTGCTTTCTTAGCAGTTTGCCTCAGTGTCAGTGGCTGATTTCAGGCTCTTCGTCTGGTAAAACCACAAAAATCCTTTCCTAAAATCCCCTT
Source organism: Gallinago jamesoni (assembly GCA_025769975.1). Lineage (NCBI taxonomy): Eukaryota > Metazoa > Chordata > Aves > Charadriiformes > Scolopacidae > Gallinago > Gallinago jamesoni. The sequence continues at coordinate 40,123 of JAOQGH010000015.1, read as the reverse complement.
AGGATACTCTGAATAGGAACGCCTTTCTGGTAAGTAAGGTTAGTATGTCTATTTGTACAAGAGGTTTAGTAATCCCCTCGTATGTGATTTTTCTAACTGGTATACAGATTTGGTGGCCAGGAGTATAATTTTTACAGTGTAAAGAAGGCACTGCAGCCTGTACCATGGCAGTAGTGTTTTCTGCCTTGCTCCCACCATAGCTGAGCCTGTAGCTTTGAGAGCAGGAGCTGTGAAGACATAAACTGTGGGCAGACAAGTTCCTCTGCCTTTCAGGAGCTACTGCTGCTGGTGGCAATGCTTGATTTCTCTGCCATGTTGGCAGGAGAGCACCTGATCTGCCAAAATCTGGAAAATTGCCTCTTCATTTGCTATGATGCTTAGGAGGAGACCATTGGTGTGAAGTTGCTGCATCCATATAGAGGAGGTGCTCAGGTTGGACACCAGGCAAGCAGTGGGAGACTCTTGGACATCAGTTCTGGAAGGTTTCTTTTCTGAAGGAGATCACCTCCCCCTGCCTGCCGAAGCCTGGCTTCAGGCAGAGACAGAGTGGTCCTTGCAGCTTGTGGCACTCACACCTGTGTGCTGCAGCGGAAAGAAACCCAACTTCTCTAGGCTTTAGTTGCAGCCAAAAATTGGGGTGGTGACTGCAGAAAATGGAAAGAGGGAAACTCTGCATGACTTGGTTGCTTTGTTGTTGTTTTTTTTTAAAGGAATATCTCTTCAATTAACTTGTTTTAACGACTAATCTGTGTTGTTGCTTCCAGGTCAGGGGTCATCACATTGCAAAGCTTGATCCTCTCGGCATTAGTTGTGTAAATTTTGATGATGCGCCAGTAACTGTTTCTCCAAACGTCGGTGAGAATTACTCTGCAAATTAATTCTAATGTAATTTAACTTTTTTACCCCTCCCCTCTTTTGTTTTTCTTCCTTTCCCCTCTCCCTCTTGGTACCTGTTCTCCTTTCCATTCCTGGCCCATTTCATAGATTCGAGGGCATCATGTAGCACAACTCGACCCACTGGGCATCTTGGATGCAGATCTGGACTCCTCCCTTCCAGCCGATATTATCACATCCACAGACAAACTGGGTGAGGGCTTTGAGTTAGTGCTGCATTGCTTGAGCTCCTCTCTCTTTCACAGCTTTGTAGGTAGAATGCTTCTCAAGTAAGGGGGGAAAGGTCTTAAGTTTCCTTAGTAATGATCACTCTAAATTTTTAGTCGACTGGCTGCCGCGGAGCAATTCTGCCCCCCTCTGGCTGTTACGGTGAATGGGTTTTGTGCCAAAACCCTATTGCTTGGCTCATGTTTCTCCTCCAGCCGGTGCCAATTAATTACGTCATTGACCTCGCTCATCCAGGGGTGGAAGCAATTGGAGAATCTTCTGGAAATGCAAAGCGGAGAGGTTTTGTGTTGGTGAGAGCTGGAGGTCTGTTTCCTCAGCTCCAGTGCTGCTCTTGGGGACCCCGAGAGCTGGGGGGAATGGGCTGGCTCCATCTCTGTGGGGCTGAGAAGCACCTCTTGGCATGCTCCTGCAGCAATGCCCTGCCCTCCTTCACTCCCGGGTTGCTGCAGCATCTGTAAACCTTTTTCCAACCTTGTCCCCTTTTTCCAAGACTGAGCTGTAAGTCCCTGCTGGTGATCATAACAAGGAAGCTTTGGGATGTGTTCCTATCTGCGTAGAGTGGTGGAAATCCCAATGCCTTTGAGTGAAAAATGCATGAGTGTTGCACAGAAGTATGTGGTGCCTCAGACTTGAAATCCTAATCTGAAAGTGCTTAAACTCAGCGCCTCTCAACATGCTTTAGATTTGATCTCCGTAGTACACTGCCATTCTTCTAGCTAGAGTGATGTCATGGTGCTGAGCTCTTTCACCTTGCTGGTGCTTTCCAAGGGCCATTACCCTGGCACTATGAACGCTCGAGAGGCATGCTTCTAACCTAGAGTAGAGCAGCAGTAATGACTACTAACCTTGCACAACTGAAACAGCTGATCAGAGCGTATGGTGCATGTAAATGATCTTGATTCCTTGTTCAGCTGCCAGCGCAGGGACACCAGCCTTGGACCTGCTGGACCTTACGGGATTACGTGTACTGTGAGTGATAGGGAAAAATTAGGTTTTGGTTGTCCCAGCTCTCTAGATGATGGGGGATCTGCTTCATCCCCAGGTCTGGACTTCTGACATGCTTGTCCAGAGGACCAAGCCCTCACTGTGCCTCGGGAGCCAGCTGGTTCTGGGCTGGAGCAAGCCCTGTGTCTGGGAGGTTTTGATGGGAAGAGGTGGGGAGATGATGGCCATGAACCCAGGTGCAGGAGAGGACACATGTGCTTGTGGTGGGCCCTGTGAGGGGAACAGGGAGACCTTTTTAGGTGAATTTGAAGCCACTCCCAGTGGCTTGGGAAAGAAAAGGGTGAAGAGATCCTTTTCTAGTTCAGGAGTTTTGGCCTCTGCTGTGGGTGCTACAGGCCTGCTGAGGCAGAGCAGGAGAGGAGATTCCCAAAGCCATGTGTGTGGTGGATGCGTCTGTTTTGAGAGGAGAGCAGGGTCTGCCTGAAAGACAGAGCGAATGGCTACAGGTGGTTGCAGTCACTGCTCTCCCTCCTGAGGAAAGGGAATCGGGTCGGGGAGCAGAGATATCATGCTGCTCAGTAAGTCATAGACTCACAGAGTGGTCTGGGTTGGAAGGGACCTTCAAGGATCACCTAGTCCAGCCTCCCCACCATCAGCAGGGACACCTTCCACTAGACCAGGATGC